>VXBC01013193.1:268813-632515 GCA_013399945.1 Ploceus nigricollis
GCCGCCCCCGGGCAGGAGCCGCGGCGCTGCAGGCGGCTGGGCACGCCGCCCTCCCCGGCTGCATGATGCCCGCTGCGCCGCCTGCAATGCTCCGAGTCCGCGCTTTCAGTTTGACCTCACATTGCTACTTTTTTTCACCTTTCCAAAGGGACAACTCCTAAGGGAGAAAAGCGTTCTAGCCCTCCCGCCGCTGGGACGCTGGAGGGACCGGGGCCGCCCCCCCGCTCTCCGTCTCCCCAAGCCCTGCCCCGCCGAAAGCAAAAGTTCACGCGGTGTCACGGCGCCGTCCCCGGGCAAAGCCGGCAGGAGCGGCGCCGCCTCCTGCTGCCCGGGGGCGGCCGTCGGGGCCCGGGGTAAGCACCCGTGTGCCGGGGGTGCCGCGGGAGCTCCGCCGCGGCCCCGGCGCTGCCCGGCCCCGGAACGCTGCAGGGCTTTGCCGTCGGGCGGTGGAGCGGGGACAGAAGCAAACAGGGATGGGGAAAGAGCGGAGGCAGAACAAGGGTTGCAGAAATACCGTGCGTTTAATGAGTAAGCCACAGTATTTGACCTGATGGCTTTGTTAAACTTGAGTTGCGGGAGCGCCTTTCTTGTGTTACGTGGTGGGACGGAGCTCCCTCCTTCCCTGTCTCCCGCAGCGCAGTCCCTGCCGTCTGAGCGGAGCAACCTGTTGGCGGCCGGGATTTGTGCTCAGCCCCGCGCCGGCCGGAGCCGCAGCCGGTGCTGCCCGGAGCCCCGCGGTGGGATCTCCGAGGGACCCGCTCGCCAGGTCCCGGGGGACCCTCGGGCACCGACTGCCCCCCAGACACCTGCGGCCCGAGCCAGGCGAAGCTGCGCTTGGGACTGTGCGGCCCCGGTGGCAGCGCCAGGCGCACAGTACCCTCCAGCTTTGCATCCCTGTGGGTGATAAAGGCTAAGCGCTGCTGCCAATGAATCCTCTCTCTCCGAGGCGTCCGTCGAGAAAGTGTCACCCGTCCGTGTCCCCGTGCGCGGTGGAGGCAGCGCCGAGTTTTGTGACCCTGTTGCGTGAGAGCATTGTCAGAACGAGCTTGTGCCGTCTGCGTACAGGCAGAGCCTTCTCCGCCCTGCGAGGGATTAAATGATGGCAGTAAATGCGTGAGGTGTGAGCGCCTAGCACGGCATCAGCGCACTCTGGTGTGTTCGGGATTTAGTTCCAGTTAGGGCCAATCAAACTCTTTGCTTTGCTTTCTAGTATTTGTATTATCTCTCTTTTTAGAAAAAAGTGTCAACTCAAATCCTGCATTTATGTATTTTTAATTACACTGCTAGGAATGTTTGTTACATCGGCTTTTCGTAAATTTCTATTTTTTTAGAGGTAAGCAACATCCTGCTAAGGAAATGCAGACTGATCTGTAACTCATTTTTAGCTGAAAGTTTTTAGGGCTTTTGAAAGTGGTTTGTTAGTTTCTATTGATGTGTTTGACTAAGAAATTTAAAGGATAATTGCCTGAAGACATCTGTCATGAAAAACTGTAATAGGAGTGAAGTGATTGATAGCTGACAGCTTTTAAATAAGGTAACTTGTCACTTGAAAGTGCTGCTTTTTTTCCAGTGGTATTTTAGTCTCCTTAAGTGCCTTTTCAGAATGAGTAGAAGAGAACTAAAAGCCAAACAAACCAAAATAAAATCAAATTGCTCACAAATTCAGGCGAGCAGGTAAGAAACACTGATAGCTGTGTAACTTCCTTGGCGCTTCCTATTTTATTGCTGCTCGTCCCGTGGTGCTTCAGCAAGGAAGAAGTCTTGCACACCTCTCTCTATCAGACTGAGCACATCCTGTGCCCACATACCTCTGCTGTCACAGGGAGAGCTGCTACTGGTATGTTTTTTGGCTGCAGTACCCTCTGGTAGAGTGCAGTACATAGCCTGCTGCTGCTGGTGGCTAAATACACATGGACTCTCCTTCCATAATTAAACAGTCACCATATTATGCATCAGACACATGTTGCCCCCATCCCTTTGGCTGCATAACTGCCAGGCTGCTCTGAAAGTTGCATGCTTGCAGGTTTTACCGCTTAAGCCAAGGAAGTGCAGAGTTTCTTAAACACACTTTCAAGTTGAGTTACCAGCAGCCACTGGGTGTCAACGCTGTAACTGGCCTGGCTGAGGCGTGCGGCTCGTTTGCCTTGTTTATCACCAATTCTCCACAGTTTAGCGTGAGTGAGGATTACTTTTATTTTTTTCCAGTTTGGGAGCCGTTGGTTTGCCCCTGGTCTGGGGACCTGCTGTAGGCGTAGGGCTGGGAGCAAAGCCTGAGTCAGCCGAGGGCCCTGCAGAGGAGGAACATCGCTCCAGAGATGAGCACAGATTAGCGACTGACTTTTCTGCTGACAGAGGGAGCGCGGGTTCGCCTCAGAGCCTGGCACTGACTTAGGGCTGGGAGTACATTGTGCACTGCTGACGCAGGCTGGGAAATGGGGGGGTATTTTTTTTCTCCCCCTTAAGTAAAACTTCGAGACGCTTCATCTTGTTGGGGTTTGCATGTTTGCAAGTGCAATAGGGCGCCTTTCAAATTCTTCACAAAATATATGAAATACACAAGAACTTAAAAAGAATGTGCACTTTCTGCATAGTGGCAAGGTGGTGTTTCTCAGGCAGAAGTTGAGGGCTGACTGCTCTAGTGCTTGTGACTAGGTACTGCCCTGCTTTAATACATGATGTCGAGCTTCTTTTTCATTTTTCACTGAAGAAGGTTCAGAGGTGTCAGCATTATCTGGTAGGAGCTCTAAACAGCATCCAAGCTCTTCTGAATAAAAACATTAAAATAAAAATGCTTTATAAAATACGGGTATAAGCCAAAGGTATTAACATAAAATTATCAGTAACATAAAATGATTTAAATACAAAAATTGTTCTCAGTTATGCATACACAGTAGTTTATTCCAGCTTTTCTTGTCACAAACTCTGCTTTATAAATGAATCCCCTGTTGAACTCTAAGGGAGCAAAGTCTCCCATGACCCCCATGGGGTGGCTGCATTGAATGAAGCACTTGGGATGTGCTCTGCCAGACTTGCTGCATTGTTGGTTGTGAATGAGTGCTGATAGTGACCTGTGTTGCTCAGAGAAAGCCGAAGCAAGAACAAGATCTGCTGTAGAGATAAGAAAGAAATTGTTGTGAAAGTTACATGGAAGAAGGAGACTTTTCTGGTAGTGTAGTAGTCAAGTAGAAGCAACATTTTGCCTTACCTGTGATAGTGGGAGACACAAGGCTTAAAACAGAAGAGGCAAGAACTCCACTGCAGCTGTAGATAACTATTTTTTGACACAAATATGATAGCTTTTTGGCTAATCATCATGTATAAAATATAAAACATCTCTGTGATGTGCATATTTCATGATGTCTTTGCTTTATGGCAAGTGTTGAGATTTATTGTAAGGGAGCTGTCGCAGTTAAGCTTCCTTGAATGGTCTCATCCTTTCAGCCTGCTTTTGAAAATGGGTTCAAATAAAACCCTGTAATGTTTTTGAACAGGAAACATAGAATTTTGGTGTCACTCATCTGGAGGTGGATGTGTTGTTGATTTTTCTTGGTGGCAAGTGTTAAGGTCCCATGGGCGCATACACCTCCTTGACTTCTAGTTCCAAGGAAGCTTTTTCACCTAAATTCATTTGCTGCTGTTGCTGAAGGAATGAGAATAGATATCTAGCTGCAGAGGGATGAATGGTTGTAAGCCTGAAAGCCTGAGGACAAAACAAGCATGGGACAGGTACTTTGGGTGGCCTTATCATAGAAGCTCTCTGTGGTCAGCACTATTCTGTAATGAATTGGTTTCCATGCAAAATGAATTCTGGGTTGTTCTGGTTCTGTTGTATTTGGTTTGAAAATCACACATAGTAAAAAACATTAGAAAGACTGAAAAAAACCAAGAATAATTTTCACTGAATTTTTTCAAAGTTTTTGAATCTAGATCAGCAAACAGTTTAAATTGTGGAAATTCAGATGATTTATTTAAATTGAAATGAGTACATAGAATCACAGAATCATGGAATAGTTGGGATTGGAAGGGACCTTAAAGATAATTTTTGTGAGGTATTTCTTATGATTTTTTTTTTTTGGTGGGAAAAATCACAATTGAAGATTGCCTTTAACTCAGCCTGTGTATTCCCTCAGTACTGGTTACATACCTGTGGGCATTTACCTCTGTCCCTTAAGATGCCTCCCCAGGTGATCTGTGCCCCCCAGCATCCTGTGTTGTATTATACATTCATACGGCACACACAGGCATATGCAGGTAGAGGTGTGTATGTCTGGCTTTCTGTTTGGGGATTCTGTCAAGGTCAATGCTCTACAGTCATACATTTTTACATGTGGCAAATATCCTCAAGAGCTGGCAGCTGCAGTTGAGTTTACTCTGCCATGACACCTGGCCTCAGCCCACCCTGTTGTGAGAAAATTATTTGGTGTCTTGCATACCTGCTCACTGCCACCAAAATGCCTCTTGTAGCAGCCTACGTTGTCTGTGAGTCACCAGCTTGCATTTTGCTTAGTTTCAGGAGTGAAAGTTCAGCTTAATTTTTGCAGGTGTAAGGTGCTCTCCTCACCTGCGTCTGAATAACTCATGGCTGAGCTGCATCAGTGGTTTTGAGCTTCCCATCAGGGCCTTGAATAATGTTTTAATTTTCTCTTAATTTTCTTTGCCTGTTTTCTATTTGCTGTGGTATCTGTTCACTTACTTGTATGATTATAGGTAAGACTAAATGCCAAAATGAAATGTGTGAGTGGCTTTTTATAGTGACATAATAAACTAAATTTTCCTTAAGTGCCTCTAAAGAACTTCAATACAAATACAAGGTAACAGCTCTCTGCCACTGTATTTTTTATGACATGCTCAGCTGCTTCCTTATTATCATTATTTTCATATCACATGGTTTTACAAGTAGTTGGTGAAGTTGTTTGGGGAACTGGAGCCTTTGCTGCTTGTGATGGAAAGGGGAAGCAGTGTGGTGCAAGGAGATAAAGATTTTTAGGTGAGGTATGTGAGGTTGTTTTCTTTTTCTCTTTTTCCTTCTTTCTTTTTAATATAATAGGAAATACTTTTAGTAGTTGGGTTTTTCAGTAAGGCAAAGAACTTGTGTGGTCCTGAGATGTCTGTTCATATCTTTTCGGTTTCCAAAGCATGATGCTGCCTAAATATGCCTGTCTCTGTTTACTCAACTGGTGAATCATTTTGTAAAATAAGTGCTTGGCTTCTGGAATAAAAATGCAGATATATTTTGCAGCCACAGATTGGTGAAATATGTAGGGCTGTGGCTACAGAAATTCAACTCTCAGCCCCTTCTGTTTTGGGAAGAAGATCGTATATGAAACAAGGATTTCTGATGGAAATGATTTTAAAAACTTGAGTAATGAATAATAAACTAAGACATAGTGAAGATAACCTGAAATATAGTTTATTGTTTTCCTCTTTCAGAAATATGTAAAAGATGGATATATTTACTTCATTGTCAACTCTTGTCAGGAAGGAACTTCAAATTCGCTGATGCTGGCTGCAGATAGTTATAGTTAAGCATATGGTAGTGCATACTAATATTTTAATGAATTTTGTAGCATTTTGTTTGTCAGTCTGGTTGCTGAAATGGGTTTTAAATATTGAGGAAACACTGCTCTTGGTGATGATAGGTTGTGCTTCAGAAATTAAGTGCATTGGGAAGAGTCACATTTTGAAGAACATCTCTGCTGCTTCAGCATGAGTTGAATTGATCTGTGAAGAAAAGTGCTATTCACATTTAAGTATTATTTCTAAATCTACTTAGTAAACATTAATCATGTGTGTTTATCAAACAAAGGTGCATCATTCCTGCACTGTAATTTGTGATATGCAGATGTCTTAAGTGAGCAGTGCAGGTTTCTTGGTAGGTCTCCATTCCTAACGGAGAAGGAATAAAAAGAATTAAGGTGCTTTTACAGGATTGGTTATTATCTTCTAAGATCTTCATTAAGCCTCATGCTTGTTCTAGATTTCGATAGTGGACACTGGTCTTTACTAGATTGCTTAAAATGATGCCTAAAGAGGCACATGTGGTAAGTTTTGAAGCACTTCTGTAATGAATGATGAAGGCTTAGCAATGCTTTGGTTTGAGGTAGATGGGACCAGAAGTGGCTCTATCTTTAAAAATGTAGTCACTCAAAACCTCCTGTGACTCTGACAGCTTCTGCATCAGACAGAGATCAGGAATTGCTGAAGGAGTGGAGGGCAGCACTCAGTTTGTTCAGACAACTTACTGAGCTGTTAAAGGCATCTTGCATCGCTGCACAGTATCAATGATGTTCTAGTTCCGTTTGAACATAAGTCTTATTCTGGAGTTAATTAAACTTAAAGGTACACGTCTTCTCTTGTTCCAGTCTTAGAAACCTAGTTTTTGGGAATTCTGAGAATTCATGCAGTTGGAAGTTCATTCAGTTCTGTTGCTCCTTCAAGAGAGCATGCCAGGGATGGCTGTGATTGCATTTCTAAGTAGCCCGTGTTTCTCCAAGTGCTTTACTGGTGTGTGCAATGTAGGCTTGTGTTGGTGTGAGCGTGTGTGACTCCTTTTTAGCTTTGTCAGGGCTGTTGCTACGTAGGTCCATGGGGTGTAGCTTCTGCGGCCTGGCATATGCATACCTGAGAGAATGTTCTGGGAACATGATCTCTGAAATAGTACATATTCAGATTTAAGTTTGGACTGATTACCAGAAAAAAGCTTGCAAGCAGAGGTGCCCTTAACCATAATATTTGCTGACTAAATTATATCTTCTAGCTGTGCTCTGTAATATGTGAGAATTCTTATTTTATTAGCATCTTAATTTTTTTTGGTATCTCTTTCTCAGAGACCACTTAGTGCCAGGCCTCCATGATGCTTCTGATGATGAAGTGGGCTGGGCTCTGCTTCTTGCATGTTGGTGTCTCTCTTAGAAAACGTTAGAAATGCCCCTCCTTTAATTTAGTTGCTACCAGAATGAAATTTTCATCACATGTAGAAATCAGGAAATTAAAACCTTTTTTTAATGAAATAAGCGGTGTGTATACATGTAGGAGTGATGCATGTGAGCAGCCTTTTTGCTGTCCATGGAAACTGTGGTTCTGGAGAAAGTTGAAAGTGCATAAGGCTGCTTTAGTGCTGCAGTGCTTTGTGCCTCCCAGGATTTGTTTATATGTGACCTGTTCAAATTTATACAGCAGAGAAGGTCTTTGCACTCTTTTTTTTTTGTTTTGTTTTGTTTTTGTTTTTGGAAGGGGTTCTGGAGCATTGGAGTATGGCCATTAATTTTTGTAGGAGAAACTCAGAAGTGTAAAGTGCATGCTTTTTCCCCTTACTGAATAAGGGGTATACACATAATTCAGAATGTGGACTCTAACTGTCAATTTACTGTTGGCAGTCTCACTTGCAATGGCAAGGTAGCAACTTCTTCAGTTTTCTTGTGCTTAACTCCAGAAACTGTGACGTGGGTGGGGTTTCACTTACCCATCATGGACTTTTCAAACTGTGCAGTTAGATAAGACTGAAGCAACTTGCTATAAATGTGGTGACTTGTTAAACCGCATTTATTGTGCAAATGAGGTTACATCCTGCAAGATCAGCAGAAATGCTTGGTGCTTGCCTGGATGGAAATTAATTAAAATTTGGCGACTGAAATTAAAGGAATGGATTTGTTGCCCATTGTGTTATATGAATCTGCCTTTCAGTTCCCACAGTGGGAATTAGCACAGTTGCAAATGTTTTTTTGGCATATGTGAGTTCTAAGTCACTGCTAAGTTCTGGCATCCATAGCTGCCTTAGATTTTTACTGCCCTTTAATATGTGTTAAATATATGTGAAGTCGCTAATGGGAGTAAGGATACTAACAATCCAAAAATACATTGTTGTGGTGGTGGTGGTGTAGGCTCATTTGCTTGTAGCTTGCATTTGCTTAAAACTGATATGAGTTAATCTGCTAATTTGATTGTAATTGTTAGAATTAAAAAAAAAAGGTAGCGGTTCCATACATATCTTGGATGTCTATCCAGATTTGAATTTTGATTGCCAAAAGCATACTTACAGACTGAGATCTTTAGTGTTTGCCAACTAAATTATATCTTATAGCAATGCTTTGCAATATATAGAAACTCCTAATTAGATATTCAGAAAATGAAGATGCTGTTATTCAGACATGCTTCATAGCAGGCCTCCGCAGTTCTACCCTGTCAGGATGTGAAAGGATTATGTGCTCTGTTCTCCTGCTCACTGTTAAATGTGTTGTTTCTCTTTCCAAAAATATGCTTCTCAAATCTGAACCTTCAGATTAAATGTAATTATTTGCCAGCCCCCAACCCCTTCTCCCAGAAAACCTGGGTCTCTGAAGGCGTGCTGGTGGTGCTCTGGGGCAAGAGAGATTATATGTGCTGTTGTTGTCTACACCTGGGAAAGTGCAGTAAGCAGGTGTAATTCATACCTGTTTGGTTGGACCCTCTCTTTCCTCGCCCCTTGGCACCATTCCCCTGCAGGACTGCCCTGCCAGGCTGCAGCATCCGAGCACTGTTGGGCTGAGGGCTGCTCCCAGTGCCCCTGGCCAAGGGTACCGGCGTTGGGAGGTATGAGCACAAGGCTGGGTGGGGGAGCCTGGAGCCTGGCTTCTGCCCCAATGCTGGCAGGGTGCTGCTGTGCAGATTTCAGGGAGTGTTCCAGCTGGGACCTGGCAGCTGCTTGGCGCAAGAGCAGAGCCCGCTGGCGCAGTCCTGCTGAAATGCTTCCGTCTGCCAGGCCCCTTTGTGGGTACTCTGCCTCTTACTGCTCAGGTGTGCAGAGGAGGTCAGGGAAAGTAATCATATTTCCTCTTTGCAGTTACCAGAGAAGTTTGTAGTGATTCACTGAATAGATTTCTCACTACTTAGGTCAGTTAAGGTACATCCCTTGGCCTCTCCAGAGGATACCATGGTGCTGCCTTTTCTCCTCAGTAAGATCTTTCAATGTCTCTGGTGGTTCAGGTGAGGAAAGCAATGCTTGTGCTAACTTGGAGGATTTAAACTGAAAGAGAGTACATTTAGATCAGATATTGGGAAGAAATTTTTACTGTGAGGATGGTGAGGCACTGGCACAGTTTGCCAAGAAAAGTTGTGGATGCCCCATCCCTGAAAGTGTTCAAGGCCAGGGGCTTTGAGCAGCCTGGTCTAGTGGAAAGTGTCCCTGCCTGTGGTGGTGGGGTTGGAACCTGATTAATTTTAAGGTCCCTTCCAACCCAAACCATTTGATGAATCCATGAGATGTTGTTTCAACGTAAATAATGTTTATTGATTAGATTCATTATTATTACTACTAATTTATTTTAGATTGATTATTACTTCTACTGATTTTTAAAATTATGTGGTGTTAAGGAAGGTTAAGTTACCAGAGCCAGGCTTAGATATTTGCAGTTGCTGCCACGCTTGTCGTGCTTCACCCCTGCTTCTTTGAGATGAGCTAATGGATCTGCAGCTCAAACCAGAAGCTATTTGAAATTCAGGATGAGGATGCAGCCTCATGTGTGATCTGATCAAATTGTAGTACATAAATTAAACATAAATAAAAATGCTTTACACACTTCTATCTAGCTAGATATATTTAGATTTTGATTAATATCTAGAAATCTACAGTGGAGAAAGATAACAAAAAAAACCCCACCACTTTTTTTTTTTTTTTAAGATGTGAAAACCCAGAGTGTGGCTGCATGTTTAACTTAGAGCAGCTTTAATTTTTCATAGTTTTTATGGTATCTTGGCCCTGCCATCATTAGGATGGTATTAAAGCGGACCTGGAAGGCAGTTCAGTGTTTTAAATGCTTGGAAACCTCAGAGATGGATGGAGAGGGCTGAACCAGGAGCTTTCTCTTTTGGCTTAAATTGGGGGATTAATTTTATTGCCTTTTTCTCCTTTTTCCTACATGAGTATGTGCAGCCTCTGAGTAAAACTAGTGTCAGGTTTTTATGGCTGATGGTTTACCTTTGTGGCAAGAGCTGAGCATCTCTCCTGACATTGTGTGAGTGTGTATTCTGATTGGTGGGGTTTTAATGCTGAGCTAAGGTCTGGTCCCTGGTACTGTTTGTGTTTTGTGTCCTTCTTGTGCGCAAATGTAGTAAATCCACTAACTGCTGCCTTAAAATACAAACGAGGATGGGAGTTTAAAGCAGTATTTTAAGGTGCAGCCTGTTGCAATTGATTTTGGGAAAAATCAAAAGATACTATCTTAATGCAGACTTCTCCATGCTTGTTAGGAACTTGAGTCACTCTTGAATAATCCAGTTTGTACAGTCTATGAAAACCTGATACTGCACTCTTGCCTATTTCTTCTTTACAGTTCTGTGGCAATGACATAGTCATAAGCATTAAAAGGAGAAACCATAATCTTCTCTGCTTGCAGCCCAAGCCAACGCTAGTCATCCCCTGATGCTATGAAGTCATTCTTTGCTTTGAGGTTTCTAACTAAAACTCTGTTCCAAATGTCTGCTCTGGGTGAGCAGTAGAGGCATTTGGTATAGAGTCCTGGTGCCCTCCCCACTGCCTTTGTCCTCTCTTCAGACCATTTTCCTGTGGCCAAGGAGACCACTCCTGCAAAATCCACATTTTCCCTTGACAGCGATCCCTCCTTCCCACTTCTGGAGCTCTGGAACAGAAGATGTAAATGAATTTGCAATGATTGCACAACCTGGTTATGCAATGAGGCTGACGTGGTAGCGTATACATATGTAGAAAATGCCTTCTTGAAGATATTACATTAAGCACAGTTTCACCACCTTCCCCCCAAAGATGAGGGCAACTGCATTACTGGCTTCATCTGGTTAACCTGCGTATATAATACACACCAAATACTCAGCTTCTATTGACTGAGGATTATTGTTGATGGAGCAGAAAAATAAATCAGTTCTTGTGGACTGTTTATTTGGGAAGGAGTTTTTTAGCTTGGGGCCCAGAGCCCAGGCAATTAGACTACTCAGTCCTGGGGCAGTGGGCTGCACTTTAGTGAGTTTTTTACTGTCAGCATAATCTGAACCACCTAAGAGTGTGTTTTGTTTCTTATTTTCAAATGAGTGATGGTGTTTCAGTTGGAAGCATCCTGTGCTAGTCCAAGAGGTCACTGAGTGAGTGCTCAGCATTCCTTGCATCTGGCCACCGAATTCCTTGCTTCTTCCTATGCTTTTTAATGTCTCTGGAAGAAGACATGCAGCACTGCTGACTCCTGTCTTTTGCATGAAGCAGAGGGACTCATGGCATGGTGCTTTTACTGCATTTTTGAGTCAGGCTGCTTGGTAAGGCTGCCCTAACACTGAATGTGATGCAGGCATTCGTTTTGTCACTTCCCTGACAAATTACTCTGTGTGCCATGTGGGCTGATGGGTGTAATTACTGATACCTTGGGGCAAGGACAGATTTCCTGAGGTCCCTTCTTCCGTGTTTTCCACTGAGTGGATTTGCATTCACCTACTGGGCCTGTGGAAAGTTGTTCTCCTAGCTAAGATGTGCAGTCTCTAGAAACTCAATCTCTGCCATCTCACCCGAAATGGCTGAGGCCATTGTTAATGTGATGTCCTGTCGCTCTTGGCCTGACTGTGGCTGGTACATTTTTACTTTGGTGTGGGAAAATAAACCTTTTTGTGTCCCAGTTGCTTCCCTTCTGCAATAATTCCTTGCAGGTAGAACAAGTAAGTGATGTTATCTTCACGTGTAGTGCTTCTTGCTGATTGAAAGGAAAATTCTGCAAACTCAGCAAGTAGACTGACCTGACGACTCCTCATGACAACTGCCTACTTTTAGTTAACATTCAGAATATTTTTATCCTAGTTTACTCCTTAGAGGCTAATAGAGTGCTGCTAGAGTAATTTTCAGATGAATCATACCATCTGCCATGCACGCTTTGCTGTTTCAGCAGTAGGAGAGGAGAGGGAATATATACATACAGTGGTTTGAAACAGTATATTTGTATTCTCTGTAAAACTGATTTAAGTTTCAGAGGTTTTTCTTGTTTTGTTTATTTTTTTTAATTATTTGTTTGGATTTTTTTGTTTGTGCTTTGTTTTTTTTCCCTACCAGGCATTTTATATTTCTTGCTTTGGCTATGAGTTTAACGTGGGGCTCCAGCACTGATACTGGTCTGTTGGGTGGTTGCTGCTGAACTTTGCAGAAGCACTCTGGACATGATGTGAATTGCTAGTGAGTTAATGTGGACCATTGCAAAGTCCTTTTCTGAAAACACAGTTCAAATGTTGAGCATTTGGGTTGCCAAACTGGACCAGCTAGAATTTGCGCCCCTCTAAAAAGAAAATATAATAATGTAAAATCTGTAGAGCAGTAGAACTGAGGGGTTTAGCCTGAGAGTTTGGAAGGAAAGGTCGCTTGTGGAATGAGTTCTGTGTGGCTCCTGTTCAAGATTTCTTCCTCTAGGAGCTGTCCTGAACCAGAGGAGGAGTGTCCCCAGCATGCAGCTGTCCTACCTGTGAGAATATGCAAACTGGTGCTTGAAACTAAAGGTTCATAACCACATTGGATGTGTCACATTCTGTGTTGTGTTTTGTCCAGAAGCAATTATTTGGGAGACTAGCCAATCTGCTAGTAAGGTTCATGGGTTTGGGTTTGGAGAGGGCTGGGATCATAATCTTGAAGAGTTTGTATGTCAACCCTATTCCATCCTTGAGAACCAGGCTGTGATATTAGATAATGCTTTAACTATTACCAGGCAGAGTAAATTCTTCTGTTGTTCTAATATGTTAAAAATCTTCCCTTGCTGGCTGTCCCAAAGATCTTATTTTCTCATAAAATGATTTGGCTGATGAACCATTTGCACTGAAAAGTAGGAATAGATTGCGTGCTTTGTTCATGTCTTTAAGCTTTTTCCAACAGTTTCAACTCATGTGCTTGGTATTAGTGCCCTGACAACTGTATTTAAAGAAACTGAGAGCAGAATATTGAAATGTGGAGCAATTAAACTGTTTTCTTCCCTTTTCAAGCATTTCACCCCCACTCCTCAAGGGAATGATACGTCTGGTAAACTCCACTTAATTATGTGAGGTCAATTGAAGGCTTGAGCAATAGCATGCTCTTTTTTTCAGGCAAGAAAGACAATTTTTAAATGCCAGGAATCAAAAGCAAGGACTGCTTGCCAATGGAGAGGAGTTGTTGTACCAGATATCGAGCTGACATGCAAGCAGATCTCTGCTACCCTTAGATGAGGATTAGTTTATGCCCTGAAGCAAACAGATTATTAACTCTTGTAATTTTATTTTAGCATGTTTAACAACAGATACTGTTGCTTATAAAACCAATTTAATCCTTTTTTAATCACTGCAAGTCATTTTTCCAGCAGTTATCCTGCAGGCATGGGTTCCAATGGTTAGTTATTTATTGAGCAAAACATAGCGAATATCTGTTTGCCCGTGTATATTTAAGTCATTCTTTAATGCCTTGGATTCAAGTTTAAAATAAAAAAAGGAAAAGAAAAAAGTTGGGCCTCTACTTCTGTGGCCTTTCTTCCGTCTTTAATCCTCAACTCTTCAAATACTTGCAGCATCTCCTTTCTTTTGCTCTTTACTCTTTGTATGCTCTCTGCCACGTCCTTAATTCCCCTTCAGTTTTCCCTGGCCACGGCTGTTGCTGATGTGAAACACCAGCAGATAATCCCAGCAGATTTTTATTAGTTTGGGCTTTGCACTGCACCTCAAGGCATTTATTGATAAATAGCAGCCTTGTATTATGGGATGTATAAACAGGAGCATGTGACTCCCCTTTGCGTTGGATTTGAGAACAGAGGGAGTAGCGGTGGTGGTGGTGGCATGATGATGTTCTTAAAGGAAGCAGTGCCTTTTCTTAGAGCCAAGGGTGCCATGGGAAAAAGGCTGGCAAACTTTCAGGTGTGCAGGAGGTTCTTCCTGTGTGAAATAAAAGTTGTCAACATCAAAAACTATATGATTGAGAAGAAATATTTCTGTTTTCAAAGATGATGAGAGCAAGAACATCATTGGCAGATGTAGAGCAGGGGCACCGGGGGAGTGGAAGCCTGAATGGCTTTCCTAAGTGAGAGGGATGAAAGCTGTTGGAGTTTAGAGAGGTGGGTAGAAGCAGAGGAAAAGAAAAACCTGCATAGTTATGGTATAATTGCTTATCTTTTCCCCATGTTTCCTGTCTACTCCTGGGACAAAACCTGGTATTTCCTGTACGTTCCGTTGCCAGCTAGCTGCCATGCTGTGCCATGCAGGTGGTGCAGGCTGTCCTTCAGTAACCAGGCTGGAATGAAAGTGCACCAAACCTCTTAATTATCAAGTTGTCATCCAGGGTGAGACAGAGGTAAGAAATAACTGACACCAAAAATCGCTTACCAGGTTAGGTGTCTTTAGCTAGGCATGATGTGTGAAAGTACCAGCACCTGATGGATGCATGGCATACAGCTCCCCCAAGAAGGAGGGGTGGAGAACCTCAAGCCTTTTCAGGTTTGTTGCTCAGTACTGGGATCTTTCAGCATCTTGCAAAAATCTGTCCTCTCCATGCCAGCCACTGGGATGCAATGTAGCAGTGCTGCCTTGTGTGTCAGGGTAATTTTGTGTTCTGTCTAGTGCATGTCTGAAATGAGAGTGTGTGTCATAGAAGCAGAATTGTTCAGGCTGGAAAAGACCTCTATGTATCTGTATAGAAGCCACTTCCCAGTGCAACGTGAAAGGTTACGAGGGAGAAAGAGACAGTGGTAACCTTTATGTGTTTCTGACTGTAGGAACTTTGTCTTTTGGCTCTGATTAAGCCAGTGTTTAGCCTGTGAAAGTATTTTTTCCTCTAACGCTGGCAGATCTGCTATGACAAGCGATTTTGCCATTGGGGCCGGATGGCATAAAGTGAATACCTGACTGACTTGAAATAATGTGATTAGTCTGTCTTTCACTGGGGGAATCCCTTGTTCAGGCTTATCCCAGGGATCATGCAGAGCAGAAGTTGAAATTGCCAATAAAGGCTTTAAGTTTGTTGCTGGTAAGTGACTGTTAAATGAGCTTTGCTGTAGGATATGTGCCTTTTCCTAGAAATGTCTTTAACATGGACTGAATTATACTGAAATACTAAACCTTCCAAATTTAAGGAAAAAACCCAGAGGCTGGAATGCTTTTATAGTCAGAAACTTCTGACCAGGTTTATTGCTAATGCTGCTGATTTGCTTGAGTACCACTTAACATTAAATTTTATTACATGAGGAATAGAAATAGAGTAGCAAAGAATATCTCTACTTAATATTCCCTCTCCTCATTAACACCTGTTTTCCTCTGCCATGTAAATCGTGTTAATGTTCACATAGGCAACACCAATAAGAAAAATAGGTCTTGCTTACTGTTTAAGGTTTTTCTTTGTCTCGTACTGGTAACCTAAAGGTCAGGTGTGTAACTGCTGATGCAAACCAGCTGTGGGAGAGTCCAGTAAGGTTCTGAGGTTCCTCTGCAGCAGCAAAGCTTCCCTGGCTGATTAGCTGGTGTGGACAGCACAGTCCTCTTCTGAACAATATGTGAGGTTTCTTGCAGGTTCCTTCCTGCTTGAAAGGAACCTTTATTCAAGCCTAGTGGTTCCTATCCATTTGTTGACTTCTGTGATTCAAAGTACCTGTTGGTGTTGCAGGGAAAGCCCTTGGGTAGCTGTAGAGGGGAAAGAAGATAGATGTGAAGAGGGTTGTGTAGTGTGCTTTTAGATTAGAAGGCTGGTCTGTGTGGGAATGGTAGTTGGTGGAGCGGAATAATGTTCGTGTACTAAATGTTCACAAGGACGAACTTCATCAGGCACAATAATTCCTGAGAAAGGAGGCAGCCTTTGTGACCTTCCATAGAGGTGTTTTTAGACTGAAATTATGAGACACCATTAGTTTAGGAAAGAGGCCAAGGGACAGCTTCAAATGTTGACAAAATAACCTTATCAAATTCAGGTCTGTAGCTCCAAGTGCATGTAACTAAGATGGTAATCTTGGACCATGTTGTTTCCACCTCATGTGAAGACTTTGCATTTTGACTCCACAGGGGACTGGCCCAATTTGCCATGTTTCCCAGATGCTGAGAGTTCAGGAACCTCTGGGTTTTTTCTGTACAGGCTGTAGTTTGGCAAACTGATTTGGAAATGAAGATCTGAGTATCTTCTTGCCCATACCACAGTGGCCACGAAGGGACTGGAAAAAAAGGCTCTGTAAGAAGGAGTAAAAAAACCAAGTATCTTCTAGTCTGTAGAGAAATCACAGGTTTCACCTGTGAGAGTAACAGTCTGCTCCTCCAAGGAGGTAGAAGGGTGACAGCCATACATGGGGTTTAACCTACACCTAATTCCCTGTTTGCCAGTGCTGGGAAGTCTTAACTCTGGTCACCTAAATACTGAGCACAACCACACAATTTGCACACAGCAGAAGTATCTTTTTTCAGATAAATAGCATAACTTCCATGCGTATGCAGTCCAAGAGGACTGTCACCCTTTTTCCTTTTGAAAAAGACCAGGGGTGCACAGCAGTGTGATGTGTTCGGGTTGCATATGATGAGATGTGTTCTTTGAGCCAGAGATGGCCACGACATCCATCAGTCTTGGGCTTGCCCCCTCCCAGGACAGATGTAGGGCATATCCGAACTGCGAGTTGTTCTGTGCTTTCTAGAAAGTCTGCAGAGGCTTGATGGTCTTCATATAGGAACAAAAGCTGTAACATGCTGGTTACCTCAGTGGGTTGCAGAGAAATTTTCTTGTCTTTGGAAACAGTAGAGTTTTGAAAATCAAAGCAAACAAATGTGTTTGGTTGTGGTGTTTGTAAGAAAAGGCAAGAGAGGAAATGAGAAAGACTTTGAAATGTGAGTTAAATCGTGAGTGCCATGAGTTGTTGTGTTTTTCTGGTTTTTTTGCTCTGTAAAATCCTGCTTTCTGTCATTGAGGCTTAGTTAGGAAAGTTTTAATTTCTAAAGAGAAGACAGTATGTGTCACAAAGAAAAGGAATATCTTTAAAGGTATGTAATCTCCAACGTAACGGAAGGGTTTGTTATGGAGAAAAACTGCAACCGTAAGACCTTACAGGATTTCCTATCAGTTCAAAAAAACAATCTTTACCTGGAAGCACAAACTCTTCATTAACATTGTAAATGCAGATGAGAATAAAAGGAAAAGATACAGAATTAAATGAGTGTCAAAAGGAAGCTGCAATTAATAAGGAAGATAATGTGCAATGAGTTGTATATAAGAAAATAAATATACCCATTCAAAAAATTAATAAAAAGAGTTAAAGGAAAAGCTTGTGTAATACAAAGCTTGTGTGCTTTGTCCAACTTTGTCGTCCAGTACGAGGTATGACAACTGTCTGCAAATCTTGTCTTCGGACAAATATATTCTTTTCTGTGATCTTTGGGTTAGAAGGAGGAAATTTTTTCTCTCTTACTGATGTAGGATAGAACAGAGCAGACTTTTGCTTTCTGAAGCAGTGCTGTATAATGTCACTGAACAGATCTGTTCACATCACAAGCCAAAACAGAAATGAAATTAAAAGAAAAAAGTCCAGAAGCTTAAAATGAACCATTCTTCCTGCATTTTAAAGGGTTGAAGTCCAAAATGTGAAAGGGATTAAAAATCCTAAATGTATCTGGGGGATATATATAAATCCCAATTTCTTGCCATTCCAAATGCTGAGTGTTTTGTTCTTAGTAGTGTTGTCATCAAAGTTGTTTTGATTTGTAACACTTCCTTGAAGTGTAGCCCTGATGTGAGATGTGGCGCAAAAAATATGGAAAATTTGCTCAGTTTAGAAAAAACCCTTAATGAGTCACAAGGCAGTAATGAATCCAGCTTCTGTGCTCATCACTGGAATATTCATTATTATGGATGTCATAAAACATCATTTTAAAAAAAGGTTCAGTTCAAGAGTTAAGTAACCATGCTTGGGATTGCTGTTTTCTTCCTGGTGGGTAGCAGCTTGCTGGCCAGTCCAAGCTCTTTTATGGACCTGGTGGATGCTCCAAGGAGGGTTGTTTAGGAGGAGCTGAAGGATGCTGTGGAGTTTGGAGGCCTTTCACTCGGGGCTTGCGGTATTTGGGGCTGGCTAAAGATAAAGCAGTGAAAGTAGCGGAGTTGGAGAGGGGGTGCAGATTGTGGGATTAAGGTTGTGCCTGTGGGAAGCTGTGGGATATGAGGTGTGGGGAGGTGATGGTGGGGGGAGGAGGGAAGCATGACACGGTTTGTTGTGCTTGCATAGCTTCAATGTATCCACCTTTCACAAGCCAGTATTTTCAGTCACTTTGGCATGCATTTCTCTTGAGGGCAGTGGAGAGGAGAGGGTGCAAGGGCGACAACCTTAAATGTATCAGAAGCTGTCACAAAACCGTGTGAAGCCTGGAGGCAGGCCCAGGAAGAGAGAGAGGGGTTCCTGTGTCCTCGCTGGCGGTGGTGGGGCAGCTGAGGAGGAGCACGGGCCTGGAGCAGTGTGGGGGCTGGCGGTGGAACCTGGAGCTGGAGCTGGGACCATGACTCAAAGTCCCATGACTCCATTGCGAGATCATTAGCCCTTTTAAGTAGCTGCCAAGAATTAGGGCTGATGGATAGCACCAGAACAGAACTCAAATTATTTGGGGTTTTCAGCTAGAAAACAGCGTGGGGTTGGAACCCAGCACTGCAGTGTCTCACAGGCAAGCTCTGGCGCGGCATAGCGTGCGCAGGATGAGAATGCCTGCCCTGCTGCGGTTGTACCTCTGAGCCTGGTCACTGCTACTACCCACAGGATGTTGATGTTTTAAAGGTCGTAATAAAACTGAGTTACCAAAGTGTGCAAAAGAAGCTGCAGAAGGGATACGCAAGAAATGGAAACAGTTCATTAGTGCATTTAAACTGTACGTTTAAAAAACTTTCAGTCAAGGGACACTAACATTAATTTTGTACTTAAATCTGCATTTTTGGTACAGTATTGGTCATAAATAACTTAGTTATTTATTACTAGCTTATTAGCAGTAGTACTCTGGGAATTAACATTTGTTTTTTCCTACTCTAGTCTAAATTATTAATTTATAATTTGTTGTTCTACATATAATGCAGAAAAATGTGGGGATATTTTTTTGCCTGCAATAAAATACTGGAGAAACTTTCTTTTCTTAGTGCATGTTATATTAATTCAAAGAATTTTGTATTCTTTGTAAGTCTAATGTCAATTATTTTGTCTTTCAAATATGCAGAGTCATAGAACTTGCAATCCTTTTGGACAGATATTTCTCTGAAAACAACTGGGGCTGTCTTTGTGATATTCACTCACTTTTTTTGTCTTAATAATTACTGAAAATGCTCTCTATTTGTATTTTCTACTGTTTTAGGTATTTTAATTTATTTTTTTGAAAATGAATGTTATTAAAAATTTAAAAATTTGCTTATACATTTTTCTGTATTGTTCTGGGTTTTATATATTATTTTGTTGTTTTAAGTATTCTACATATTTAGGCCACTCTGTATGTGTATAAAAATACATGTGCTCCAAATTTGAGCTTGAAATAATCATCTTAATATATCTGTACTTTTTGTCTAAGTCCATAAAATAGTGATGCTTATTTTCTTCCACTTGTTACTGTTCTTTCAGTTTGCAAAAAGTGTGAAGGATTGACTGCACCTTGCTTACAATGCTCCTTCTGTTGTATATATCTGTGCTAAGTAAAGGATGAGTTTTTTTGCGTTGCTGGGGTTTTATGGGTCTCTTAAGAGCTTTCAAGGGGGACAGTCTGTGTGGTTTATGTGTACTGTTGGGGCAGACGTGACAGAAGTAGGGAACTGTTTGCTTGCCAGCAATGTGCGAAGCAGGAGATGGCACCTTTCTCCTGGAGTTCACAGCTAGAGGTCCTGAGTGTGCAAACACACCACTTGAGTTGTCATCGTATTGTGAACACGGGGACCTGACTAAAGACAGCTTTTTGGGAGCAGAAGTGCCTCAAGGTTACAGCCTAGAACTTTACCTCAGCTCAGGCAACCTGTTGTTTACAGGAGCCAAGTGTTGGAATCACTTTGGCAAAGAGACTATTTGTCACAAATTTTGTGTTCTTCAGCTGTTTGTGCAGTATTTTTCTTCGGTATTTTTTCCTAAGGTATTGTTTTTGCAGGCCATATTGAAAACACACTGTTTTTTCTTTTCTAATTTGATTGTAATAAGGGCCTTGTTAATCAAAAATAAGTGCAATAAGGCAGAATGAGTTGGTTATTTTTACATTTTCCTGTTTGAAAAAAAAAAAGTCTCAGTAAGTGAGCCACAATGAGCCATGATGTATTTCCTCCATCAGGATGGAGAATAAGCCATTTATTATTTCAGCTCTGACTCACAGTGAACCTGCTGACACCAAGACATTTTATAATCATAAGGAACAGGTTAGGGCAGTAACTTGGACGCCAGGCTGGGGATTACCTACTTATTACACTGTTTTACAACCTGAATACTTTAGGTTTTCTGGCAGAATGTCCTAAACCTCACACTAAACATCACGTTGTTATTGTACAATTACTGCTTGCAGGTCTTGCTGTAGGTGGTGCCAGCTAGACAGATGCCTTCATTATAATTATCCTTTTTGCTATATATAAAGATTTCATCCCTTTAATCCATGTAAAATTTGCTGTTCTTGAAAGTGACACTAATAGTTATACTTCTCACCCTTCCTCCTTGTCCTACGTTGTTCCCAAACTGACTAGGGCTGGGCTTGTTCAATCCAGAAATGGGAGCTTTCCGAGGAGAACCTGGGTTCTGTGGCAGGCAGTGTTGATGACAATAGACACTGCTGGTGGTCACAATCTTTGAGAGCAGCAGTGCTAACTCCAGTGTCCTGGCCAAACTCCAGCTGAATAATTACTTTCTGGCTGCCTTGAATTCCTCTACAGCTTCACCTGGAGAAGTTGAGCTTCATTTCCCTTCTTGTAAACAATCTTGTGGTGTTGAAGCGAAGTCGCTGCTTCATTGCACCTTAGAGGTAACTGTTTTGCCATCGGGTGGGTGGCTTTAACTTGTGCATAGCCTGAGAAATGCTTGGGTTCATTTTTGGATGGTAAGTCCAGACTTTCATTTTTTGCATTTGTAAAAGCATCTATCCTGTCATCTTCGATGCTTGTGTGTGTCCTGGGAATAAAAACAACCAGAATTTGGGTATTTGATTGACCAAGCCAACTCCTAAAATGCTCGTTTTACTATGATGTGTGACATCATCTTGTACTCTACTTTTTCAGTAAGAGCCTATTTATTGCATTTACTGATAAATGAGGGCATCTGTGAAATTCAGAGCCGTGTAAGATAGCTAGGTGTTGTAAGATGACTGGGAAGGGAATATTGAGATCCTCTTTAGTGGATGAGCTAAGACTCCTCCCGTGTGGCTATTTAAGCACAATGTTCTCTTGCTCTTTGATAAGCAACACAGGAGGCAACCCATGGCTGGATGTCTCTAGTCTGCTCAAACTCGCAGACATACAGGGTAAATCAGAGAAGCAGGAAGCTAGGTCAGAAAATCGTGTCTGCTTTGACAGTCTTCAAAAGTCAGAGCGTAGGCAGTGCCCTGCTCTCTGGGCATTGGTGTTCAGACGGCCTCATCTCCCCATGCTGGGAGAAAGGCTGGTTTATTCCGTGAGAGGGACCAGTCCTGCTTGCACGTGAGTGCTGCAGCTCCTTCCACACACAGGAGCTCTGACAGTATTTCATTGCTCTTTCCTCCAACAGTAGAGGTCTTGTGCTCCAGAGGGTGGAGGTCACTGGTGATTCTGTAGGTTGGTTTGTGCTGGTGATTTGGTTTAATCTGAAATCTGGCTAAATGTTCCCTGAGCTGCATAGCTCTTATCTATCAGCTGCATAGCTGATAGACCCGCGTGTTGACTTGATTTTTGTCAGAGGGTGACAAATGGAGTGTGATTCAGATGTGCCCTTCCACATTTAACACATGCAAAAGTTACTTGCAAGAGTCAAACTGCAGGCAGAACGGCTGAAGATCTTGGCCTCTTGATTTTCTGTGGGGTGCATAAGAGTTGGATGGCTTTTTTATGAGGAAGATAGAGAAGTTAACCTCAGAGTTAAGCTTATGCTGAGGTTTGCTGTTGAGTTAATCTTTTGTATAATATATATAATCTTTTTGTTGCCAGATACTGAGTACGTATTTAAGTATAAATATTAAGTCAAGATTCCATGACTCTTCCTTATACATATGAGAGCTAACTTTTTGCCATTTATTCTCCCAAAGAGGTTAGTATGATCCACTCTTAAACTGCCCTTTCATATATAAGAAGAGATGAGATTCATATACTCACCTCTTCTTGCTAAGGGGGCTTATCATTGTCTTCTTGAAGCCTGCTCCTCTATTCAACATGTTTTATTGTTTTGTCTTTTCCCTCCCTAGTTGCTCAGAAAGTACACCAGTGTTGTGGCATTTCTGTCTTGCAATATTGCATCTATTCAAAATCTGATACTTGATGAGAGTCGAAATAATTGGTTTCTTTACCCCAGTGCATGTTGCTGACTTAGCTGTACAGAGTGATTTGAGCAAGAGATCACAAAAACTGTTTCTAAAAACTGTTTGCATAGCAAATTTTGCTTGGTGTTTTGTTTTTAGATCACCTTTAGGGAGTGTGTGTTACTTAATGTGTTGTCATAATCAGGATATAAGAAAGCACACGGTTTTAAACTTAGTAGAGAGAGTCTCATGGCTTCGGGCTCCTTGGAAATGGCAAAATCGGGCTTACAAGCAGTTCATTGTAGGACCCCAGGAATTTCACCAGCTATGCTGAAGCTCCAGGGTGTGCAAAAAATGTATGATGGCTGAAGGCATAGACCTTCTGGCAAAAAAACCTGATGGTGAACTTGCAGTTTTGTTAAAAAGTAAATGTTAATGCCAGGCTTCATAACTTACTGTCTATATGTTAAGCCACATCTTCATAAATCTTTGCATATTTGCATTTAGAAAAAACTAAAGTATTCAACCAGTGTAGTTCTCCTTAAATCATTCAAGGATTCAAAATTGTATGTGGTTTACTGTAGGCTTATCAGCTCTTACGAGTCTGCACAGCTCTTCCAAGATGCAGAGGAAATACAAGATTCTGGGCTAAAATACAGACATATCTAATCTGAAAAGTAACAGTAGGTAAAGATGTGCAAAATACAGAAGTTGAAAAACAATAGACAATGTAAGTCCAAGGGTAAATTTATATTATGAACCCCTTATTTATCATACAGACCATGTTCCTTTAATGACTGGTTTTTTTGGTTTTGTTTTTCTTTTCAATCTGGCCTGAACATGTGTTCAAAGGAAAACTGGAAGGCACAGGTTTTGAACAGACTTTGACTATGTTGTTTGCAGAACCAGAGATCTTCTCCCAGAACAGGCTTAACATGTGAATGGCCCTGGAGCCTGTGGAGAGATGGGTAGCGGGTTTGGAGATAGGATTGTAGTCGATCGCTGCTTTCACTGGGGCCATGTGACTGTGCTAATTTAAAGTAGAAATTACTTTTGTATGTCTATGAACAGAGAGGGTATAAGTAGCTGTTGCTTGGGAGTTACAAGGTGGCTTTTTTAAGTGAGATTTTTGTGTTGTCAAAGTACTGTGTATTTTCTCCGCTGTTGTTACATGGTCTGGTGGTAGCACTGCGTTAGTTTTTAGTTAACACAAGCCTTTTTCTAGGCAAGCCAGCTCTCCAGCTGAGAGAGTTTTCTGCTTCATGCTTTCCTTTAAACTTAAAAAGACTCAGGCAAATAATTATTTATGAAATCGAAAAGATGTAACTGAACATGGGAGAAAAAGTGATGAAGTAAAAATGAGAGTTGCAGGACTAAATTCTAGGTACTTACATCCAGGTTAGTAAAGAAACACAGAGTGGGTGCATGTCCCCTTAGATGCACAATGCTGTATAATGAGCATCTTTATAATCATAAACCAGGAATGTACAGGTGATTAACTCTACACATGCCAAACAGCTTTCTACTACAGTTATTTAGTATTATTAGCTTCACACTTACTATCAAAGACTGGTTTAAGGCTAAGAATGAATTAAATCCTACTAACCCCATATTTCCATCAATTTATCAAGCTGGATTTGTATTAAGCTCAAGAATGTGTGTTTCCCTCATCATTTGCTCTACGGTAAGAATTTTTGTTGAAAAAATCCAGCTGGATATATGTGTATATTTTATTCTAAATTTCTGAGAAAAACTTGAGAACATGCACTAGTAAAAATCTGAATTTTTCCTTGAAGAGCAAGTACTTATAACTGGATGACTTCTAAATTTGCTCTACATACATAGACACTAAAAAACTTCTGTGAGAAGTATTCTGCTAGAGCCTATTTGTGGTAGTTATCCCAAATATTTAATAGTAGGGGTCTTTCCAGGAAGCATGTTATTTCATTTAAAAGATGTGGAGTGTGGAGAAAACTCATTCCATAGCTTATCAGAAACCGTGGTGTGATCCTTACTGCCTTTACATCTCTGCTCATCTCATTTCTTTGAGCCATTGCTGCCTTTGTGAACCTACCATTAAGTATCTGGCCAAGAAGCCCCTGTATCCCAAGGTAATAACCATGGAAAATCAGAGAAGGCAGCGAAGAAGTTTTAAGCTGTTGCACTGTTGGAAGTATTTAGGTGTGGTTTTGAGTCTTTTTTGTTTCTGAGAGATGGAAACAATGTTTTTTTTTAAGTGCATTACCTGCACACACAGTTTTTCTTGCTCTCCATTGGTTTGCACAACTGGGTCCCATCCCTTTTGTTTTTTAGATTTTAAAATGGTTTCTTCTCCCTTTTTACAGTTCCCTCTATTACAAAAGAGCTGCTCCCAGAAAGGTGTTCTGCATGGCATCTAGTGGCTTTTTCTTTACACCTATGGGGAATGGACCTTCTAAGGATGGTTTCTGCATAGCTGGGATGAAGACACTTCCCTGCATCCTTGAGCTCCAGCCCTTGTGCATGTCATGTGAGGGTGTCAGGGAATATTATGGTGTGTGAGAAGCTGGCACTTATGGTGACAGCTGCCAGTGCTGCTTGGACCAGAGGCTGCGAGGACTGATGCCCAGATGGCTTATTTTACTTCCCTTTCACACAGCTCCCTGCTGCACTGGGAGGAGCAGTCCGCATTTTTTTGGGAGGGAAGCCCTCTTCGGCAGCATCAGTCATCACTCTAGCCTTGCAGGACTGTGGTGAAAGAAGAAAGCCCGACCCTCAGTCTGTGTCCTTTTGCCTTCTTTCCCCAAGGCAAAAAACCCCCTACCTGGTTTCTTGCCTTTTGCAGCAGCCTGAAATTTGCCTGACCATGATTGAGGATTGCAGCGCAACAAGGTGGAGGATTAATAGCTTTTGTAGAAGGAATGAGGCTTGGATGGATGTGGTTAGTTGAGTCTGGGTTTGAGAAGATAGGGGATGGGTGTGCTGCAGTGGGAGTGTGTATGAGGTAGATGGATGGAGGAGGTCATGCTGCAGGGAGTGGGAAACAACTTTTTGGGGCTGTTCTCAGCTTCCCACTTATGAACCTGGTAATGCCACCAGATTCAGTTTTGCCTACACTGTTGAGAAACCTTGAGCTGGTCCTAGGCAAGTATCAGTCACACGTATTTTGTCTGGGTGAGGATTTGGTGCCAGAATTGCTAATCGGATCAGGACGTCTGGGTATGCTTTTTTCTACAGCAGTACAGCAGTGTGTGGGCAGAATGTGTGCCTCATGCTCCCGTGGGTGATTGAACTTGCCGGGTTTTATAGCTTTGAGACTTTGGCCTCTATCACATGCATCAGCATGAAACTGGTGCCAGGCTAGAGTTTCTAAAAGAGGCATTTATGTGGGGAGGCTGAGTTCAAAAAACAGCCCTGGAGTCACTGGCTGCAGTAACACACTAGTGGGGCTGTGAAATATAAGGGAAGTTGTATGAGAATATGCACAACCAAAGCCCAGTGTTTCTGCTATGAATGGCCAAATTTGACTAAAATAGGGTAGAGAAACACAAGTGAAAGTTGTATTTTTATTCAGTATATATATCCAGGTAAACAAATTAGAAAATCTGCTATTGCCAGAATGGGCGGCTTTTAGGCGATCTTAAACTTATGTTTATATTGGAGTTTAAAAACATAAATAAATGGCATGAAGTTACAAACATGGAAAACAGGATAGACACATGACCAAGTGTTTATGAACATCTATCCTGTCCCAGACCTGCAGCACAGCATGTGATGTTGTTTCTCCTTCAGCAGAAGGTGAGGGGGGAGCCACTAGAAAGAAGGGAGTATAACTTGGTTTAGTGTAATCTGAAATCCTTTCACAGGGAGTTTTTTAACTTAGAGCACACAGTACTCTGAATCATCTAAAATAAACATATTTATTTTTCAGAGACATGTTTTAGCTCCTTAATGCATGATTTCTGTTGTAGTCAGTGTTTAATGGAAGCTGCATTAGCTCTCAAATGCACTGGAGTCCCTAGGAAGCTGCAAGTCTGTGTTTTGGTTTGGCAGATGCTTTTCTTCAACAGACTAACTTGTTGCCGCTGTTGGAAGGCATCTGGGATCCAGAGAAGTCCCTTCTTCTCTGGGAGGGGGTGCTGAAATTTTTCCCAACTCAAGTGAGAGTGATGCTTGAATTCCTTGCGTGGTGCTCAAATGCTGCGAGCTGTGCTGCAGTGCAGAGCCACGCACAGCGGGCTTCCCTAAGTGCAAATCCTTGAGATCTTCTGTAAATGCACACATCCTGCAGCCTGTACTGTACAGTGTTGCTTTAAAATGGTAAAGAGCAAAATACATTTCCTTCTCCCAAACCTAGCCCTGAGAGGCCTGTTGCCAGCCGGGGCAGGGTCCTGGTCTCGGCATCGTTTCCTGCATGAACCTTTGCCCTCCCATCTCGGGGCACCATAACTCTGCGGCCAGGCTGTCACAAACTCTCTTCCTGTGATTGTTATCCCGACATCTCCCTTCCAGTTTGTTTTACAGCACAATGATAGTGAAGGCAGGGAGGAAGGAGTGGGGAGGAGCTCCAGCTGTAAAAGGATTTCTCCCCCTTAGTATTGCTGTCTGTCCAGGGAAAGCTGTGTGTTCTTACCCTCTGGGGAAGGAGGATGTACTGGGAGGAAGCGGGCAGTACCCCATGGCAGGGGATCCATGAGATGTAGCTGGCAAGCACAGGATGACCTGTGAGGCCTAATGTCAGGATTAATATGAACGCACTTAGCACTGCCTGCAGGCTCTTTTCATTACCCGACTGCAGTCAAATCATGTTTTAAAAGTGAATTTCAGAATATAAAAGTGGCCTTTTGGGAATAAGGCCTAAGATCCATCTGCTCCAGTCTTTTTTGTGCCTGGGATCTACTCTAATTGAAGTGCAAGAAAGCATGTATCCATCCAGCTCAAGCAAGGGTTTTGAATTTATTTTGTTGAAAGCATATACCTATGACAAAGTAGATTGATAACTGGAACACTGAATTTTTAAGTTGTGCATATATCTTCATAAATACTACATTTTAATTTTTAAAATTTGTCATGTAAATTAAAAAGAAATAATGCTGTTGCTGTCACATCGGGCTCCTAAAATGTGATGTAGTGTTACTGTTACTTGTGTTCATAAAATACTTGTTAAATTTTGCAAGCTGAGAATCCTCATCAAGAAGGTACTTGCTGTTGAAGTTTTCAGTGGTATTTCTTGCTAAGAGGCAGAAAAAAAAGTTATTAAATAAAAATATGAATCCCGTTGACTACTCCAGAAAAATGTAGTAAGGCTCTCTAGTGTTTTAAAACAGCTTTCACTAAAATCATTGCGAGCCTTCTTGGAAAGGATGTCTTTTGCATACTACCCCGAGTCCTAGAAGTAAGAAGGCAGGGTGAGGCTACCTTGCATGTACAGACATGTCTGCAAATAGCAGTAAGGACAGAGTTCACTGTCAGCTGTGAATGGGACTTGTAAAGGCACATTAAAATAGTAGGGGTTATTTAAGTTAAACCTCTGGTTAAATCTGAAATTGGGGCAAATGTGATACACAAAAAGCAATTGAAAACACATGCCAGGCAAAAATATTTAAGAATTTGTGTGTTGGTATGAGTCTTGGATGAAAGTAAGTTATGTGAGCCTGCCTCTGCTTATTCCTTTGGGAGTGGAGTTGTGGAAAAGGAGGTGTTACCAGCTGTTGTGCAACGTAAGACTGCCTCATCTTGCAGTACATTTACATCTTAACATGTAAGGATTATAAATATACGAATATATATATTATACCTACCTATAAAATTAAATACTTTAAAAGTAATGTTTCTGTTGATAATTTATGTATGACGTCTATGTTTAAAAAACCAGAACCATGTAAAATGGCCAAAACACAAATAATGTTGCTGCTGCAAAGGGAGATGCACCTATGTGCTCAAATCCTATTTCTGCAGTAGTTATTTTCATGAGGTGGTTTTGAAGCTGAAGCAAATGTGTTGTGCCATTGTCCAAAGATTAAGGTGACTCAGACATGAGACATTTCTGCTTGTAATGAGGTCTTCCACTGTTGTAGTCTTACTGCTTGGTTTCTATATATACAGTTTATTTTTAAAAATAAACTTCTGTTTTTCTCATTTTCTCTGTACCACAGGTCATAGTTATTTTGATTGTCCCAGCACATACATGGTTTAATAAAGCCCATTTATTATAGGAAGTAACCAAGTAGGAAATATTGGTTGAAGGATAAGATTTAAGCTGTGGCATATAGGGGATTTCTCTCTGTTTTTATGGGGTTGCCAGTAGGTTGAATGTGCACCCTTGGGAAACTTCTTCTGGTAGTGTCTACGTAACTATCTCAGCTTTAGCAGTGTGAATGGAGTGAAGGTACCCCAAGACCCGATTTTGTGCATAATCTGTTTCCTCTATTCACTTTTCACTTGGTTGTTAAGGATAGAAGATAGTCTGAAAACAACAAAAAAAAGCATTCATGGAATTTTAGGTAGGAAGAGGGATTTTTGCTGGATCACGGGTAAGAGTAAGCTTTAACTTTTGCAGATGGAATTATCTGCAATGGGAGAGCAATGTTTACATGCAGCTCTTCAAAGGAAACTATGTGGGGAGCAAAACTTCAGTGTGCGGTGCTGTTAGTGAAGCCTTTAGCTGTTATGTCCAGAAAACTAATGCACACTTGGATTTTGCCTCAAAATCCTGGTTTTCAGAAATAAACAAGTCCTCTCCCCCATGAATGTCACTGTGGTTTCCCAGCATGGTGGGAAGTTGCTGCAGAGTAGATCCTCCCAGTTTGAGGAGGATTAATTATGACTTGAAGGCTTAGCAGGTAGGTGTAGGTGAATTTGGGAGGAACACTTGTTTCCAGTGTAGTGCATGTGGTACATACTCTGCTCAGTCTTTTTTTGTAGCCTGGTTGTCCTGGCTTGTCAGCTCTATGGGTCATTGACTCGGTTACTCTCTGCTCCTGGCACAATGAGGCCCTTTCTGCTCAAGGTCTCCGGGTGCTACTGCAGTACAAATATTTAATGATAAAACATGCTTATCTCCCGCCAAAAATCTGGCAGCATCCTTATCAAGATATTATTAAATTGTCAGTTCAACCATATGCCGAGCGTTTTAGGCGAACAAATGTTCACACTGGCTCTCGCGCGGTACGTGAAGGCTCTAGAGAGAGACAGGTGGCCGTGTTTACACCATCGAGTACTGCCCGGTTCCTTACAAACAGAAACTTGCATTAAGTGCCTCTTGCTTTATAGCAGATGCAAGATTTATGGACTTGATATGCTTGAGATCATGTTAATTTGATTACACTTAAAAATGTTTAGTGTAGGTTGGTGGAACCTACATAGTTTACATATTAAAGATGTCTCTGCATTGACCATGGGGAAAAAAAATACAGGAGAAGTAAATTTATCAGACCCTTCCCACAAGAAAAAAAAAATGCTTGGCAATGAAACAATGGTTTAAAGTTTATCAGTACTTTTTCTCTTTGAGTAATTAACAGAAAAATGCCTTTACGAATAAATTTGACTAGTTCTTGTATTTGCCACTGATAAACACTCAGGAAAATCCTGGTGCTTTTTTAGGCACACTTTTTCATCTTTTCTTCCCCTTTCTCCAGATGACATCACTTACTATCACACCTTGGTTCCTGGAATACTTGAGCTTTAAGATCCACCAAGTAGTTGTCAACCTTTTCATTTTGTCTTCAGATTGTCTCTTTTTTGGGAGTGAAAAGTAAGGATGTTGTTCTGTCACTGTACTAGCATTTTTTCCCAGACTTTTATTCTTGGAAGGTAGCCTGTTTGGCAAAAAATCAAAATAATCTGATTTTTGTGTACATGCTTGGAATTTTATTTCAGAAATCTGCAGCAATCCTGCACAGTCTTAGCTGTGGTTCATCAAAATGATATATAGATTCATTTCACTGCTGTATTTTTTCCTCTCCTATGCTCTTGTTTTAAGAATAAATTAATAAATTAGTCCATTGTGAGAGCTGCCCCCTAATACAGCTATTTGCATTCTTTTCATTAAGAATTTTATTATGTTCTGGGGGACTGCTACAGCTTGTGGAGTTTGATTCCCTTTCCTTTTTTCTTCCCCCCTCTTTTTTTTTTTTTTTTCTGTAAGGACAGACTTTGTACCAAACTTCCATAATGATAAATGAGAGAAGAGAGAGGTGATATTTCTTCTCTTGTGTCTTTATTTGTCGATGGCATTTGGATGCATCAGGAGGTAATGAGCTGAAAATGAATTAGAATTTATACAGAACATCTTCTTTAGTAAAAGAAATGCTTTTGGAATGCTTAATGCAAATTAATTTCAAGGAAACTGCTTAGTTGTCCTTATTGATGGATATTACTTTGTAATAATTGTGTTTGTTCTGCCTGTGTAATTTTTTCAGGAGAGAGAATTTCACAGGCCAATAGAAGTTTAAAAGTATAGATATCAAGAAAATTAATACTTGCAATCTTTGATACAGTTTAAGGTGACCTTCCCTTACTCAAAGCACTAGTTGCTTTGTCAATGACTTAATTATCTTTTTGACCTGTGTATTCCTTTCTCTGCAGTCTTTTTCTTTTTTTTGCCAGAATGAGCCCCTCTGGCCATAAAGCTACCCTGCAGCTCCAGAGTACCATGAACATTGTCACCCAGCCTCCAGATATCTTCCAACACCATCCTTGCAGGTTGAAACTGGAAGAGTTGGGCACCACAGATCCTTTCAGAGTAGCCTTACAGCTGATGGATGTCCCTGGGGAAAAAGGGAGTGAGGAGAGGCTTCCTGCTGTTGGGAGGAGAGCTCCTCAGATGCATGCTCTGGGCCTGTTAAGGGTGATTTAAACATACAGTAGCTGAAATACAGCTTGCAGGGATTGTGTCTGAACTTTGTTTTCCAAAGCAGAGAAGCACTAATATCTCCTTAACCCATCATTTCTTCAATCCATCCTGTTCTCTAGAGAGACATCATTTTTTCTCTACTATATTCTACAGGGAAATTCCACTGTCTCACCAAAACCTCCACTGCCCCAGAGCAGTGTAAACCAAAGTTGTGCTGTGCCAGCTCTGTTTCAAGGGGTGGATAGAGTACATTGGAGCAACAGTGACATGGTTTTGGAAAGATCCAGCAGTGATGAGTCAGTGTCCAAGGTGGTTTGGGAACATGAGGCTGCTTGTAATCTTCCATTTAATATTTGAAAATATTTTATGCTTTTTGTAAAATACAGAAAGTGCAATTCCTTTGGAATTGCTGTGGGTCAAGTTGTCAAAAGAGCAGAAAGGCAGTGTGGATCAAAGTGATGTCTAAGACAGGGGAAATGGCCATCCCTCCTGTGGCAGTGTAGGGCCTCCGGAACAGTCTGGATGACCAGCAGTGGAGACAGGCTAAGACACACCACAGAATTAAAGGGTAACGGAGGCAGGAAGGTACCTCTGGGAGATTGTCTAGTTCAGGCCCTTGCCCACAGCTGGATCTGCTGAGGCTGTGCTCAGGACCAGATTCAGCTGGGTTCTGAATATCTCCAAGGGTGGATGCTCCACAGCCTCTGTGAGCAACTTTTGCCACTGCTTGACCACCATCACAGTAAAGGTGTTTCTTTTCTTATAACATAGAAATGGTGATCCCCTAGGGAAAAGTGGAAATATTGCTGGAGACCTGGTGAGGTGCTGTTATGAAAGCAGATGACTGCTTTCTATTTTGCTGAAGGATATGAAACACATTTCAAACAAATTGGAAATCACTGTTGAGAAGTAAGAAGCTGCTTTATGTTTGAACTCTGCCTCTAACCATGAGAAAAGCACCATGCTTGTATCCATTCACAGTGTGGTTGCAGAGTTAACACCCCATATCCCTAACTGGGCCATGCCGCATCCTTCCTAACCACCTCCTCCACCCTCCCCTGTCACATCTGATCTGAATGGCTCAGATTCACTTTCAGGGCCTCATTAAACTTACTTTTGTTTTCCTTTCCACTTTTACTCACTCCTGTGATGTTCACACCAGCCTCTAGTGTGCCTGCACTATCTGTTTCTATTGCCTACTTGATGCACCTGGACAAAACCTATTTCAGTGGTCTCTCAGTTGGAGAGAAACCTTCTACAAAACTGCTTCATTATCCCAATTCAAAAGCCTAATTCAGCTCTTTGTAGGGTTTTATAGGCCTTGGTGACATGCTGGGCTGCTTGTGTGCTCAAGCTACTCCCTTGCAGATGGATGTTCCCTCATTGGTGCAGTGTTATACTTCTCCCGTATCACTGGTTGCCTGTTCCTGTAGTCTGCTATGTCAGATTGTAGCATCTTGACTGAGAGGCTGCTGGTTTTCCTCCTCTGCAGAAGACCTGCTAGAATGGGATGCAATCCCTGGGTTGACAGGATAATCCACAACACAAGAAAATTATGGTGGGTCTGTGATGTTGGGATGTGATCTATTCTGCAGGTGAACTTGGATGAACAGCTCCCTTGTACAGGGAGCCCTGTGGTCCAAAGGGTGCAGTCAGGTTTAAGTACTAAAGTGAAAACATATAAAAGGAGACAACAGGAAAATCTTAAGTAATCTTGTAAGCTGAGCTTTGTTAGATTAAGAGGTCTGAATTCTTAAACAGCCTGGGCTTGGTTTCTGTGTGGGGGTAACAGTTGTGGGGTGATTTGTTTTTTGCAAAGCTGCTCTGCATCAGTTGAGGCAGGGTTATCGAGAAAGATCAACCAGATGAAGCCCCCAGAAAATAACCTGGAACAAGTTTGGTTACTGAGAATTTTGGCGTAACTCCCTGTGTCTCTACTCCAGTGTACTCCATCCCTGGTTTTTGGGCAATACACTGCCCAAATCATCCTTGTGCTTGTGGTGGCAAGAAGCTGCCAGTGGTTGGGTTGGAGGCAGGGAGAAGTGATGCAGTTGCTGGCGGATTGGTGTGGTCCTGTTGGCTTTGGTGATGTGACCAGCCTAATCTGGGCACCACTGGTGTTACCCTGTCCTGTTTGTGGTTGTGTTTGTAATACAAAGTAGCCACCAGTGGGCAAGACTAGGTATCTGTGAGTCCAGTGGCTGCTATTATAAAGTTTCTAGAACATGCTTTTTCCCCCTTTTGAGATGTTATATAGGTAACATCACTACATAGAAAAAAGTGAGAGGTCTTGATGCATTAATACAGAAAATTACTTTTCATTCTTATAATGTGACATCTGTCTGTGGCCTAAAGCAGAAGCATGTTCTTGCTGTGATTGAGATAGTACAGAAGTAAATGACACTGAAGTTAAATGAATCCATTTAAAAATAAGATTATCTTTATAATTGGATGCAGAAAGTTGTCTCATCACAGCTGTGCTTGATTTTTACTAGCAGTAAATCAAACTTTGGGCTACATTAGCAGTCATAGGGACACAGCCAGTTACATGCTGGCTTTGAATATCTGAGCCCTTTTTTAAGGGGTGCTTTCCAAAATGGAATAACTGAACGGACGATTAGTAGTGTTTCATCACTGAGATTACTGTTACACTGATGGCTCTGAAATTCTAGTTTTAATATACATAGTATTTTTAAAAAGCTGGAATTTCTGAGAACTGTGTTTGTTCTTAGTCTTTTTTATTCTTATTGCAATGCCTAGATGCCCCATGATTTGGCCTACTCAAAACAAATATATATTGGATGAGCATTAATTCAAGCCTTCTTCTGTGTGTCTTTTTTTAAGATACATTTGCACCGTGGCTTAGAAAAGTCTTAAATGTGTTGAAGCAACAAAAATGGCACATGGCTGTCCAACACAAGTTAACGTGTTTGGTTGAAGTAAGACAAATACGAAAAAGAGAGAAATGCTGGAAAGTGGTTGAATTTGTAAAGTCATCAGCTTGATGACTTACTTTCTGAACCCCAAAAAGCAAACAAGTTTTGGTGTAATTGCCATTTGAACTAATTATATGTTGAGAACTTTGTATACTCTACCTAGCTGCTCTGGTAACACCAACAGCTTTGACTTTTCTGGAAAATTCAAGATTGTAAGTTGGAAGTTTATGCTGTGTCAAAGAATAAACAAACTTCAGTGTGTGGCTTTGTAATTATTATAACCAAAAATGTATATGTGTACTGTATCTGCTGATGCTATGAGGTTCTGAGTTTGTTTTCTATTCCCCTTATCATATTGCTTTGGGCTACTGTGTACGACTGAGCTTTAAGTTTAAGCCCTGATTTTTATGCTTAAAAAAAAGTTTTGTTTGTTTCATATATAGAGAGAAATATGGAAGGGAAGAAAGGAAAGGAAGGACACTGTTTTCTGATATACACCAGACTGTAATGCTCTCTGTTATCATGAAATGTCATTATCCCATTTTTGTTTCACTTCTCCTTCCCCCATATCCATATTACATTTTTTTTAGTCTTTTATGCAAATCACTTCAAACCAGTTATTTAGTCATCTTAACGGAAAAGTTTGGTCTCAGATGGGTGCCGAATTTCAAAAAAATTATATTAGCTTTTTCTTCTCAGGCTAGAAATGTTAATGTGTGCCTGTCTTCTGCCAAACACCACTAGTTTTGCATAGCCTTTATGAACAGTAGTTATCCGTATGAAGTTCACCTTTGCTAAGGAAAAGTTTGTTGAAGGCCCTAGATCTCAGGTATTGGAAATATATTGACTAAACGTGTCTTTCAAATAAGGATCTGTTTTCTTCCTCTTAGTGCAGAATATCCTGGGATTCCCTATCAGATCAGTATGTATTGACCATAAAAACAACAGAAAAATACAGTAAAAATGGATGTCTGGCTCAGTAAGATTGTCAAAACCAAAAAAAGCAGTGTGGAAGCAGTGTGTCCCAAAGCCCAGGAATCACTTTAAAAAGGTCACTACCGTCCAGTGAACTTTGCTTTTGATTCCCCTTATAAAAGGCGAGGTGGAGCAATAACGTGCAGGTTTCAAGTTTCTCCGTCCCTGTTTATGGGAGCAGTCTCAGACATCTGTTTCTGCTGCGGTGCGGTCATGCTCCGGTGCCCCCCGCTGAAGCATGGCGCGTCTCTGTGCCTCCACACACATGGGCTCCCCCGGTGCTTCGGGGAGGGTCACGTCTGAGCTGTGCCTTGGCAGGCTGAGAGACCCAACCAGCGTGCCCACATTCCAGCTGCAGGCAGAGATGTTCCTGGCCCTGCATGATAGGATGATCCCTCTCCTGCTGCAGCTCAGACCCCCACGGATGGTGGCCATGGATTTCAGGGCTGCCCGATACTCAGGTCAAAGCCCATTGGCAGTGGGGTGGCTGACTGTGTAATTTCTGGGTTATGCATCCAGGACGTTGGCCTTGGTTGCATTTCCCCAGCCTCCTGTGTTTAGCTGAAGTTCAGACTTCAGAGGCATGTGGTTAACAAGTGTCTTGTGTGTGGCAAGGGTGGGACACTGGAGAGGGCCTGCAGTACCCTGCAAAGTGAACATCCAGTTTTTGTTTGAATTTAACTCTTATTTTTGGAACCATGGGTGACTTATTCTTGGAACCCCATTTTTCAGAAACCCATCTGCATGTAACGTTGCCAGGATTTCTGGTACAAATATTTTGTCATTTGCTCTTGAGACAATCTGTTGTTTCAGTCCTGGATGAAGTTTTGTAATATGTTGCTTGAGATACCATGGAAAAATATCTAAGTGGTGGTGTAATCTTCTAGGTGAAAACACAAGGTTAAGAATTTTTTTCCTTTTTTTAAGGAAAAAAATTGATAATTCAGGTTTATCAATTCATAAAGTCTATAAATTAAACAACAAAACAAAACACAACCCAAGAGATTAGTGCATCTATTTTTTCTGTCTATGAAGCAATTGAGTTAGAAGTGAGCCACCTTTACTTTTCTGGGAAATATTGGGAGTTCTCACATTTGATGCTCATTTGGCGCCATCCCTTCTCACCTATTTCACATGCTCAGAGCATTCATTGTGCTTGGATGCCTGTGTGTTTTCATTTGATTTTTTTCCTCTAGCAACAGAGCTCATTCCCTTCACTAAAACCTCCCTTAGCGTGTGTACAAAATCCTGCTTTTGCTAGACAGTGAGGTAGCAGAAGAGTTGCTGAGAACTTCTAGAAGTTGGAGATTTGAAAACAAACTTTGATCTTTACTTTTGAATGGCAATTCTTATTCTTTATCAGATTTGTGTGATACTGCACAAGTCTCTTCATGTATACAGAGATAGATGGTACTTTGGTGTGCTGTGTCATAACAAATGGCTGCCATAACAAATGGCAGTATGCTACAAATAAGTTTCTTAGGGTATCCATTCAGAATCATCGACTGGTTTGGGTTGGAAGGGACCATAAAGATCATCTCATTCCAAAGCTCCTGCCATGGTCAGGGACACTTTCCACAAGACCAGGTTGCTCAGAGCCCCATCCAACCTGGCCTTGAGCACTGCCAGGGATGAGGCATCTACGACTTATCTGAGCAACCTGTTCCAGTGCCACACCACCCTCACAGTAAAGAATTTCTTCCTAATATCTAATCTAAACCTACTTTCAGTCAGTTTGAAGCTGTCCTGTTCTACATAGCCTTGTAAATCATCTCTCCCCATCTTTCTTGTAGGCTCCCATGAATACTGAGTCTTAGAGTCAAGTGTTTCATGTTGGTGTTTGCCCATTCTGGTGTAGCCAGCACTGTGATCTCCCCTTGGATGATGATATAGGGGGCACAGGAGGATGTTGTAGGCTGGTTGCTTTTGCTACCACCACGAGTAACTACGTTAAAGGGGTAACTGCTGTAATTCTGTTTACTGGAATTACTTTTTTTCTTACTTTTCAGTCTTTGGTGAATCTCATGAACCCTGCTGACAGACAGATCAAAAAACTGGAGGCAGCTGCAAGATGCTATGGAAGAAAACTCTAATTGAGTTAGGTCAGCTTCGTGCATCTGGGAAAGCTGTTGCAGATGAGGCTTCTAACTGTAAAGAGAGAATGATCTCGTCCCACTCCACAACTGGAGCATGAGCTGTGTGGTTGCCAGGTTTATTTTGGCAAAATAAGCATTGTAAGCGATGGCTGATGCTAAAGGTGTGCTAAGAAAAGCACTTTTCTGTGATGGGCACCTTTGACTTTGAGAAGGCTTTGCATAACCAAAAAAATTCACATAGAGACCTCATGAATACTGCTCCTTTTGGCACTTGCCCCTCTTCACATTTCTCTAGCTGTGCCTAGGAGCAGGCAAGTGGTGCTCCTTGCTCAGTCACTGGCAAGAAATTCATTCTCCTAGTGCTTTGCTTCCTCTTGTTTTGCTCTCTGGATACCTTGCTCCTGGCAAGCATTCAAGTGCTTGTAGCTCCTTTGTGCAGGAGAGGTGGGCAGGTCTGACCGCACGTAGCTGTGCTGGTGTACTTAACTTTCACTTGTCTTCTCCCTGCAAAATAAATAAATAATTGACGAGTGAACGGGAAAAGCGTGGGAGGAAAAATGTCAGGAAATTCAAAGGTGAAGCTATTTCCTCCCTCAGTAATATTTTTCTTCTACGTGTTGTTTCTTCTCTTCAAACAATGGGGTGAGTTAAGAATGGATTCAAACTATCAGCCTTGCCATTGTTTATTTAAAGCCTTTCATGTGTGTGACGGACCTCAGGAAAAGCCTACACTTCCACTGTGAGCCCTCTGGGCAGCCTCTCTGTAGTACAGTGCCAGTACAACAGGGCTCTAGTGTTCTTTGGGTCCCCAAGTGCCAGTGAGTTAAAATAAATGGTGAAACATATAAGGTGCGTGATTTAAAGCTGTTGACTGTGAAATCTGATAGCTCTGACAAAGCCTAATTTTTTTAAAAAAAGCAATTATATAGCCCACACACTCAGAACAAGGATTTCAGATGTTAACTACTCAAGCATAAGGTGTTTGTGAACTTTCGGTGTGTGTTCGTGTGTGTGTGTGCGCACACTTCCATTTGGGGGAAGGGGTGTTTTGCTGAAACAGGTGAAAGTCAGTTCTGTAGTATAAAACAGGAAGCAGATGGGTACTAATTAAAGCCCTGTTGATAAAAGTGTGACTGAGCTTTTGAGGCAGCTGCTTTCCTTATTTTATATATAGCCGGTGTGTGCTTCATATGAGAGCCAGGCTCCCCACACTTCATTGTTTTCGCGAAGCTGCAGGAAATGCGTGTGCATGTGCGTGCGTGCTGCCATGGCTGAGGGATGGCGCTTGCTGTTTGTTTCCTTCTCTGCCCGAGAGAAAACGGTGTTTTCCCAACCTTGAATGCCAGGCACCTCTTTCTCTCCCTCCTCTTCTCCTTCCAGCTTTCTAGCCTCAAGCAGGCACCAGGCTGGTGGGAATGCCTGTTTCTAATGGTGCTGTAGATAAGAGATGGCAGCTTACTTTGTCTCACAGGTTTTTGTGTCTCGACTCATCGTGGTGAGCTGCAACTGGGAGGGAAACCAAAACACCAGTGAGGTGTCAGCCTCCTCTGTGTGTGTGACTTCCCATTGTCATTATGGTCTTTAATCTTCACAGGTACTTTTTATATTGCTTTTACTGCCTTTTCTCTTACCTTGGGGCTTGTAGAATGGATAATAAGCTAATCTTCAGGAAAAAAAGAAAAAGGAAACAAGAAGATTTAAACATAATGTAGACAAAGGAAAAATTGCACCAAAGCAGAGAAGATCTTCATATGGAAGAGCTATCATAGAATCATAGAATGATTGTCAGGGACCTTAATGATCCTGTAGTTCCAGCCACCCCTGCCATCAGCAGGGATGCTTCTCACTAGATCAGGTTGCCCAGGGCACCATTCAATCTGAAGAATTTCTTCCTAACATCTAATCTAAATCTCTCCTCTTAGTCTAAAACTGTTCCCCCTTGTTTTACCACTATCTGCTTTGTAAAATGTCACTCTCCACCTTTTTTTAAAAGCCCCCTTTAAGTACTGAAAGCCTTCAATGAGGCCTCCCTGGAGCCTTTTCTAACTAGCAGTGTTAACTTTAGTATTTTAATGGCATCAATAGAAAAATGTGTGTCGAACATAGAGAAATGTTGAGTTTCTGTTGACTTGAGTCGGGTAAGTTTTGTCTGTATATTGAGTCACTGAAAACTGTTTACTGGTAGCTTTTTGGTGTGGGGAAGTTTGTTCTTTCACTGAGGAAAGTGCCAGTGTTCAGTCTTCATGTTGGGGATGTCATCATTCCAGCAGAAATAAAATTTGGTGTGGGCAGGAGGAGAAGGAGGAGGAAAATTTTGGTCAGTGATTGAGTCCAGTAGTGTGCAGATTCAGGGGATGTCCTCTGAGGTGTGAAGCAGTATCTTCTGTATGGGGAGCCTGTACTTGCGTTGGTTGAGTTTCTTAGAGGGTGGTGCTTGGGAATCGGGATTGTGTTGGGCTGAAGCTCTCATGGGCTACTCGCTGGTCATCTGTTGGAAGCTGCAGCTTTCCTATTTTCAAGTGACTGCTGAGGTTGCAAGTTCCTCATTCCATCTGAAGCAGAAACAGCTTAACTTGAGCGGCAGACCCCCCACCAGAGGCAGGTGCTCCTACCACCCTCTAAGCCTGCGTCAGAGGAGCTGTATGACCCAGAGTGCTCAGGGAAGCATTTCCAGGTTTGGGAGTCAATACTGCTTCCCACCAAGGGTGACTGGTCTCTACTGTGGCTTGTCAAGCAGCTGTGATGAAACTGCTGTACTATACAAGCCACGGTCTTTAAAGCCCTAGTCTTCTCTGTTGAGAGTGTTAGTGGGGACTATTTTCATCATGTCTTTTCACTCTCTTGGGAAGGCAACCACAAACTGGTAGAGCTTCTTGACCTGTGACCTGTTCTTGTTTGGTCCCTCAGTGTGAGGAGCTGATAGGTTTTTTATAGAAGTAATTCCAAATGCCTTTTGCCCCTCATAGCAGGAGTGAGAGGAGGCAGCCAAAGCATCTGTCTCTTTCCCTGTACCTTGCTAACATTGCCGATGGATGAACTGTGCACTTCTTTGCTACTGCATCTTTCCCTGACTGCTGTCAGATGAAAGGAAAACTGGCTGGTCCCATAGTGCATGGAAGAATGGCAATGTCACCTTCTCCATTGGACAGTGTGTCTCTCAGAGGATTTTTGTACTCTGAAGTCATCTGGGTTGTCTGCATTACTGGTTATGGACTCAGTGAGTTGTGCTGCATCATTACAACCAGAACCATTTGCTGGGGTTTACCAGGTGTCAGAACCTGGACTGCGAGAGCTTTCCTTCAGGCACAGACTGCAGGGTTATGAATCCTCCTCTTAAATGTTCTGTTTTTTACAACCCCTCAGTGTTTGTCAAGAAGCTGTTGCTGTTTGAGTGTACTTTGACATCGTACTTGAGTTAATCTTCTTTGGCTTTATCCTTTAAGTCAGCCTTTTGACGAAGTCTGGGAGCCAGGTTTAATCTTAGATGGTTCTTGCTCTTTTTCTAGAGTCAGCAACTTAAAATTGTCTGTTTTCTTCCTGTGGTGCACGTGTGTTTAAGCCAGGATTACAGGAAAGCCCAGTGCAAACAGACAGAGGACATTTGACTGCCACTACCTCCCCTGGCTGCCTTCTGAGGGATTTTAGAAGTATTTTGGAGCCTCTAAGAGTATGTGGACTACAAGCTGAAAACAGTACAATAGAAAGGATGTGAGTTTGTCAATAGACTTGATAAAAAATTAGAAATGCACATGGTTAAGGCTATTTGAGTTGTGGGCAGCCTCTGTGGCAGTATAGGGGAGTCAAGCAAGCTGATGCAGAAGTTGTGGTGTGCCTTTAGCTGTGCCAGGAAGCAAGTGTCTTGTCATTGCTGCTCTCTGGCAAGTTCGTTCTTAAGGTAAAAAGGCCTTTAAATCTGCTTTTAACAGGTTTCTGTGGTGTTTGTTAGCCAACAACACTGCACAGAAATCACTGCAGCTAGGGGATTTGTACAAATCACAGGCTTCTCTTCAATTCTCCTTAGAGGTGAATATGTATCTTAATATTTTGGTTGATCATGCTTTTTCTTGAATGTTTTCATGTTTAAAACCTTTACACAAAAAGAGAAATAGGTGAGAATTAGAAAAAAAAATATTTCAAGTTTAAAATATTACTTCATTTTTTAAAAGAGCTGTGGAACACAGATTTGTACTTTTTCTTGTCAAAATTAGCTACTACTCTCCTTGGAAAATCAGTCAAATATGTTGAATATATACACGTGTGTGTGGGATGGCTGCTGTTGTTACGAAAACTTAGAGCAAGATAATGCTGTGCTTCCTTATCAGATGCCCCAGAAAAGCTTGGCATTGAAGGATGTAGACAGCAGTGGATGAGTGAATGTGGGGTCCTTGAATAATTGACAGAGGAGGAAAAAGGAGGATTAAGCCCATGGCAGCTTTGCCAGTTTCCATTATTTGGGGAATGTGTTTTAAAGTGGTGGGTCCTAAACTTCTCTGATGCCTTGAGAATTTTATTTAAAAGAGTGTCTAAGAACTACTAAACTTTCTTAAAATTGCAATTAGTATCTAGATATCTTCAAGGTAATAGGTCCAGATCCTTCACTCATTGCTCCAAAACTAAGTTTCAGAGGTATTTTTTACAAAGCCAGTCTTGGAAAGAAATGTTCTTCATCTCCCTCTCTTGATCTCTCATCTTCTTAGGTAAATTACAAATTCTTAAGACTTAGCTAACACTGGAGAGATGGAAATCCTTCTCCATGATAACTGAATGCTTGAAATACAATGTTCAACTTAAACCTATAGAAAAAAAATCCTTGAGAAATTTTTGAAATATAATTCTGTCATTTCTACTTTGTCACAGAGACTGTTTTGTGTGAATTGTGTGGTGTTTGGAATGTTGCCTCTCTTTTTTCTAATCTATGGGGCATTTTCTAGGGGTCACAATGGGTTTGGTAATCACATCCACTGCAGACCGTGATCGTGCTGAGCAGCAGTGAGGGCACGTAGTTCAAAGTCTCTTTCCTAACTCTCTGCCGTGGTGTCAGGGTGAATGTAGGCAAACAGTGCCTTGCTGGGGCTCTGCCTCGTCCAGCTGTGTCACCTGCATTACCTGGGTGCATGTGAGCTGACTTCAGAAGAGCTTTGTTGGCTTTCCTGTGATTTCAAAACCAGCCTTTAGCAAATATGTTTACTTTATATTCTGCCCCTCTTTTTTTTCTTTTTCTTTTTCTTTTACACCCTATTTCTTGCTTCTTTTTGTGTTTTGTTCTGAGCATGCTTGTGAGCCTGTGTTTTACAGGTTGCAAAACGGTAAAATTGTGAATTATCTCGTTGTTTAAGCCAGCAGCGGACAGGAAGAAAGTGGAAAATACTGAATAGGCAGCATATTGCTGCGTAGGCATTTAATGTTGTTACAGTGTGATATAAGTTAAAATATTGCTTATTTCCTCCTTGCTGTTCAAAACAACCTGGAGCATGTTATGACCAGGATCTAAACAATAACTGAAAAAGTAAAAACAAATGTTTTAACAGAGAAAGGCATGGCCTGCCAAATACTCTGCGTAATTTATGATTACATGAATAATCAACAAACAAAATACTTGAAAACACCTGACTTTCCGGGGGAAGACCTTAATTTCTTTTTAAAACCAAATGAAAATGTGCGAAAATTCCCCGCAATATCTTCAAAACTGAAAAGAAGCCAAAAATTAAGCACTAGCAGCAAGGGCTTCAGTGTTTCCTCCAGTGGCCAGCTGTTTAACAGATCTGTGGACATAAACCCAAATATATATCAATGACAAATTATTATAAAATTTCATAAACAAAGTTGGCTAGCTAATATTGGAAAACAGGCTTCAGTAAACATGCTTTCTTTTTTTCTTGTTTCATCCTTGTTTTTAAAGAGGGCTTTATGTGACCCACAGAATAAATAACTTCCTGATAGGGTATAGTTATTACAAATGACAGCTCTTTCTGCTGACATTCCTGCTATTTTTAATCAGATGTAAGTTAATGTCCTGTAAATTTCATTTATTTATGTATTTATTGGAAACGAGTGCCCCATTCTGACCAGCTCAGTTAAAGAGTTTGCACATCTTTGGAGCTGCACAGGAGGCTGCGTTGCTTCACTCTCTGACTGTCTGCAAGAGGCAGAACTAAAGTGCAGTACTTGAAAGAAGCAAAAGCTATCAGGAGACAAATACTGAGCAAGTCCCTTTAGAGTAACTTAAAACTTCTTTCTTGCACCCCTTTGAATTGATTTATGGTATTTTAGCTCCCGATGTCAGCTGTGCTTTTGCCTTAATATGCTTTAATGCATATCAGGAGAAAACTGGAGGGAAGCTCCACTGCTTTCTTCATCTTTAGGCAAAAGGATGGGAGGCCCCTGGCAGGCTTTGTGGTTGGGAATTCGATTGTTGCAGTCCTTTAAATCTGAATATCGAGGCTGGCAGGCTCGGGCTGCCCAGTTACACGTGGGCTTCTCTTTGAGGGGCGTTGTGGCGATGATGGTGAAGCTTGCGCCACGTGAAGACTGTGACCTCTAGGAGGAGGAAGCCTAATCTGGAAGTTGATAAGAGCTTTTTGGGTTTGAGGGATTAGCATAGAGGGGGGGAGGCTTTTCAAAAACAATGTTTTCTTTTCTGAACTGATAAGAGTGATACAATATACTCCCTGGAACCTCTCCTGTTCCACCCGGTAAAAGGCACCTTGTGCCCAGAGCTTCCCTGTGTCAGGCTCTGTCCAGGGGAATGGGAGACTGAATGAGGTCTGCTCTCTGAGCAGCCATGGTAAGGCCAGTTTCCTTGTGTATATCAAATGGAAAGAACTAGTAATGAGGGGTAATTTATTAGACCTAGTTGGTAGGAGAAATCTAGTACCCAAAACGTCTAACAAAGTTCATTTTTGCACAAGTGTCCCACTCTGGAAGCTGTCTTATTTTGTGTCCAGAGAGGTCCTGCACCTCTAGCAGCAGGTGTGTACATAAAAGATCTCAAGCTACAATGGTGCTGCTAATCTTCCTTTTCATTGTCCTCATTGTAATATTTTACTGCTTAAAAAAAAGAGGACATTTGGATATCGTAATGAGTGCGGGTGGATCAGAACTCTTGGCTTTACTCTGTTAATTCCATTCTTGTCATTAAAAACATGACTTTTTCTTGTCCTTTTTACTTTTCTTGTTTGTGAAGGAGGAAAGCAAATAAATACAGAGCTGATGATTTAAGTCACTGTTGCCAGATGACATTCTATGGGAATGTGGACTTGCCAGTATGTAGATTGTAAATAGTTCTTTGATTTAATAAGGGTCTCTTAAGTACAGAGCACAGCCTACAGTAGAGGGGGACTAGGAATGCTTCCAAAATGGGTGTGAGGGAGGAAATTGGCCTTTAGATTTCCCTCCTCTGGGTGCCCATCTTGCTCTGAGGAATACTGCTCTGCCTCCCATAGCCTACTGAAAATTGTGAGCCTGTCTGTGGGTAGCTGTTCAGAGATGGTGCTACATGTCTTGCAAGATTGGACGACACTGGCTTTATAATATTGAGCAGAAGTCATAAAACCCAGTGGTGAGTGCCAGTGATTCTTGAACTGCGGCCTGAAGAACATCACAGAAAGCAGCATCTGAGAGGAAGATGCTGGCATGAACAGTGCAGCCACCCAACAGGAGTCCTCCGAGTCCCAAGGAAATCAACTAAAATCCCTTTTAAGTATTAACCTTACCTTTTGAAAGAGGGTGGCTGCAAGTGGCCAGACAGTGGAGAGGGGCAGTGCACACTGGAATATAGCCAAAGGCTGTCCTGAAATTTGGATGAGGCTTTTTGCTGTTTTGGGAATAATAAATTGTGTTACATAAAATCTGCTAGGCTGTGGAAGCAAACTTGAATTGGAAAGAGCTCTCTTGAAGAGAGTGTGCTGGTGGTCTGACCTGCTTCTGTGGTGGGGGAAAATAAGTACCAAGGCAAACTCTGTTCTAAGCAGCTAGGGAGAAACATAATACCTAGTTTATGTGGTGCCTCTTTGGGATGTACAAAGAGGAGTAATTGAAGATGTAGAATTGCTTCTTGTGAATTTGGGGTATAAAAACACAAAGAGAAATAAACAAATATTAACTGTATAAAGCAATATCCTTTACATATTTGCAGATATGCAGGAGTTTAGAGAGAACTTAAATATGATCCTATTTAAGCTATTCTAATAAAAAGGTAAGAAATCAATTCTTTTCTGCTACTGCTTTGTTAACAGGAAAATGATATTTTCTTTTCATGTTCAAGACAGATAAAGGGTAAATTGGCTAGAGGAAAGATAAATAGTAAAACAGTGACTATGTACTGGACTGCATTCAGATGCAAAAGAAACTGAGGAAAAGAGAAATGTCACTTTCTTCTTTCCTCAGTTGCTCTTGTTTACTACATCAACATCAGATATTTACAACACTAGGTGAAATTCATGGTGTGGTTTGTAAGCTGACACTGTCCCCTTACAAATATGAAACCTTCAGCATCTTAACCATTAGATGCACTAAATAGTTTCTAAAGATGACCTAAGCCAAACAAAAAATTCCACTTAACTTTGTTTTAGTTTTCTTTTAGTAGTTTGGGGGACTGTATAAAATTTTGCTAGTATATCCTTGCACTTGTTATAGTCAAAATAAAGATCAAATGCATAGTGAGATGTAGCTTAAGATATCGTTCAGCCTGTAAATAAAAGGCTTTGCCCTTCTTTTCACAAGCCTTGCAGCTTCCTCAAGCCAGGGATTTCCTGTGGGGCACAGCTAACCCTGCTGCAGAGGAAGCTTGCTGCTTTCATTGACTCTTTGTTTCTGAAAAACTGATATTCAGTGACATCCATGACCATAGAATGTGAGTCCTGTAGTCCTTTGCTTACTAAATGAAAAGACTGCCTCTGCTATGTTAATACAAGTATAATAAGGAGATATATTTACTTTCTTGTATTCTATGCAAAGGCTCAGTCAACAGAACTTTTTATACTGTTGGATCTGTACATCCCCTTTGGTATGTTGCTTCTCAAGGTCAGAAATATGGACAGTGCTCAAGCTTCTCCAGGCATGGCCAGCCCACGGGCAGCACAGTGGATGGGGCAAGCGTCATGAACGTAGCCTGTGTCTCCAGTACATTCTACTTTGCTTTACCTGCCTCAGTTTTTAACTCACTTTCAACTGTTGTGGGCAGCACATTGCTTGCAAGTCCATCAGGTCCTGACAATCATTCCAACCCTTTCGGTTATCAGTGGTTTTGTGGAAGCAAATAGCCTTAATTCATGAAAATGAACATCTGCACCTCTCTAGCAAGTATCCAGCTGAAACCAAACATACAGGTCTAGGGTTGCCTGTGCCTTTATCTAGACAAGTGGCAGAGATCTGTTTTGGTCCTAATGCAGGGATTTTAGTCTGTAAAACTTACATGGCTTCTCAGGCAGGGATCTTTTCAGTTGTTTCACTTAACCAGTTAAAGCTTTTTGAGTAATCCTATCTGGGGTTTTTGATTGTGTTTTTTTTTTCTTGGAAGTTCTCTGTGTGCTCTCAAAAGCCAATGCAAAAAATCAACCCTATTTTCTACTACAATGTGTTTTCACCTCTGTAATTTGCACTTAAGACCTTGGCCTATTTCTGACCTTATTGCTTCTAATTGGTAAGAACATATTTCCAGTGTTCCTTTTAAGATGATATGCTAGTCTAATTTGCATTGATATATTTAGCATGTATACACGTTTGTACCTCTTCATTAGAGCTAACAAATGTCAATAAAACGCAGTTTAGTTTTAGAAGGAAAAAGAGCTGGGGGGAAAGGTTTCTATAAACAGTGCTGTAGTCTTTGTGATGAATTGGGTGTAACAGTGGAGAGTGGCAGAGGTGAAGCAGGCTGTCTGTTAAACAGGAAACGAGTGATTAACATTTTTTGTCCTACTGATCATAATTATTCCCACTGGCTGAAAAAGAAATAAACACCGCTTAGTCTCTCTTTACTATAGCTGCAGAATAAAATTTTGAGCTGTTAGTCATTCTGGCATTGTATGGATGAACTGCTACTTTATTACTTAAATTTTTTTTTTCAGTTTAATGAACTTTGCCTATAATTGTGATTCATGTTTTCCTTGCAATAACATGCTTTTGCTCTGCATTTGAGGACAGCTTTTCCTCAGACCGTTATGGCTGTGTGGTGCCTGTGTCCCTGCAGAGTCACATTCCTGGTCACTGCATTAGAGCTCACAATGAATAATTGTAAAAGGGCTATCTGCCCGCCACGAATCACAGCAGGCTTCCTCAGGGCTTGATGGACTACAGATGATTCCAATGCTTTTAACCCCTTTGATGGGCACACCTTAGCAGTGGTGCACGGTGCTCACCTCGACTACGCTATCATTCATTTGGTCTGGTGTTGGCATAATGCAGGTGTTCCTCACCTTTCCTGAACAAAAAGTGCAGGCTTTTGTACATGCAGTGGCAATATTTTGTGGGACTGGTTTGAAAGACTGATTATTTCCCTGACCTCTGATGTTTTATTAATTGAGTCCTTTTCCAGCTTTTCTGTGACAGCACCTGGTCTCTCAGGTTATTCACAAGTCCTCCTGCTTTGCTGGTTTTGTGTTACTGACGTAATTGCACAGGCTGCTTGTGAAAGCCAGGGGTCTGAGAGTGCTTAAGGGGAGCAGAGAAGAAGCCGTAGTTTGAAGGGCAGTCTGACTTTGAAACATTCCTCTTCAGTGAGGTCTCCTTGTTGGCCTCCTGTGTCACTGGTGAACTTGCTTCATCATGAGCTGTATATGTGCATATGCATATATATGTTTCATATTTGTGGAAAACAGAAATGTTTATTTACAAATATGGAACCCTTATATTTGTCAAACACTTGTTTTCCATCTGTTGGAGTAGAAAGCTTGCAGCATCAGTTTTGTAAAGGCAGTATTAGAATTTGTCTGGATCACCAAAAATAGTTATCCCTGCTATCTTTGAAATTTTTTATCTGATATTTATTTTTCTACACTTCACAACTTTTAATGCTGTGATAAATGAAGTTGATAAATGAAGCCATCATTTATCCTGATGGCTGTTTTGTTTTGTTTTTTTTAATCACACTGTGGTGCCTTCTTATTGTTGCCTTTCTTTCACCTTTGAAAATGGATAGATTTTAGACAAACCTTTTGGCTGTCTTGGTTCCCCAGATGATTTTACCAGAGGGATGAAGGTGCATTCAACAAATTTCATTTAAAAATCTCATGTTTTTCATGTGCATTTTTTTGTCCCTTTTTTTTCCTGGCCAGTGTCACATAGTTTCCTTGGCTTTGAAATCCTAGCAAATGTCTATATATTTGGTCTATGTGTGTTGATGATACATCATGCCTGTATTGTGCTCACAGAAACAAATGTAGTTACAAAACATGATGTTGACATTGATGCAGGTGATGGTTAACCTGGCTGTGGCCCTCTCTCTCTAGGAGGTACAGAAAACATAAGAGTGGTTAAAAGTTTTGGTTGGGGTCATCATAAGTGGAACAGTATCCAGGTGTGTGCTTGCCCTGTGTGCACACTTGACATACTGTGTTGACATACTGTGAACCTTGTTTATGGTTTTTACTTTCATTCTTCCTAAATGCCTGTAGGGAGAGTAGGCAGTGTTATCATCTCATTAGAAATGTCCAAACTGCCGTTATGGTAAAGTGCTTTCAAGGAGTCTTCCTAGGATGAGGATATAGGGTATAGCGATTGGGAAATACTCAAATACGTGTCAACAGAGTTGCCCGCTCTGATGTGTAGGCATAGACAGCCAAGTCTTAAACGTCAATGCCTGAAGCTGGGTATGCATTTTCTGTTCCTGCATGTTACCATGATCCAGAGAAGAACACTCCAGTGGCTGAGAAATCCCCACCAGTCCCTGGTGGCAGCAGGATGCAACCTGGAGGATGGCCAAGCACCTTTGCTGTTCAAAATTTTTTAGTCTTTGACAGCTATGAGAAGGAATCACAGGATAGTATAAATCTGTGAACTTGAATGCAGTATGTACAGGACTTAGATTAATGCCACTGACATACGGTCACAGGAAGCCCCTTTGTGTTCAGGAGACATGTATAGCAACCATATAGCAATAACACACACTCCATCCTGTTCTTGTACATTCATGCATGGAAAAAGGGATGCACTGCTGAAATCTTACCACATGGAACAGTTTATGGAAGTGTCTCCATGTTTGGAGGTGGTGTTTCATAGGTAGTGGTCTGGGAAAGACTCTCACTATGCCACCACTTGTAATGGAAAGCACAGAGAAACAGTGCAAGGTCCGCCTAGGAAGAGAGAAGTATTTCTTCAGTTTCTCCAGCTGATACTTCTTAACTGTTTAACAGTGCAGGAGAAAAAATGAAGTCAAACAAAAGCACCTCCCCAAGAACAAAGGACCCAAAAAAGCATGACCTGTTTGGGAGGAAATCCTGCCCTTCCACCTTCATGCAGCTGCAGGTGGCAAGTTTCCAGCATCTTCTAAATATGACTCTTGGACCTGAGGCTAAGTGACATGCTTTCTGTCCATACTCTTATTGGACAACAGAGAAGGTTTCTGAGCTGTAATAAAAAAATACCACAACTGGGTGGCAAAATTAGCTGTTTCATTAGCGTTTCAGGCCTCTGACACTGCAGTGTGGTTGTGTTGGTGAACACTGTAGTGTCAGAATAGGTGTGCTGTCTCTAGACCAAGTGCTTATGACTGTCCAGCACTAGCTCTGAGGCAAATCCAAGCTCCATGTGCAGCATCGGCATCTGAACTTTTTGTATTTCATAGTTATTAGGTAAGACAAACAGGATTGCCTTACACCAGACTGTTGTACCAAAGGAAATTCTGGTAGGTCTGGAGTTACCAATGTTTTCTTTCCTCCTTGGGCTCTTCATCCAAGCGCCGTAAACTTGGCAGCGTGGCTGGAAACCACAGCAAAATGGGTGCAGGCGGTGTAGCTATTGCAGGCAAACCTGCCTGTTTTGCCAGGCATGATCTAACTTAGCCTTGGATAGATGCCATATGGTGCCACTTGCCCTGGTTAGCCCCTGCTGCTGCTGTCCGGCTGTCAATGCTGAATGAGCTCTGAGCAAGTGTGCTGGAGAACTTCCTGGCCTCTGCACACTTTCCTAGGAGTGTTAATGACTTCTTCTTAGAGTGGCACTTGCCACTGAGGCTCCAGGAGGAGGATGATGTGAACATCTGGACCTGCTGTAGGGTTCCTATACAAAGACCTAGAGAGACAGGTTGAATGTCTTCTGTAAGAGAATATGAAAATCCTGGGGGATGGGATCTCCACTTCTCTGCTGCAAAACTTATGCTTTGGTGTTGTCACCACAAGGAGATTGTGCTGGCTGAGAAACCTGCTGTAAGCTGTCATTAACAGGATGTGCTACCACAGCTGATCGTAGAACAAGCTGGCAACTTGTGTAGGCCATCCCCTTGGAAGAGGTGTAGAAACCACTGAACTCCTGGGATGTCATCTGAATGAAAACTTAGTGGGCAGTCATTAAACTGTTAATTTTAATGGAAATCCTAGACCTATGTGTTATAGAAGCAGTGTTGCTCCTATGGCCTCCCGGTTTGTTATGGCTGCATCTACTTCCAGAGGCCAACTCCTTCCTACCTTTGTTACTAGTTACTTGTTACATCTCCCTAAGATGCCATGGTGTGCCTTATTGCAATGCTGTCAGCATACGCACCTTGATGGCAAATACACTTGTTTTTGTAAAGTGTATTGACTCTCGCATCCCTTCCTCACTCTCCCTTTTGGTGGCTCTCATGGCACTCTGGTGGGATGAGAGCTGCCTGTGCCCATGGATGAAAGTATCAGGGAGGGAGAGACCATGAGCACTTGTAGGTGCTTTTACAAATTTTTCAGTGCCCTGGATAATCACAAATCCACAGCTAGGTCCTGCTTGGAGAGGTTTGCATTTGGGTTAAAGAGGAGCTCTGCTTCCCTCTGCTTTTGGTGCTCCAAGGTCTGGGGTGGAAGAAAGATGGCCAAGTGTCACTGGATGGTCTCACATCAGTAAGTACAATGTTGTCACGTTTAACAGAGCATCTGAGTTTTCAGGTGTTTAGTGAAACACCAACCCAATTTACTAAAAAAAAAAATTAAATACCTCAACTTCAGTTGAGATAGCGATATAATTTTTCTCAGCAATTAGTCAAGTTTAATTTAAGTTGCATGTTTTGCTATTTATGTCTTGGGTTTAAATGCAGTCTTGAGTATTGGTAGAGCTGTTGGAAATGTCAGAAGTACAGTTGAATGATATAAATATGTAGATTCAAGGGAATAATTATCTTGGCTTTATGAGTTTTATTAGCTGGGATGTGCTCTTCACATTGCACGTAGCTGATACCGGTTTTGCATGTTTTGAGTCTTAAATCAGAAAGTAGCACTAAGCATAGCCACGGTTCCTGGTCTGAGTGCTGAAGTAAGTTTACTTTATCTCAGAGGCAAAAACTCAATCCCAGGAAGCACTCCACAGGTGGCAGCAGCCCTGCTGCCATCCTGACCCAGATTTTGATAAAATTCCGGTGCAGTTACACTCACTGCGATCTGACATGAACTGCTGCTGTGCGAAGACCTGCTTCAAAATGCAGGTTCTTGCTTTTGGAGCTATTCAAGCCAGGTTTTGGGAGGCTTTGCTTCGAAGTCCACGTGAAACCCATGGCTGAAGGCATCTCTGCAGCGTGCTGGGGCTGGTGGTGCCGCCACACACCCCAGCCACTAACAGCTGCGCCATTCCTCCAGCTGCCAAGATCCACTGCTGAAACTATACTTTTTTATCAGGTCATGTTTGCATCTGGCAAGGATTTGTAGACACAACATCATTAACAGCAGTGCATATTTTCACAAGATTTACCTCTTCAACACTTTTTCCAAGTTAGTAAATCATAGCTTCTTTAATGTCCTGCTGGCTGCGTGAAAAACAGGAATTTATGTAACAAGCTCTGGGCCGCAAACCTTTTCCTGTTAGGAAAATTTTTTTTTTCATTGCTGGCAGAGTTAGGAGACAGCTCTGTTACTCAAAGAGCGACCTCAAATGTCCTCGGTACAATAATACCAGATTATAACATTTTTGATGACTAAGGAATAGCAGCGATTTCTTAAATATTTAACACTTGCGTAGCAGAGAAGAGGGAGCTGACCCTCATCACGGTGTTTTCCCTGACCGATGTTTTGTGTGTTTGATACGACTATTTTGATAGTAAACAGTGATCCTGAGCCAACCGGGAATGTTTACAAAATACAGTAAAAAAATGAACTGGCGCAGGAGGTTTTTTAATCAACAGCCGCACAGAGCAACTTTCTTGCGACATTTGTAGAGCTGGACTTGTGTCAGCCACAGATTCGTCTGTGGCCCTTGAGTGAAAACAAGGGGCTGCGCCAGGCCGGCCTCACAAGGCTTCTCGGCCAGCCCCTGGGGCTGCGGGCAAGTCCAAAGGTGGATTTCCAGGCTTACCCTCCCTATGTGTTAGCTGCACCTGGTGCAAATAAAATTCCAAGGCCTTCCCTAGCACCCTGTTGCTAGATCAGAGATAGTATTTTGGTTGTAAGATTACCTGAAGAGATACAGTCCTACTTTACATTTTCTTGGAGAATGGCTTCCTTTTGAAATTGAGTAAGGACACACTCAAATCATAGAGTCATCATAGGGTCGTAGAATGCTTTGGACTGAAAGTGACCTTAAAGACCATTTAGTTCCAATCCCTCCTGCCATGGGCAGGGTTACTTTCCACTAGACCAGGTGTCTTCAAGCCCTATCCAGCCTGGCCTTGAATACTGCCAGGGATGGGGAGTTTTTGATGGTGTCTGTTTAACTGGGATAACTTGTAAAGTTGGTTCTCCGGAGGAGAGGTTGGAAAGGCTTCTGAGTTTAGGCACATGGTTTGACTCAGTGCTGTGCTGGTTGAACAGTCAGTGCCTTGAGGCCATGCTCTGCCATCTTCTGGTGTTAGGGAGCGTCTTGTGCCCCTGTTTGGGGTGAAGCTGCGCTTCTGGGGGCATAGTCTCAAGTCAGTAGCGCCTGTAAGGTTTTGCAGGACTTTAACACCTCCTTGCTGCCCTCATCTACTGAAAGTCTCCTCTGTGATCCCAGAGTAACCACTTCTGCTGAGCTCTGCAGATGGCTAGTCGTGCTTTGTCTGTTCTGCTTTCCATGGTCCAAAACAAATGGCTCTTGCAGGGAATTTGAGCCTGTTGTCTCTGGTTTAAGCTGTGAGATGACTGTTTGTGCCTGGAATGCCGACTTAAGATCTTTAGACAAGTTGATGAAAATTACTCTGAATGGAAGGCAGGTAGTGAATTACTGATTTCTCTGCCATTGAGGTCTAATTTCTGGTTTTAAACATTTATTTCATGTTTTGTTTTGTGGTTCCCTTCTCCTCGTTCTGCATGAATTGCAATCCTAGCATAGACCATGGCACTGTCTCACCCTTCTATTAACATCTATGGCTGCCTGTTTCAGCACTCTTTGAACTTGTGGCCTTTTGTTAGCAATTGTATCAAGATGCAGGAAAACTTTTCTGTTGATACAATGTTTTTTATATGTGCTCAGCAGAAAATTATAGGAGCAAAATAGGTTTTTTTTACAGCTTGGTAGTGCAAAGATTAGTCTCTTGTTAACAGGTCAGCCTGTGGCCTTCCATTTTGGATTTTTTTTTTATTTGTCTGTATTTAAGAACAAAACATGAAACATTACTCATGGCTGAGGAGGTCAAAAAAACCTCCAGTACCTCTGGCCATTCTTGGCACAAGGTATCTGGTGCCCTCAGGTATCTGAAGAGTCAATTTTGCATATTAAAATGTTGATTTTGAAAGAGAATTATGGTTTTAAGACTGAGGGTTTCATTGCAAGCTTGTCTATGTTCTTTACATGCCTTTATCTTCTATGATTTCTTAGGCAATTTATGATGTTTACTTATAAAAATTAGAACTTAATCCTCAACTGGTTTTCTATATGTATTTTCTCATATAACACAAGTGATATAAACCTCACTAATGTTCAGTGGCAATAGTGACAGTTTGTGTGTCATGTGTCTGTAGGATTTTGGGATGTGCAGGATGAGAATCCATTATAAGGACCATAGAACAGGATCTAGCATTCCTGAACTTTGCATAAAATAATAATTTTTAAAAATCCATATACACAGTCAGGTTCACTCGTTAGATGACTCACTTCAGTCGTCTTCTCGATCTTCTGGCTTATTTTTCTCCTTTATGTGGAATTTTTATTTCAGAATGGTTCCTGCAGTTTTATTGAACCTTTTATAATGTCAGATGCGATGGAGGCAGATGACAGACAGACAAATTGACATGGCGACTCTTTGCAAGCTTGTTTCAGCCACTGCAGAGCGATGAGCAGATAAAAGAGGTTTCCAGGCTGGCATGTTTTCTTATTTAATGATTACCCCGGTGTTTTCTAACAAAATGAGAGTATGCTTACAAAAGCAGGTGCCATAAAAGATGCATGTCTTCTCCATTTCTTACATGCTATTCTGTTTTTCAGAATTCAATCCGTCACAACCTGTCTCTGCACAGCAAGTTCATTAGAGTGCAGAATGAAGGAACAGGGAAGAGTTCCTGGTGGATGCTCAATCCTGAAGGAGGGAAGAGTGGCAAATCTCCTAGGAGGCGAGCAGCGTCCATGGATAACAACAGCAAGTTTGCCAAAAGCAGAGGCAGAGCTGCCAAGAAAAAAGCAGCTCTTCAGTCTGGTCAAGAGGGAAATGGTGACAGCCCCGGATCACAGTTCTCAAAGTGGCCTGCAAGTCCCAGCTCTCACAGTAACGATGACTTTGATAACTGGAGTACATTTCGACCTAGAACGAGCTCTAATGCTAGCACAATTAGTGGAAGACTTTCTCCTATTTTGCCAGAGCAAGATGACCTTGGAGACGGGGATGTGCACTCCATGGTATACCCATCATCAACCACCAAAATGACTTCTACTCTACCGAGCCTTTCAGAGATGAGTAATTCTGAGAACATGGAAAATCTTTTGGATAATCTCAATCTCTTGTCACCGAATACATCAATGACTGTGTCAACCCAGTCTTCATCTGCCACCCTGATGCAGCAAACACCAGGTTACTCATTCGCATCCTCGACCACAAGTATAGGTTCACCAAATCCTGACTACAGGAAATTCACTTACGCTCAAGCTAGCATGAGCTCTTTGTCCCAGATTCCTATGCAGACTCTCCAAGACAGTAAATCAAGCTACGGATCGATGAGCCAATACAACTGTCCTGCGGGACTTCTGAAGGAGTTACTGACTTCCGATTCTCCACCGCACAGTGATATCTTGGCATCAGTGGACGCTGGTGTTTCCCAGGCTGGTGGCAGGGCGCTGGGCCAAAGTGTGCTGATGGTCGCCAACTCGGTGGTGCCGAACTACGGCAGCCAGCCACCCCACAGCAAAATGATGAACCCTAATGCCCGCCCTCACCAGGGACATAACCAGCCAGCGCCTGCAGTCAATGGCCGTGCCTTGTCACACACAGTGAACACCATGTCACACACATCAGGGCTAAATCGCCTGTCGACAGTGAAGACTTCGTTACAAGTGCCTATGAGTCACCCGATGCAGATGAATGCCATGAATCCATATGCCCCTGTTAACAGTTGCAATGGCTACGGGAGGGTGGGAATTGTTTCCCTCCACCAGGAGAAGCTTCCCAGTGACTTAGATGACATGTTAATTGAACGGTTGGACTGTGACATGGAGTCGATTATCCGTAATGACCTTATGGATGGAGAAACGTTAGATTTTAACTTTGACAGTGTATTGCCTAACCAAAGTTTTCAGCACAGCGTAAAGACAACCACACACAGTTGGGTGTCAGGCTAGGATATAGTAGGAGGTAAGCTGTGCTTTTTATAATAAATCTGCAAAACAGCTAAAGGGAAAAGAAAGAAATGTCAAGATGCTTAAAATCTGGGAGTTCTTCTGTGTTGGCATGTGAACTCCCTCGGTAACAGTCAGTCACTTTCCAGTCCTTTGTTAGTTTGAGAATCAGGTTTGCACTGGTGCATTAGGACTGTCAAGTACTGACTTTTCTTACTTCATGTGGAGTGCTAATGTTTTGTCATCGATGTTCTAAACAAAAAACTTGCTGGTTATTAGCCAGTAGTGAATAATTTTTTTTTCCCCATTTAAATATCTTAAAGCTAGCTTGAGCATATTTTAATAGATTTATTAATCTGTTGTGAATGTTAATTTGTTCTTTTTGTTGTTTTTTCTTTCTTCCTAGGCTATGGTTAAATTCTCCAGACTTGTCTGACAGCAGGAACTGAGAAAAGCAGTACAAAGATGTCCTTCGCCTTTCTTTTTAATTTTCTTGACAAAGCTGTGCGCATGCACTAACTTTTTTGGGGGTCTTTTTTTTTTTTTTCTTTTGCCTTCCTTTCATCAGAGTTGGCAGCAGAGAGAGCATTTTCCTGTACAGGATGTTTGCCCAAGGTTTGCAGGTTATGTGCTGCTGTAGATAAGAACTGTGCCATTGGAAATTTCATTACTCTGAAGTGCCAAATTCACTACACCATATAATCACAGCAAAGACTCTTACTTACATCATGTTGTGCTTTCGGTTTTGTACAGTATGATCTGTAGAAGAAGAATTGTTTTTTAAGACTATCTGTTTTGGTCTAAGAAAAGTTTATAAACTTTTGTAAGAATACTGTGATGATCTCATGCCCTAAGTAAGTTTAACCTTCGTTGATGTTACCTGTGTTTTGATGAATTGAGATAACTGTGGACTTGCCTTGCAGCAGTATGAACTGTGTTATTTTACTCAAAATTGCCACACATTTCATATGGAAATAGAATAGCCTGTTAAATATGATCCTACTAAACTCACTGACTATTCAAAGCAAACAGTAGGTTAAATGCCATTTGAAAAGTTACCTGTATTTGTGTAAATTTATGCAAGAATATATCTGGATTTCATTGTCAGATGAATCACTTTATTGTTGGGCTTAAGATAATTTTTGGAATACTTTCCAAGCTATTTTTCTTATAATTGAAATCTACTTTTGTTACATAGGCAACTTTAAAAAAAAATAAATCTGAGATCTGGCAGCATTCATAACCTCTTCATTTTGTACAGTATTTTAACTGGATTAAGTACATGTTTTTATAAATTTCCTTAGCACTTGGGAGTGCTAATAACGAAAAAGCTTAATAAGGATCTTGAATACAAAACATTTCTGTCCCTTTTTTTGTTGTGTGATGTATAAATATAGACAACTTTATGTTTAGAAATATTTAATCAGTTTTATATATGCATTTTTAGAAATGTCATCTGCTTCTATTACCATTTTAACTACCACAAAGTGTTAAGTATTCATTGTTAAGATGCTTGTACAATGCTTCACATTTATATTTATTTCATGGAGGTCTCATAATGTTTGTGCACTCAAGAGCAGTAGCTTCTGCGGAAAATTTGTAATTGTAGTACAATTAATGACAAAATTGTCATTTGTCTTAATTATCACTAGTTTTAGGGTTCATCGGTGTTTCTGTTGTAAAGCAGTAGATTTGAAGAGGCAAAAATGCTACTTTTGAGTGGGAGACTAAAACTTTGACCTTATTGTAGGACAAAACATTACTTTTTTTCAAAAAGAAAGATAAAGTAAGTGGCAAAGTTATACAAATGCATGAGGTTTAAGGTAGGGGAGAGCATTTATAACAGAGATCTTGTTTCTGTGGAAAAATCTGAAACAGGTCTTGCCTTGAGTAAGCACACTGACAGCTACCTGAGCATTTTCAGGACTGGGTCTTAGAATAAATGATTTCTGATTTTTTGTAATTGCATGATGCAGTTTTCATGGATGTGTGAATAAGAGGCCTCACCTGTCTTTTCACTGGTTGCTACACAACATTTGTGTTACAGAAATCCTTGGAGACTTTTTTATGCGGTGACAGAATTAACAGCTTTTTTTTTTTGCTAGGGCTGGCTGTTATGAAGAAGGGGAGAAACAAATGTTTTTACACTGATTTTTCTTTTGTCTAAATAGCTCCCAACCAGAAATGTCCTAATTGAAACTCATCTTCCCTGTAGTGATGGTGTATGGTGGAGAAGGAAACGGGACGTGCCAAGTAAATGAAGTTTAGTAACAAGCCGTATATTTAATGATCCTGTTACGACTTTCCTAAGTCATACTCTGCAATGTATTTATTGATGTGCTAGCATTTAGCTCCCTGTTGGGCTTAAATCACTACTAATTACAGCTGGTCCTACTTTTTTAGATATGCTATTACAGTTGTCAGGCAGTTCCAGAGGCTGATGTAATACAGGATCTTCCCCAGCATGAAATTGGTCTTTGAACTTGTTTCGAGCAAAATCAAATGTTCTTAGTGCCAAAGCCTCAATGAAGCCACCTGCTTTTACAGGCAAATATCTCCAGTAGCATCTTCATCATCAAATGCCTAGTCTCTGAAACGTGGCAGTAAATCCTGGCAGTGGAGCAAGTGGAGGGCTCATACAGGGGTTTTTGAAGATCATTCTGTCTGCTGCATGTGCAAAAATGTTTGCTCCCAAATAGGCACTGATACACATAGGCCAAAGTTGTCATAAAATCCACCTCTGCATGCAAAGAAAGCAGTAATCAGTGCTGTGCTCCATGGGGATGCAGCTGAACATGCTACATTTAACAATATACCTCCTGTTTATTATTTACTGCTACTGTATAGCTTTCTGTAAACAGCTATTTTATTCCTTTCCTTTTATACTTATGAATAACATAAATGTAGCCTTACCTTAATTACAACAGTCTGTAGAAAGCCCTTTTAATTGTTGTGAGAAAACGGTTGTAGGTAATCAGAGATTTGGGCTGCATGGTCTATTTGGCATTTTTTGGGGTTTGGTTTTTTTTTTTTAATTTTGAGGGGTGTTTTTGTGCATTTGGGGATTTTTGGTTCTGTTTTTGGGGTTTTTTTTTTGTGGTGCCATTCTAATGTTTTGCAATTGTAATTCTGGAATACTGTGAAGTTGGTGAAGGAGCAGGTTGTCTGCCTTGAAAACAAACATTATGTGACCTCTAGTTATAAATCCTTTTTCAGTAAAAGTACCAAGTTTCTGGAGTAACTTAGTTTGTCAGAATTGTTGTAAATGATTGGTTTGTGAATTGTGCAGATGATCTTACCTATGCAGCCTTGTTTTTGACTTTTCTCTGGTTTGTACTGTTATTAAAAGTTTATTGTATTATAGAGCTGTTGAGATATTTTAAATATAAAGATGTATTGTTTCCATAATATAGCTATATGATATATGTTTAGGTAGTAGATGCATTAATTGGAAAGCTCTGCTTTGATAAACTGACAGTTTGCCTACACTTATAAGCAAAAATCATATTGCTTATTATTGGCTTAGGTCAACAGAGCATCCCTGAGAAGTTAAAATTGGACCAATTATAAAACAGTATAAAATTTGCACTTGTTAAACCACTGGATGTATGTTAGTACTTTTTTATTTTTTTACTGATTTGAAATTCCTATTTTCATTATGAAATTGCTAGGATTCTTAATTTATGACTGATTTTAAATAAGGTATTCTCATTATTATTATTATTATTATTATTTTGGTAATCTTAATGTAAGATGCAGCATGGTTTATGCAAGCAAAAAGCAAATTATTCAACATGAAAACTGGCCTCTTTTTTGAAGGTGTTCCACAAACCAGCAATATCTGAGAGATTGGCATGTACATACTGCTAGTTCTATTTGCGAGTGGTGTGACAGCTCTTCAACGCTTCACTGCTCTGACTTAGTCACATTGCAAAATTAAAATTCATACGTGGATATTTTCAGAAAAAGTGCCTGATGTACTTCTACAGACACATGAGAACAATCCCTGACAGTTTGTTGTATAAAGCCATAAATGTATATAAATTATGTTAAAAAGATTTTGTGTCCTTTCTTGTATACAGAGAATGAGATTTGTACCAGGATTCTACTTGTGATTAGTAATCCTTCTACTGAGATGTTGTCATAATCACTTTCCTCACCGTGTAATCTTTTTAATGATGATGATCCCATTTGGACAATCCTGATGGCATTAGCAATTTTATACAGAAAAATACCTCATGGTACCAAGTCTTGCCTGGTGAGATGATAACATATTAATGAGCAAACACTAACTGCAGAATAGTTAACAAATTTTCCATTACTTGGTATAAAGGAATTTTTCTCTCTTAGCATTGCTTCTGGATTTGGAACCGTAGCAGGTACAGGAACCTAATAGGGCTGTGTTACCAGTGTTTAATCACAACCTAGTGTGCTAAAAGTAACTTGTTTACAAGTCTTTGAGACTAAACGCAAGAAGAATCCATGCCTGGCTCCCAGGGCTCACGAGACAGCTTTGTGTAGAGATGTGTTGTTACTGGAAGGTGCATGAAGCGGTGTCAGACCGTGCTGCCAGTGCTTCAACAAGTGTAGTTCAGAGAAAATGGCAAAAAGTCCTGAAATCGTTTCAGAATGGGTATTTGTAAGTATAAGCTCTTAATAAAATTGCTATGACATGAGATGGTAATTAGTGTATCAGAATGTTGTGTAATACATTATTAAAGAATAATAAAAAAAGAGGATGTTAGCATCCATCAAACCACAGGAAAGAATTAGTCTTTTAGTCCAAATTACATGTTAGAACCTAATGCTATTAAATGTGGAAGAGAGTGGGCCCAAGCTGTCTTGGTCCTCTTTCCCCTGGGTTTTGCCTCTGCCCCTCCTGAAGTCTGTACCTTTTCTCAGAGTAAGTTTTTTCCTTGCTGAACATTTGCCAGCCTTCCTGGTGCTGCTCCTTTTGCAGCTATGCTTTAGGCTGTGGTGATGTGAGTGAGTAGGGAGAGCGGGAATGTTTAATTTTTTTTTTTTAATTTTTTTCTTTTTTAAATTTAGATTGTGTTTCAAAACAGAACTGGAAGAAAGGATGAGAGGCTGCCAAGACAGACAGCCAATAACACCCACGCCACAGTTGTCTTGTGAGGCCCAGATCCCTGCTTGCCTGCAGGTGGGGAGGGAAAGAGTGGCAGAGAGCAGGCTCTAAGTGAAGCGCTGGCAAAAAAAATTGCTGGCAGTTTGATCTTAAAATGAGCAGAGGGAGACCTAAAGAACATGAAAGAACTAATTGCATATAAAAATAGAAATATTTAAAGATAGCAAAAAAATAATTTCTGCTTGTACCTTGTAGTTCCATCTTTATTTTAGCTTCACCCTTTTTCCTTCAGTGTACATTTTGGAAGAGTTAGGGGAAGCTGAGGATATCTTCCCTGACATTTTCAAAAGCCTGACTTCTGGAATGAGAGGGTTGTAAGATCCAAAGATACTCTATTTGGGTGTTCATGACGCTGTTTTTGGAAAGGATGCACATCTAATTGGTACATGACTAGTTACTGTTGTCAGGAGAGATAGTCAAAGCTTGTCTCTTGGGAAGGGACTGGCTAGCAATTTATGCCAATCTGGCAACAAGGGATTTGAATCTGCTGATCAAGCAGGAAAACCTCAAAGCATCTTTGTGCTCTGAGTCAGTTCTACATCATTGTAATAAACATGTTTTTGTGTAGAAACGTCAACTACTATGTCACCTCAGTTGATAATCCAGTTAAAACTACAAAGACATTAGGTCTTGTGGCCATTTATTGTGCAGCTGGTGTGCACAGATGGGATTTGTGAAGATCCTTGAAGGGAATAACTTGCAGTGATCAGTGCCTGTGGTCATGCCCACTGCTGGAATTGCATGCAAATCCCTGTTCATTGCCTGATTACGTTTTGCTTGGGGTAATGTTCAGGCATGTGCCAAAACGATAGCTAAAATGAGGAGGCAGGGACAGCGCCCCATCTTACTTTATATTCTTCTACTTGCTGTTGGACCCTGGGGCATGCAGAAATTTTGCATATATTTTTTGCAAGTAAACTTCTTGTGGGGATGTTTATCACTGAGATGGTGGGAAAAGGGATGAGGGCTTTGTGCAGTACAACTGGAAGAGCATTGCAAGAAGCTTCTGATGGGTATAATAGGGCTGTGGAGGGAAGAATCAGACAAAGAGCTCGTTCATAACTTGGAACCTCAACATTTTACATCCTTCCTGTCTGCTCATCTACAGTTGCTCATGCCATCCTTAAATGAAGGGGCTTTTCCAAGAAAGATGAGTTGAGTGTTGGTCTCTTCTCCTAAGTAACAAGAAAAAAGAGGAAATGGCCTTGAGTTGCCCCAGGGGAGATTTAGTTTGGATATTAGGAAAAATTTCTTCACCATAAGGTTGTCAAGCATTGGAACAGGCTGTCCAGGGAAGTGGTTGAGTCACCATCCCTGGAGGTATTTAAACAGCCATGTAGATGAGTCACTTAGGGACATGGTTTAGTGGTGGACTTGGCAGTGCTGAGTTAATGGTTGGCTTGATGATCTCAAAGCTCTTTTCCAACCTAAATGATTCTATGATTCTGTGGTTATGTTTCTTTCTCCGTATCCTAGAGTGATGCTACCTGAGCAGGCAACAGCCCAGACCTTCCACAAGAGCCTTGCTGGGTTTCCAGGGAACTATGTTTGGCAGGAATGTCTAAATTGTTTCTGAAATATTCAATCAACTTCAGTAAAGTCAGCAGAGTTCACGGAAAAGCCCATTATAAAAGTGTATATGCATTGGAAAGGGGGGGAAGAGATGAGAGATTCTGGGATGAGAAAGCATGTTAAGTGGTTGCTTTAAAGACCAAAGAAGACTGGATTTTCTCTAGGGAAAGGGCTAATGTTGCAAATAAAAGAGCTTTCTTTTTGTTGGATTTTGAAGTTGTGTCCAAGAGCAACCACAGACAGCACAAAATCCTGGCCTGAATTGTTGCTTTAGTTTTTTTGACCAGGTGAAAACAAGTGGTGAGCTGTGAAACCCTGTGAGTACTGGAGTTTCATTTCAGGAGTCTAAATAAGTTACCACTTCCTGCTCCTCCCTTTCTTCCTCCTTTCCCCCCAACCGATTTATAGCAGTTGAGAGAAGTGTTCCTGTTTAGTTGGGGTTTTTTAATTCACTCCTGTCAGAGAAGCTGGACTAGGCAAGACTCTGTGTCCTTCTTTCCATTTCCCACAGTGATGGCTGAGCTCTGCTAAGGAAGTTCTTTTCCTCCTCCTTTCTCAGCCCATAAAACAGATCTCTCCATTTAATGCCCAAATGATCCCTGAAGCCAAAGTTCATTCCCAGGAGCCTTCATCCATTCTTGAAGGACTCCAGGAGCCCCTCGACATGGCGAGTTTTGTCTGCATGTGGCTCTCCTGCTGGGGGGCTTCTAAATTGAAAATAGCCTGGACATGGCAGGGGAGTCCCTTGGAAGGGGGCTTGTCTTGGAGCCATGCATCTGTTCCACTGCTGGCCCTGTCTCACCCAGCCTCAGCGTCCTGTAACCGTCTCACTGACCCTTGTTGATCTGCAAGGCAAGGCTTTCACAAGAGGGCTTTCTGAATAGGGTTTCCACGTCTTGTTCTGCCATGGGCAAACCCTGCTGGTGTAAGCACATCTGTCTGGAAGTTTATTTTCAACATAAAATAAGATGTATAGCACTCTTTCCTGCAGGCTCCTTGAGCTGCTGACTGTCTCCATCTCTGTGGTGCTGGTGTGGTAGGTACAGAAAGGCAAGAGCCTGCTGGTGACTGAGAAGAATGCCAGGTAGATAGGGATAGAAGTGACTAATTATATTGAATATGCTGGACTCCAGCTGCTGGGGTCCTGTTGCTTAAATAGGTCCAGGTATATTAAGTTAAAAAAATGATGGTGCTGGTGTCTGCAAGAGTTTTCAGCATATTTTGTGACTAGCTGATAAACCAGCAGATATGATTGTTGATAAATGTGGAATAATGCACAGGGAGAAGGGGAAGGTGAGTCTAGCACATATGGATACATAATGAACTGTGGGTGACGTGTTACCACCGCGAGAAGCATCTTAGAGTCGTTGAAAGGATTTCTTGTGAGCCTCAGCTCACAATTAACTGTGGACAAAAAACCCCACAGGAGAAATAATACTAGGACTGGAAGAGTCCATAGCAGAGATTAAATAGCAGAAAGGATGAGTGAGGGTGGGTATAGTTGAGTGAGGTGATAGGGGTTTGAAAACTGAGTGCTGTGGAGAAGGTGAATAGGAAGTGATTAATCAGTATTTCTTGTGACACAAATTGGAGACACCCAATGAAATGATCAGGCAGCAGGTTTAAAACAAGAGGAAGTACTTCTTCACACACTGTATTATTAAAATTTGGAACTCATTGCCATGGGATATGGTGGAGGCCAGAAGTATAAATGGATTCAAAAAAAGACTATACAAATTAATAGAAGATATGTCCATCAGTGGCTACTAAATACAATGGTCCGGATGTGGCCTTTAGCTCAGGAAGTCTTTGAATGGCCAGTGCTGGAAGCTTGGAGCGTGTACCAGGGAAGGGATTACTCGGTCTGTGGCCCATCCCTTATGCTTTCTCCTCTGCATCTGCTGCTGGCCAGTGTTACTGACTGGACGCTGTTTTAAGTGAGCCTTTTGATCTGACCTTAGAAGGGTTGTCTTCAGAGTCTTAATTATGCTGGGAATAAGTACAGCCAGAAACAGATGCCTGACACCCTTCTGTGAGGAGGTTTCAAACCTCCATGAGTCCCTTTCCAATTCTCTGTCAGTGGTCATGGACAATGTGTTGGGTGCCTTGCTTGATACCTCTCACCGGGAGGCATCAACTGAGATTATGCTCTCAACATAATAAGCTGTGATGTAACAAATGCAAAACACCTGGTCAGATTTTTAAACTTTTAGGGCAGAAAAAAATGCAGAGATATTTGTCAAGAGGAAGACAGAGCAGGGAGAAACAAAATCCCAAGCAGCTCTTCCCTAGCAGCTCTATGGAGGTTGTGCTAAGGGCAGGGATAAGACAGTGTTACAAATCCACCCATGACTAAAGCACTACTTTATTTTTTTTACTTTGTTGGCCAGTAAGGAGTTAAAGTCATTCATGTGGGCATTTGAAAGCCATTCAGAGATACTCAGCAGTGATGCTGGACAGTGAGCCTAGCGGTACTGGTCTAGAAGTAGTGGTGTGTCAGGAGCAGGAGCTTCTCCAGTGCTGACAGCCAAGGTCAGCCAGAAGAGAAATGTGTGTGAAATGTGCAGTTTTACTGCTTTTTAAAGGTCTTAATGATGCGGAATGGAGTTCCAGTGGAGGACAGAACAGCATTTTCTTGCCAGATCTATAGTTTGAGCTCTTCCCTTTGGATATTAACAGAATGACAGCAGGCTTGTTAACTCTCGGCAAGTGATTAAGAAGTGCTGACCTAAAGATGAAGGAAAGGTAAGATTTACCCTGCCCGAAGCTAAACCAGCCCATTATAGGACTTCATGCGAAGAAATGCTACTAGACATTGCAACTGAGTCTTGGATGCCAGCAGCTATAAATACTGTGTGAGAGTGAGTTTATACTGTAGCTCACCAGTCAACATGCAGGAAATCACAGACTTCACTCAAGTGTTGAAAATATAATGCTAATGGACTACCATATGCATTGCAAGCGTAGCTTTCTTTCCTTAGATCTGTGTCCAAAGCTGCTTCCTCTGTGAAGCTTTGAAATGTGAAGTCTGATCAGTGCTGACTGTTCCCAAAACATTCAAAAAGAATTTTTAAGAAAGCTGTCACCTCTGTATGTTCCTCTTCAAGACTGAGTGGTTATTTTCTCTAAATTTCCACTTTTAAAAGAAAAGGGAGTCACCTAAACCTCCGTTAATGCAAACTGTAAGGTGTTTAAATTAACTTAATGTTTGGTACCTCAACTGACTGAAATCTGGACGTTTTAATGTATTTTAAATTGAATAACAGAAGACCATGCATTTTATAAAGCACTGTTAGACTTTATTGTCAAGCAGATCCATTCTCTCTTCCCTGTCTTTTCTCCCCCACCTCCTTGGTGATAGGTTTGGCAGTGGTTTAGGGACACCCAAATCATGGGTGCAATGTCAGCATCTGGGCATCCAGAGTTCCTTCCTGTTTGTATTGGCATCAGCTATTATTTAGCAGCTCTTCTTTTGTGTCCATTGATTAACAGTGTTTGCAAGGTGTTGAGCACTTTCCAAACAGGATGAAAATATTCCTATTTCTGAAGAAGCTTGCAACTGACAGTTTGTAGTAAGGAATAGTTTTGTATGACTGGTTCTGAAAGCTTCTATATCTCTCCTAAAATTTCCTAGTTTGTCCTGATCCCTATTTTGACTGCATTAGCCAGTAACATTAAGAGGGGTTGAGGTCATTATGAGAACTTCAGGAAGTTCTCTGCCACCCACTCCAGAAGCTGTGCAGATACTCTCAGGCTATTGCAAATACAAAGTGAAACGTGAGCCTAATCCCTCAGAATAAAGTTAATTTGGAGCTGATGTGTATTAACTATTTTTTATAAAATTTATTTTTATTTGCTTTTTTTTCCCCTCATGTGGAATGATCTGCTGGTATTTACTCAGTCAGTTACTGCAGCTTTGTGGAGAAGTTATTACTTCTTTTACCTTTGGCAGGGTAAAGGGAACCCAGAACACAGTGACCGTGACAGCTCCCTTATTCACTCTTACTGTGCGTCCTCATAATTTGACTGAAGAAGGCCTCATAATTCCATAATTTAAGAGGCAATTGCATACCAACATCACAGTTGCCTTCTGCGCATTAGTTAACTGAGTGATGATACAAAGCTGTTTCTGGCAGCCAAGGGGATGAAATCCAGCTGGCAGATCTGCTGGCGCAGGGTCTCAGCCAGCCAGCCCTGCACGCTCTGCGTTCCTGGGGCTGCCGTGCTAATTGCTGGAATGTGACTCCTACCCACGGTGCAAGGGGGGAGCATGAGCCCTGGCCAGCCAAGGCTTGCCTATCCCTTTGCCAAACCCATGGCTGCCCCCAGCTCCAAAGGCTGCTGTGCTTTAGGTAAGTCACTGCTGCTTCACAAGCACCTGTGAGCTGCCCACGGAGAGCCCCGAGCCCTCCCTGCTGATGGCTGCATGTGGGGCTCACAGTGGCACTGGTTTTATGGGGTTTTTTTAAGGGTTTGCTTTACCCAGTTGGAAAATACTCATAAAAGGAAGGATGTAGGGAGGATGATCTCTGACTCTGCGTGTTCAGGTTCTTAGAGGCTTTAGTGGTGCAGACATAATAAATTGTACTCAGCAGCTGCAAGAGCAACCTCTAACTTCAGTGGCACTGAAAACCATAGTTAAACAGCATCTGTGTTTACTAGGGGTGTTCTCTATCTGTTGAAAAGATGATCCAGTTCTCTCGGGGACTGATGTGTTTTTTACAGCAGTAGTATTTAAAAAATTCATAAGTGTGATTTCTTTTAAGGTCAAGATATATCTAACCATATTTGAAAATTATTTGCTTATTTCTCACTTGAGAAAGGATTCTGATATACCAATACAAACATATTTAATGACTTATTTTGACTTTTTTTCCAAGGCAATAAAAAAATAGAGTCTGATCAGTGAATTTAAATTTTTAAAAAATCTGTTCCTTCATGCTCTTTTAGCTTATAGAAAACCCTGAAACACATCTATCTATACATTTGAGCAAGGCACATCTTAGTTCCTAGGTCTGTGTGGAGAAATAATCAACTTGCTTTTAATATGACACAGTCCTAAAGAAATCCAATGTTGTGGTGCATAGATATAAACATACTCTTTGAAAGATGATGGAAATCAAGGAGGGATGGGCTTCTGGGTACCTGTTTTTATTACATTCCTATGGTTCTCCACTCTTTGAAGAGTTTTATACTCCTGCTTATCAACACTATATATGGCAGAATGGGGTCCCACCTGCCTGAGTGTTGGAAAAACCTTCTCCAGGAAGTAATTTCTGCTTTGCAGTCTCTGGTCTTTGTTGTGAAAAGGGAAACAAGCTGGGAAAAGGGGAAACAAATGGATGGAATAGCATGCTGGCAATTAGTGTTATGATCCAAGTCTTTCATATTTGATTTTAATGGGTTTAGGAAGAAAGAAGCTAAGGAGAAGGAAAACCAAAAGGACATGAGTTGCAGAAAGGAAGGTAAATGAATGGAGATTGGGAGAGGAGAGGTGAAGGCCAGGTGGAGAAAGAAATGGCAAAGGACAGACTCAGTTGCTGGTCTGTGCTGAACAGAGAGGCAGGGAGAGTTATCAGTGATTTGAGCCAGTGGCTGGGCACGATGTACCTGGTCTGAGAGTTGCTGTAGTGCAGACAGCCAGCCAAAATTGCTGGGAGAGCATGTTATCAGTCACACATCCAGGCAAAGCAGCTTCTCGGCCCGTTTGTGCAATGTGACAGTGTCTGGTCTTTCTGCCAAAGCTGATAAAGTAAGCCAAAGCAATGAACTTGGAGGAGGTATTCATAGCTAAGTGAATAACTATGTCATAGCATGGAGTGTATTTACAGTCTTGTATAAAATGAATCGTCTGGACAACATATGGAGAGAATTTGGCCACCAGGCTGCTGGGAAACAGCTCCTTGAGAAGTCATTAATGGAATTTGTGTAGCTGATCAGGTGTGAACCATAAATGTGAGCACATTTTCAGTCACTGGGAGAGTCTGATGTCAGGTAGAGATGTTGTCAGTGCAAACTTGGAACCAGTGGAATCGAAACGAGGCAGATGGCAATGGAAATGGAGGTTGTTAAAAACCGAAAGCAGTCTTCAAAAGACAAAATGTTTCCTGAATCCCTAGGGCTACAAGCAGGGATATACCCTGGGTTTTGTTTCCAATACATCAAATCTGTTCTCAGATTTTGCTAAATATATCTTTGCTTGCTGTATCAGCTTCTATATCTATCACCTATTTGCTCACAGGGTTGAGGTGAAGCAGATGAATTTGTGGTGTGTAGGTAGACAGTCTCAAGAAAATGGTGGGTGCATGTGCACCTCAAAGACGTGTTTTCAAGGCTGGTTTTCTTTAGGGAAACTGGAAATGGGATTCATCTAGCCAAGTGCCGAGTTTTGGGATGGGGCTGTTAGTTGTCTGCTCACCAGCAGTCACCTGCAAAAACAAACAGCTGGGGCACACCTTTCAGCTCCAGCCAAACCCAGCATCGTCTGTGGCTCCACACGCTGGTGACTACAGAGCCTCAGAGACTCTGGCTACTTGTCCTACTTTTTGCTGACCATGCAGGGGAGCTGCCCAGGAACCGGCTCAGGGAGCTGATTCAGCCAAAACATAACATGCCAGAAAAGAGGTCTTGGAAGTTACGGAGTTCGCAGCTGTGGCTACGAGATGGAGCTGTGCTAGGCCAGCACTCCCTCCAAAGAAAGGCACAGGGAAACCCAGGCACTACTCTCCAGCCTAATAGGCAGATGTAGATACCTACACCAGTGACTGTGCCTGTTAACCCAAGTGATAGTGAGCACGGGCCAAGCAAGAAAGCTTTCACTTTTGTGAAAGCCCTGAAGGATCATGCTTTAAATATTATTTCTTCCATGTCAGTTCAATTTTTTTTTTCTCTGCAAAGCCAGGTCCATTTGATTTACAGAACTACAAACAGTGCTTCTGGTCTAGAAACTTTGGAATAATTTCATCTTTTTATCCTGTTGCCAACCCATTTCAGTTGAGAGTGACCTGGCTGCAACTAAACAAATGCTGAAGACAAAATCTTAAAACTGGAACATTGGATTGGTGGATTTAGCACCTTAAATTTTCCAACATATGCAGTAAGGCATGTCTGACTTGGGGTCTAAACTTATTCCTGGCATGGAAAGTCCTCTGTGCTTCTTTTTTCAATTCTGGTCTGATGGGTCTAGCCCCATTTATGATGCTAGCCACCACATTCCCATTTATTTGAGAGAGTTCATGACAATTGACATATCCTCTCCAGCCACTTTCCCACCCTCTGATAGCTCTGCTCCGCAGTTTAGGCCCCTACAGAAACTAGCAGAAACCAACATATGCCTTATTTGTATTATAGAAAGATTTCTAAGAGGCCCTTTACTTTTAGACATGGATGGATCTGTGCAAAGTAAGACTGTCTGTGCCATAGTCTGATGCTCAAATTCACTCTTAGCTCCTCCTAATAATTTTGAAGAAAAAAGTCTGTTTGGAGGAGAAGGTTGAGACTTTTTCCTTCTCCCATTACTTTCCTTTGGTTTTGGTCTGTGCAGTGTTGTTAGAATTCTCTGAGCCTGTGCTTGGTGTAACTGTGGATTTCACTGTCAGAGAGCTGGGCTTCTCCTTGTAATGGACAAGTGCTCCACAACCAGGTGTAGCAAGCTGCTGTTTGCAGTCCAACATCCTGTCCAAACTTTGGCTTTCATGGCTTTGTGATAAGGCATGAGCATGCCCATAACACATGATACTTGAAATAGGTCACAGTTGAGATATTTTGCTGTGCTTTTATTAAACTGGCTGATGTCCCCAGTTTGAACTGTCTGGTTCTAGCAATAAAACTCAGCAGCTGCAAAGACTATCAGGTGCTGAGGGACCTTTAAGCATAAGTTAAGCCTGATGCCTTTAAGTCTGAGATGTTCAGCTTTGGAGACTTCATGCTATAAAACTGCATTTGTTGGAAAATTTAAGCTGCTAAATCCTGAAATGTGTTCCAGTTTTAAGGTCTCAGCTTCAGCATTTGTTTAGCTTCCAGCCATCTCACTTTTAACTTAAATGGGCTGGTAAAATTTAAAAAAAAATGAAATAAATAATTACTCCAGAGTTTCTATACCATGTCCCCAGACCTATGAGGCTACCTATATATTTCACAGGAAATGTTGGGAGGTTAGTTAATGACAGTTTATAAATATTTTGAGTTCTTCAGATGAAATTACATAGGAATGCCTAAACGTTGTTCCTACAGAGGCTGTTAGGCTAGAGCTTCCCTCTCACCTTTGTGCACACCATAAAATGGAGGTCTGTATGTACAAACGCCCTGCACAGGAAAACTGGACAAGCCTTTTGGCCATACCCTGATATTTTTGAGGAACTGGACTGGTAAACACAACAGGTGCTTAAGCTAATTTCAAGTTTTGGACTCAAAGCAAACACAGGGTTTTAAAAGTGCCTTAAAACCTCCTCATCTTGCAATCCTTTTTTTTTTTTTTTTTTTTTGGTTTTGTTTTGTCACCTGGCACTACAGAAAGTGACCAGACATCCTCTGCTCTAAGCAACTTTTCTTCGTAACACTATCCTCTCTCCATGTGTCAGTTCGATCATTTGTCAGTGGATTGGGTTCTTGCTAGGCAGCTGTTCTTATTTGGTTTAACAGTGACCCAACAAGTCTGAGTTTTCTGCTGGACTGGAGAACAGATTTCACTTGATAGTCTGAAAATAGCCATGTCACTTTCTATTTCTTCGCCCATTGCTCTATTATCTTTGTTCCTAGGGCTGCCAGGACAGTGAGAGTACCAGAACCAAACTAGCATGGACAAGTTAAGCTGATTGTCTGCTTCTTGGTCACATCTAGGACTGTAATAGCCCTTGGCTGGATTTCAGAAACCAAAGGTGTGCAATTCAAGGGCAGCTCCACCCCAGACAGAGATGAGGGAATTATTCTCCCTAATTTACAATAGTGAGAGCAAGTGTTCCCTCCCACAGAGTTGCAACACAAGACATGAACTGGCCCAGGTAACTCCTGCTTTTAATTCAGCCTCTGCTTCTCACCAAGGCAGAAGAGCACAAAAACAAGCAGCAGGTGTGAACGTTTTTATTAGAGATGCTAGGCCAGCATTTGTACGTATCTTCTTGAAAAATCTCCATTTTTGCCTGGAGCATGGACAAACCAAGAAGAACTGCTGGCAACACCTTACGTCTAGTCACTGAGCAAAACAATTTAAATGGTCTTTTTGGATACATTTCTGCAGTTGCTCCCATCCCTCTGGTTTGAGGAAGATTGTCACTGTTTCACAGGGATCAATAAACAGTATCAACTAACTTTGCTAATTTTTTTAACACTATGTCAACTGGTGACTCTTTACCACTCTAAGTGTCTAGATGTAAACTGCTGCTGTGCTAAAGTAAGGGTCTGCTTGGTGAATCATAGAATCACCAAATTAGGGAATGATTTGGGTTGGAAAGGACCTTAAAGATCATCAGGTTCCAACCCTTCTGACGTGGGCAGGGATACCTTCCACTAGACCAGGTTTCTCAGATAGATAAGCTGCATCCTGCAAGAACCTTTTTTATCTGTGGGCTATCAAGGGCATCCAAAGTAACCAGCTCTGCTGAAGGTGCTGCATCAGTTGCCTCTGCCTTCAGCCTGTGAATCTTGTCCTTGTATTTTTGATAGTGTGGATGAATCTCTGCTCCTTGGTAAAGTCTTATTTCTTTATCTTTTTGAAGACAAAAATGGAGTGATGGGTTGTAATCTTCATAAGGCACATCTTTAAAACCCCTTGGACATTCTGTGGGGCCCTGTCTGATTTCCAGTGTTTCCCTTGACATCAGAAGTAGGTGCACTGAAGCAGCATTAGTCCTATGATTCCCATGACGGATTTAGTACAGATCTGTTCAAAGATCCAAAGTTTACATTTGCGTTTTGGCCGAAGTGCAGCACTGCAAGTTTGCTGTCAAATCATGACCCATGATTGGTCAGAGCCATGGATGCCTGAGGGGATTCTCTGCCTATGGAGCATCCCTTAAGACTGTTGCTTGATGGTCATTGCCAATGGCAATTGACATTTTGACAGCACAGTTTTGATTAAACTTACCACACACTTTATTGATTTCTTCATCTTCTGTCTTTCCAGTGCAAATGTTGGTGCCCATCAAAATCCTTTATATGTATTTAAGCTATTCTACCACCCCTATTACTGCTATAAAAAATCATGATAGGACATCAATTTATTTGATAGGAGTTATTTTCCATAAATATATGTTGATTATCATTGTCTATATATAGTTCTACATAGTTCTCAGTCCTTTTGTCAATCGTGTTGATATTTTACTAGGATCAGTGTCAGACTGATAGAATGGGGTTGACCTATTTATTTATCCATTAGCCTGGGGTACTAATTTGACATTACTATTTCTCCATGCTCTTTTTCTTTTCCAGTTTTCTTTCACTATTCAGTGCTGAGGGTTTTTGAAGTCCTGATGCGTGTCTGTCTTTAGCTTGCCTAGTACCTTGCCTAGCACAGCACTAATATTCTGAATTGGACTGTCTTGATTATCCTACTTGAAGAACATTTGTAGTGTTAGAGGTTTTCTTCCTTTGGTTACCTGAAAATGCTGGGTGGGAAGCTTGGAAACCTAGCTTTAGGATGTGAGCAGTGATTGTGAGAAAAGTTGGTGTTTGTCTGCAGATCCATAATTAAAAGTTTAGACAAAAAAATTTAAGCTGTATATGGGCTGTCTGTACTATTTAAGCTTAAGCTAGTGATCCTTAAATTGCAGTTTGTGGATCTTAATGATCTCGGAGCCCATTTTAAGTACCCTTGGTGTTTCACTGGCACATCAGGTTTGCCATTTGCAATGTGAGCTCTTCACTTCTGTGAACTGAGAGTAGTTCACTTTCTTCAACCTCTGACTACAATCTCCCCTTGGGAACAGGATCACAGCATACTAATTTCTTCTCTGAAATACTTCTCAGACCACCAGATATGATGTACTCTGCTGCTACACTCCTCATGACTCTGGAATAGTTCATGGAAAAAAGACATCCAGGGACCTAGATTTGCTTGGTGGTTGCCTTAGGACCTACGGATGAACTGGAATGAGTTGAGTGTCCTTAGCTGTTTGCAGCCCAGAGACTCCTGCAAAACAGGCTTAATTGCAGAACAGTCACTCAGAGGCATGGAAAGGCATTGCTGTTTGCTGTAAAAGAAAGGGTGTGGACCAAGATGTGCTGCTAGATTTTTGTAGAGGTAATTAAGGGGCCATCTACAATGTAAACAGTCCAAATAATTTTGGCAGAGTCTCTGCAAGAAGCTAGATAGCGAAAACCAGCCTAGCTTATGTTAGCCCACTGACTACATTAGTTTATTGTCTTGAATTTAAATCCTTTGCAAAGGATTTAATGATGTTGAGGATATTGGCTTTTTAGTTGTGCCTTTGGGTTATAAGGATGTATCCAGCTAAAAAAATTTAGAGAAAGGAATAAACCTGTAGACCTGTCTGACTGGTTGATTTTGGAGACAGCACAACTATCTAAATGAAAAATATCCTTCTAAGGATATTTTTTGATGGAAATGGAGTTGTTTAGTGGGAGGAAATGGATATTATCCGGTGGAAGCTATTGCCAAGGTCCTTCTATAATTCACACAATCAACATATTCCTAGCTCTAGGGAAAGGTGCTCCACCAAGCAGGGCTATAATCCAGGAGTCACTTCTCTGGGAACAATAGGAAATTCAAAAATGTCGAGAAACCTGTAGAGGGAATGGAACATTTGCTATCCAGGATAGTTGTTTGTGAACAGCTTGGGTGCTCTCTGTGGGAGGATCCAGGCATGTCTCTGCTGGCAGGAGCTGAAGCTCTTGTCACCCTGAACACCTACGCAGCAGGATGTTCTTGCCAGCCAGGGATTCCAAGTCTGGAGTGAACCGCTGAAGTTCGACTTGTGCTGTGTACGTGAATCAGGTAGACTCTTCCCATGGTTTGGCAGAAAGATTGAGGGATCAGGGAGAGCCTTGTGTTTAGAATGAGAATTTGCACCACCTGGGTCTCTTCCAGCTCACAATGTAGAATGTTGATTGCCACATCAACACCCTAAAGCAGATTTTAGCTCTGGTGAAGAGGTGATGGAAAAAGCAAACCAGGCAATGGAAAGGTTATACAGGGCCTCCAAAAAACTTCTTTGAAGCGTGTGTTGATGTCTGGCAGATAATACTTTGAAAGTTTACCTTTGCCCAAAGAGGAGCTTAAGACCACCTTGACACTGATTTTCCAATAGAGTATCAGCCAATAGTGCAATGTTGGGAGAGGCAAAGTGAAAAAAATACAACCCTAAAGCACAGGAATACTTTTGAAACTGAGAGCTTGCTGGTGCACACATTGCTGTGCTGTGAATTTTATGTGTGCCTGTAGATCAGAACAGGAAGCAAGGCTTTGAGAGCTTCTGTCAGAAAACCTCAAAGCTTTTGATGGTATTATAAATGTCAAGTATGTTATAAAAAGGAGGAAAGTACCAGTCTCTGTTCTGTTCAAGACAATAGGGACTTTATAACATTACAGGAAGCTGCATGTAAGAATTACAGAGAAGTTCAAGTCTGTGGTATTAATGCACTGTAATAATGGAGGTCTTCTAGCATTCAGTTTATCCCTCTTTCAATATATTCCCAGGCTCAAGCAGTATCACACTGGTTGAACAGTGGAGCGTAGACTTGTCATTTTCAAAAGCATTTAAAGAGAATTTTCCCCCAAGTTCCGGTCCTCCTAAGTAAAGAGGTTGAAGCAAAGTAGTGAAAACCAAGCTCTTATGCTTAATTGTACATCAGATAAGTTGGTCAGTAGAAAGCATTGTCTGTAGCATCTGATCTTGGAAAAAGGACAGAACCAGTGATATTAGAAGGACAGAGGGTGGGAAGGCAGGCTATATCTGGGCCCTGCACAAGTGATGAGCTGATAATTATTCACATCTCAAAGATGTTTGAATTAAGCAGGAAAGTAAAAACTTCTACCTCAGACCTGGAGGTTGAACCTAGTGCTGAACAAAAAAGGTAAGATTACTTAATGTTTGGACACACTGTAGGAAGGTTAGAAAAAGAAGTGACCCTGAAAATAGTTCAGCAATCTTCTACTCCTTTGCTGCTGGCCTTGTACCAACCATCTATGATTCTGTCTTGGCTGAACTGAAGCAGAACCTATTATAATCCACCCAAGACTAAATTGTCTGTAGATAATTAGACAGTGGAGAAACTGAATTATAAAGTACAAATATATCCATGAGAGAATACATTAAGGAGTCCTGAACAACTGTTCTATCTTATTCAGCAGGCTTTTGTGTGTTTTTGTTCTTCATTTCTTACCATAGATTGTTGCTGGGGATTTCTGAGTTGATCATATACATGGACCAAAAGCACTATATTTAACATTTCAGGGTTTTTGTTCCCTATTTTATACCAGTAGACCAATGCTGACTGTGTATAAAGATGGATATGTGAACTTTTAAAAACAATCAAGTTGTCTTTTTAAGTTAAGAGGGAAATAATAACAAGTGATATGGACTACCAAAGCCCACTGGGGCAATTTCTAGACTTTATTTTGTTGCCGCAAAATGTTTATCCAGTCTAATGAGTAGTAGGGGGAGAAGTTATCCCTAAGTAAAATCTTGCCTTTCTAAAAGCATTTATTTATGAGCCCAAGAAGAAAACTCCACTTTTCACCTTTTTCAAGCATTATCCCTTTCCACTAGCTTTGCTAGAACATGCCAGCTCTCCCACACCAGTAAATATGAGAACAGTAGATGTGGTGAGTATAAAATTTCCTGAATTACTGGTGAGCACTCAGCTAAGCTGTTGCTTACAGCTGTCTTGTGTTCTTACCACAGGAATAACTACCAATCTGCACTGCAGGCTGCAGCAGGGCTCTGGATCCCCAGTGCTCTTTTTCCTTGTATAAAGATTCTTCCTGACTATTGACTTTTTCTGACCACATCGCTCTTTGTCATGGGAGATGTCTCCTTGCTTACCCGCTTTGCACAGCTTCTTGGACACTTTTCTGTCCATCTTGCTACTCCCTAGTGACCAAAACAATGCTCAGAAGGAGAGGAGAGTCACTTACAGCTCTCCCAAAGCTTGCTTGTTTCTGCCTGCACTCATGGTAATTAATTGTATCACAGAATCACAGAATATTCTGAGTTGGAAGGGACCCACAAGGATCATCAAATCCAGCTCCTGACCCTACACAGCACCATCCCCAAGAAGCACACCACTTGCATGACGGAATTGTCCAAACGCTCTTGAACTCTGTCAGGCTTGGTGCTGTGACCGCTTCCCTGCGGAGCTGTTCCAGTGCCCAGCCATCCCCTAGGTGAAGAACCTTTTTCTGATATCGAACCTAAACCTCCCCTGCCACAACTTCAGGCCACTCCCTCGGGTCCTGTCACTGGTTGTGAGAGTGAAGAGGTTGGTGCCTGCCCCTTCTCTTCCTCTCATGATGAAGTTGCAGACTGGGGTGAGCTCTCCCCTCAGTCTCCTTTTCTCCAGGCTGAACACACCAAGTGACCTCAGCTGCTCCTCACATGTCTTCCTGTCAAGGACCTTAACCATCCTTGTAGCCTTCCTTTGGACTCTCTCTAACAGTTTAATATCTTTCTTACATTGTGGCACCCAAAACTGCCCCCAGCACTTGAGGTGAGGCCGCCCCAGTGCAGAGCAGAGTGGGACAATCCTCTCCTTTGCCCGGCTGTCGATGCTTTTCCCAGGTCTAAAGCCAGTCAAAGGGGTAGGTTAGGGTGGTGTAAATTCAAATGCAGTTCCCAGCTGACCCTAGTGGGATTTGATAGTGGGACTTGATGGTGTCTTGTTGTACATGTATGTATAAGTGTTTCTCTGAACTGTGTCTCTTGTTGGTAGGAAGGGAAGAGCAGAGAGTAGAAAAAAGAGCATAATGTACAAAAACTATTTTGAAGCCTTATAAAGCTAGCCTCCTTTTAAGTCCAAGAAATTGAACTTCACAGAAATATGATGGTTTACACTTGCAAATTGAGATTTATCATGTCAGCAACTTGCACTTGCTTAGTATTGCTTTCGTAACTATGCTGAATCTCTTTATCTTTAGTTTTTATTAGTTAGATCAAAATCCTGGTGCCTGGAGTAGGATTTGTGTAGCCAAAGAGTAAGGAAGATTGAAGTCTGAATAATCATTATTATTTCAGCTCTGCTTTCATGTCTTTAGAGGTCATAAAAATCATCCCTTGCCACAGATATTATTTTTCACACACTAAAAGGAAGGATTAAACTAGGGTTGCTTTTTTTTTAGGTGGTTTTTTTTTTTTTTTTTTTTTTTTTTTTTTGTCCTGGACTTAGCCAAAGATTTTCAGGAAGTATATTTCCCTTTCTTAAAACAAAAACATGGGGTGATTGAAATGCAGGGGTATCATTTTCATATTTTTAATTTCCTACTGCAGCTCACACTGCAACAATCATACTTTGGAGCTCCTCAGATCATAGAGATTTTGATAGCGTTAGAGATATGCTCAAGATCTAGTCACCCTTGAGTTAAAAGGATGCAAACTGTGTCTAGCAAACATGGCATTTCCATAGAAGATTTGAATTAGTTTGCTTTCATAGTGCTGTTGCAAAACAGGCACACAGAACCACCTCACAAGCAAAACAGGGGCATCAAAAAGACAATATACCTTCCTTCCTGAGGCAGATATTTCAGGAGTTGGGGAAACACAGCTTCCTGTGTTCTCACATGGATTTAGATAATGAAACTCTAGACTGATTCAGAAAGAATAGAGCATTACACAGCTGCTTGAAAACATTACGATGTTACTGTACAATGTGCTGTAGCATTAAATGGCCAGATGTAGTGAAATCTTCCATGTCCATGTCCTAGTAAACAATCATAGCCCTCAGGCTGTGACTGCTCTTTCCACGCTGTACTCAGGCTGGGATGGGAGGAGCTGGAGATGAGTGGCAGGTGGGAAAAAAATAAAGGCGTAGTAATAGGTTAGAAATGGCTGGTTCATTTCTGTTCTTTTAAAAATGTGATTATAGGTGGAGCTGGTAGCTTTGGTTATCATTAAAGTCATGTGACACTTGGCAGTTAAATATTATATTTTTAATTATTACTCACGTTCTTAAGGCTCAACCAGGCAGGCTGAAATTTTGAATGCAATGTGCTGCCATAAGATAAGTGTAACAAGAGAATGAGGCCAGAAAGGCTTTTTTTTTTCCCCCAAAGAAGAGTTCAAGGTAGAATTAAAAACAACTTCAAATTTACTATCACTCTAGTGATTTTTTTAAAATGCTCTCATTTCCATTCTTCCCTCTGTTTTGTAGGAGAGATTCGAAATACTGTAGGAAATTGTTGTTTTTCTATAAAAAATGGCTCTTTTCCATCCCTCTGAAGATCTGTCCAAGTTTATCCAAGTTACAAGTCATGTGAAATACACATTTTGCGCAAATTTGCACGGTAGAATCTCACAGGTGTTTTTAAAACTCAAATCTCCTGAAGGTACCTTCCGCACAGCTTCCAGCCCTGGCAATGTCCTCATGTGCAGACTCCATCCCTGCAAAGAATCTGGGTTTGTGATGGGCTGGAAAGTATCTCCTGTGACGATGTCTTGAACTGCTCTGGACAGCTGCTGGAAGTGAGAACAGAATGGACAACAGCTCTCCTGTGCATGACCTTTTCCTGATGCCGTGGTACTACGGAGGAGAAAGCTGTCTTATCAAACACAGGGAGGTTTATGTGGAACTCAGCAGGTCAAGGTGGCAAGACGGGAGAGAAACAATGGTGTGGAGACTGAGAAATTCAGTGTAAGTGGATGAAGGATTTAGCAAAGAGGAAGGTGCATGGGAAGACAGCTACAGTCAGCTCTGTGGCTGAAGAGAAGGAGAGGCTGGAACTGACTGAACAGAGAAAATTGTAATCAGTGAAGTCCAGTGTCCAAGGCTGGGTATGTTCCTCTCCACATGAGTGAGAAGGGTGAGAGGCTTTTCTCTTCAGACAGAATCCTGACTTGGGAAATGTTTGCTCTTTCTCAGGGTCCTGATGAAAGACGCCTTAAGCAGGCATATTGCGCTGCTTCTACTTCAGTGTAACCAACTTCTTTTTCCCAAGCGTGTGGGAACATGGCAGAACCATAACCACTCATATTAATGCGGATTTGGCAGTATGATCGCTGAACACCTGAGGGTTTCTCAGTGCAAGATGGCAGCATTACAGTACTTGGGGAAAAGAGCAGAAAAGGCAGTCTTTCACTGGAAATGAATTTCTAGACCTCTTGAAGTATTTTCATTACTGCTGATGCATCTGTGTAAGAGAATTGGGAATTTTTTTCTTTCACTTGATTCGCGTCAGAGTCTTGCTGGAAAGCAAAGCACAACACAGCTGTTATCAAGAGTCTCGAGTTCATATTCAGTTGGAACATTTGGTGTGCACGGGGGTGAGCAGTGCTGAGACAGCACTGCATCAATGGCACTGCTTGTCGGGCTTGCACGTCGCCTCTCAGCATTTAGCTTTTGGATAAACAATTTGTCCTGTCTTTGAGGGCATTGCCATGTCATGTTTCCACCTGAATAGAAGCAAGACCTTGCTGAAAAACAGCTACTGAACTTGGGTTAATGGCAAAATCACGAACTTTAAAGCAATTGCAATCAAAAAATTGTCTCCAAACAAGTCAGCCAAGGCAAAGTAAGGCTGCAGCAGTTCTGGTGGGAAAGTGAGTTTATTGAGGACAAGGCACCTCTAATTTTAATGGGTGGTCTGTGTTTAAATTTTCTTCTCCCATTTCCTTTCTCCCATTTCAACAGAATTAGAACTGATGTGTAAAGTGCTTATATTACTAGGAACAACAGTAGGAAACCCTTTGTTAACCTTAATTTCCCATCTAATATTTCTCTTCAGCGTCAGCCAGTCTCCAAGGCAATGGGGTTGTTGACAATAACTCTGAATTGCTGTGTAACTGTTAGACTGTGCAGCTTCTAAAGAGCAATTTGTTTATTTTGCCCCTGCTCATTTGTTGGTAGTTGGTGGGTTTTTTCTTCATTTCCCCAGAGTTTGTGGAATATACAGAACTTCTCACATTTCTCAAATGTTAAGTAAATGATAGACCTGAGTTTCCTACTTAAGAAATAGTACATTTTTATCAAGGGGTAAATCCAGCAGGTTGCTGAGAATCTACTGTAAAGCACTGAGAATCCTGCACTTTTTAGGAAGCCAAAGGGAATGGGAGAGCACTGAGTACCATAGGGTTACACAGTTATTTGCAGAATCTAGACTTTGTCATTTAAGATGAAATAATAAGGTAAGTAGAAACCCTACTTAGCAGCACAAACCCCTGAAGATGTCCAGCATGATACATAGATCCATTTCTGCACAGTGTGATGGTGGGTTTGAGAGCCCACAAGGCTCTACAGAATGTACCCAGAAGCAGCACAAGTATCTGTGTCTGTAAAACTCCCTTCATAATTACAAGACTCCAAAATGTTTGTTCAGTTTTGCTATTTTGGACAGACATTCTGATGAAAGAACCACAACAGTTCATGATGGAAATGTTCAATTTGGTGAAATGTCAACTTTTCTAAATGTATCTGGTTCATCAGTTGTAGTCTTCCAACAGAGCCTGTGTCATTTTCCTCACCACCTACCTATGGCACCTGCTCTCCAGGGCTGTTGGTGTGATTTTTATTCTCCTGGCAGCGGGAAGTGTCAAGACTTTCAAACTATCATATTTATTTTTTCCTTCAGGAATGGTAAGAAGGTGATCTGCTTGAGATGTTCACCCATTGCTAAGGTATGAAAGCAAAGCAGAGCAGGTCTTATCTCTGTGTCAGAAGAGCTCTTCCACTCCCTGGAAAAGTAGCAGGTGAAAGAGGAGTAAAGAATCTAAATTAAAGGTCTAAATTGTCATTCAAGCTCCTTCCAGCTCCATGAAAAGTGTGTAGCTCCCCAGGAGAGACATTTTTGGTGAAAGAAAACACAGCATTTTGGTGTTTTACCTCTTCTTAGCCATTAAATTGATTTATGAAGGCTGGAAAATTCAAGTGTAGGTTTTGGAACATCAACAAACTCTTGTCAAGGAGAAATGAAATCACTTTAAAAGAAAAAGATTCAAGGTAAGAAACATGACAAGGTTGAAATGTCCCTTTGCTTCACTCCTGAAGGGAAAAAAAAGTGAGGCAATATGTAGAAACAGTGACTCAGAGCAGTAACAATTAGTGAAAGAAGTAATTAGCTTATGATTAGTCTTTTTTTCCTGTGTGTTCTCATGTTTAGGTAAAGTATATTGTTCTTACAAATGTTGGACGGACATTTATCACATCCTCTGTCATAATTACTAGTGACAAGTCAAGCCTGAATGAAAACAAATGGAAGAAGTGTTTATCTCACTGTGAATTCTTTCTGATAATGTCTCATGAAATTCTTTCCATCTTGTACTTGCGGAAACTGGAGGAGCATTTTGACCCTGGGACATACTGACTGTACTACCGTTGTTAATTGGAGAGAGCATCCCCTTTAATTCCCTCAACAGTAGAAGAAAGAGGTCGGTTTCATTCCCAGGAACTTTGCACTTCTATTGTTTTCACACATTTTTTTAAACCTGAATTGCACTTCAGTTGACTTGTACAAAGCACACAGTCAGTCCCTCTGATCTGTTCACAGAACACCCAAAATGTCATCAAGTTTTATACTGGAGGAATTAAGCCTGGATGAATTTCCTCCCAATATGAACTGTTTTTTTTCAGAAAAGGAAAAGTACAAGAGGAGGACAGATTCCCTCTAATGGGCATTCAAACTGAGAGGTGTGGAACCATGTTTTAAGGATTACTCCAGTGCCCTAAATGGTGAGAGGAGCTGAAACCTCTGGAACTGCTGCTCATTCACAGCCTTTCCTTCTAGTGGTGAATTTATGCTGTGAGTTGTACTGGATATCAGCAGAGGAAGAAAACAAACCTGTTTGGCAGAAAGGGGTATTAATTATATTTCCATGTGTTTGCTTCTAGAGACTAGACTGGATTAAGAAAAGGAGGTTTTAAAGGGGAGACCTTCAGAATAGCCTTTTAATGGTCACTCCTTTTGACCCTTCAGAAAAAATGCCTGTGGATTTCAGTTACAGCTTTATCCTAAAGATCCTGAATTGATCCTTCATTTCTGAAGCCAACTGGCCTTGTGGGGCAACATGAATCTCAAAGAAAAGGACCCAAAATTGCCTCAAATAGTTTTCTTAATGATTAGATGACATGCTTGGGGGTTTTTTTTTAATACTCCAAGAAGTTTTACATTAAGTACAGGCTGAATCAACATTTCTCACATGTTTAAGAAACATGAGCATAAGCACTAGATAGTGCATCTAAAAATAAGGCTGTAGCATGAGAGCTCCTGGAGATCACTGTATGGAGCACTGGGACTCTGTAGGTGTTTCACTGTGGGGAGATTGGGTGCATCCATGTGGATCCTGTGAGCCCTCCAGGGCTTTCAGTAACTCTTCATTGCAGGGCTGCTCTCCAGAACATGCCTGTTGGACTGAGGGAATGCAGAGACCAGGCAGAAGAAGCAACTTCAGAGGGACAGCTGATGGTTTGGGCAGGGAGCAGGAAGGCCCAAGAAAGCTGCTGTTCACCTACAAAATGTGCTAAAAAGGTGCGTTACTGCCACCTGCTTTGAAATCTACCAATCAACATGAAAAATATTGCCAAATTAATAGATGTCTGGCAATTGATCCAAAGCCAGGTGCCTTAAACCCTCTGTAGTTTTACAAGTCCCAGGAGCTCAATCTGGGCTCCTTAATGTTGAGTACATCAGCAGTAAAAAAAAAGTCTCTTCTCTCCTCAGCATGTTAAGAAACATGCTTGGTGTCCTTTTAGCATCTAGAAATGCTGACTTTTGATGCTTTGTTATTAGATGGGGTGGTTGAGATGGGGATGGGAGAGTTGGAAGCCTGAGTGTAGTCTGAAACCTCAAGGAAATCAAGCCAACAAGGCAAGCGTGATTTAGATGCCACTTTGAGCAAATTAGGTGGAGATTGTATTCCCACAGCATGAACATAAAATCTGAGTCATATCCAGCACAGTGGGCTATTGTGTAGCAGCAGGATCAGGTAGGTCAAATAGTCTGTGGGTGATTGTGGTTGGACCCCAAAATGTGACTGTGGTAAAAGGAACCGCCTCTTCCCTCTGAAAGGGACTCACTTTCTTGCTGTTTGGGATCTCTGCATAACACTACCCTGTTTTGGTGGGATCACTGGTTTGCAGAAATTTTGTGCCATTAGTATACAAAGGCAGTGTGAAGTTTATTGGATCTGGTTCTAATACTTTTTCTTGCCTTTTTTTTTTCCTGCTTCTTCTTTCCTTGGGCTTGCTTGAGAGCAGCTGAGAGATTCCTCCCCTGGCATTCATTTGCTCTTGTATTCAGCATCTTGGAGGTGTGTTTATGCGATTGGTCATGAAGCTTTGCCAAGTCAAGGCCTGCACCTGCTTCTGGCCCATACATAAACTTGGGGGGAATGTATGGGTGAATCCCTGGGTGCTTGTGTGGAAAGGGGCCCTCAAGACTGGTAGCCAGCAGTTAGAAAGAGGTTCCAGCCAAACTCTGAAGCAGTCACATGCACTTGGGGACAAGCAAGGGCTGAGCATGAACTTTTCATGTTTAAAAGCCAACTGCTATTTAGTTTGCTTGCTTTTTGGAGAGGTTTCCTCGGCAGATGAGTTTCATTGAGAAAAGAAAACAGCCTTCTGGTTTAAGCCACAGCCACTCTGGAAAAAAGAGAAGAGACAACTACTTGATGGTGAGCTATGTGAGGCTGAACTCAAAGTAATTTGGGGAGCAATGAGTTTGGCAGGACCAGTGACCTTAGGTTGAGTCTGTGGAATCACAATAGCTTGAAACAGACAGATCCATATTTCAGATAATTTATTACATAACAGCCCTTAGTCAGATGACTTTCCTGAGGTGAATGAACAGAGATTACTTTCAGGCCACACTGCTTTCTCTTTATTTTTCCAGTCCTTGCTGAGCTGAAAATACAGTAAAAAGGAGGTTTTTTCATGCAGTATTTCAGTGTTTCCCTCCCAGTCTGAACAGAGGAAGCAAAGAAGAATAAGAAAATAAATAAAATCAAGTAAGTTATTCTGGAGGATCAAAAGAGTTTAATTTGAGTTTTGGGGTAGAAGTTTGAATTGCTTTTTATTTTCTGTGAGTTTATTTTCCTTTCACCCTGGCTCTGAACACAGTGTACTTTCAAGATAACATTGTTCAAAACCTCATGAAATTTACACATAAAGTCTCTTAAATGAAAGGGAATATTTAAGTTTGGAGATAGTTGTAGAGTGTCATGATCTAATTACAATAGCATTTTTGAAGGATAACAAACGTCAAAAGAAATAAACTGGATGTTATGGAAAATAAAAGTAGGGCCAAGAATCTAAGGCTAGCCAGAGAAATTAAACATTGAGGCTTTTCCTCTGGAAGGTTTTAAATCAGTTTAGTGTTGGTGAAAAGTGCCAGGTTCATAGCAGAGGAAAATGATGCCTTTTATTTATTTACAGGCAAGGCTGGCATGCGCCTGTGACAGCATCTCTGCTTTAGACTATTGCTGTACTTTGACACTCAGCTGAACTGACCACCAGGAAAAGCAGCTGAAAAGTCCTTCTGTCTCTCTTTCCTTCTGTCCTCTAAGCTTGCCAGCAGCCTGACTACACTTTGCTTTTGAAAGTGGTTTTGATCATGTGGATCTATCCATCAGAAGCTACACCGGGACAAATGACTCCTCGCATTCAAGTCCAGGAACAGCTGGTCAGACAGCTAAAAAAAAATCCCAACTTTTGTTATTTTTTATTTGCATACAAGTTTGAATGCTTGTGGATGAATAGATGGACTTAGGACAGAGTTTCACTTTTTGGAGCACACAGTTCGTGCTGAAGCTTATTCATGACGTATTTCCACCATGGTACATAACAGGCAAGGAGAACCTCCAAAAATATTAGCTGCTCTCCAGTGGGGGGCTAGCAAAAGAAAGTGTTGGTTTTCAAGCTGGTTGTGAAGAGTATAGATCTCTGATGGCAGTAAATTCATCTTTTCTTAGTTCTTTAGAGCACCTTTCTTTCATTACTGAGCTTTCAAAATTGGCCTCTATAGTAGGATATAGTAAACTTTGTACAGTGGGACTCCCTTGTGGGAGTCCTCAGGTGGTAAGTTAAGAAGTAAAATTGGAAGATCAGGAACTATTCCATAAAATACAATTTTTAATGAGATTTTACCTCCTACTGAATGTAGAACTGAGGCTGAATGAAGGAATTAATTTTTTTTTTTATTTTTTTAAATTTTTTTTTTATTTTTGGTGAGTAGCTGAAAAGAAAGTCCTTTCATAGGGCCCTGGTGTCAGTGGTGGGGCTTGATCACGCAGTGAGGAATGCCTAGGTACCTGGAGGCCTCTCTAAAAGCATTCTACAGCTCATGCAGGAGGTGTTAAGGTATCAAGCACATCTCTTTTCAAAGGAGATGCTGCAGCCTTGTAGTCTTAGGCTCCACATGGCTGGCTGCTAAGAAATCAGGTCAGAGATGCTAAATACCTTCATGCCATTTGGTGAGTTGCACACAGTGGAAAGGAAAAAGGCAGTGCCTGTCTGCAGCTGCAGATTACACAGCTTTGAATCACTGGGGCTAATGGGATCCACTGACTAACTGGGTGTTTCCAAGAGGCAGCTATTTGCCAAGGAAGTGACGGAAGGGAAGGGAAGGTGTCTATCAGAATGTCTCTCTTTCTGGCATGTGGTGCCACAGATGCTGTGAAATTTGGCCTGAGATAAGACAGAAGTTGCATAGACCCAGTCTCATGTCTGGTTGTCTAGGGCCTGGGTGTTAAAACAAAGGCTGAAAAGGAAATAGTGATCTGGTTTGAAAATGAGATACAATAAGGCATGGCAAGGAAACTCCGGAGGGAAAACTAGTGCTCAGAAGGCTGTTCTCAAGCATCTGAAATCAAATTCATAGGAAAGAGACAAAAATAAATGGCAGGGTGAGGAATCTCTGGGACCTGTTGTGGATGAGGGAAGAGAGGCTGGAGTCAGGTTTTGTGCTGCCCACTGTAATCAGTGGAGGGGAGATCTGTGCTCCCCATGTGAGCAGCCCCCTCTGGTCACAGCCCCTTTCCAGAGAGTTTCTGTGCTGCAGCAACTGTGGCAAGTTCCCTGTGACTTGCAGCTTTGGGGAATTGCTTTGCTCTCTTGAGCAGAGAGGAAGGTTTGCTGCAGGCAGCTCCCAGCTCCTGTGGGCACCGTTGTCTACTTGGGATGGTGTTCCAGGGTGGCTGGCTAGTCAGGGCTGCTGCTGGGAGCAGAAAGGGCTGACGGCCAGCAGCCTCCCATTGGGGAAGAGTTTTCATGCAGAAATGTCACAGCTGGGTCTTTCAGGAGAGACAGATGGCTCCCTGCAGGATTTGAGAGGAAAACATGAAAATATTCCTCCCGTATACGATAATAAACTTGAAATGGCCAAAGGAAAAAGTACTTAGCACTCCCAAAAACGTTTGGCTTACTGAAAAGCCCCAGAGACAACAGCACTTCACTGGTTTGTATAGAGGCTGTGCATGGCAAAAGAGCTTGCCAGCTTTTATGCACTGCCCCACCAATCTAAATTAATTTGAGATCTTTGGGACTGACTCCAAAGGTGATAAAGTTGGTCAGCTTTCATTTCCTCTTATTCTTTGATCTCTCTCCTGAGGCTGCCTTCAATGGAATGTAATGAATTGATTTTATTGTTATTCGTGATGATGAGATGACACAACCCCAGTGGGAATAGAACAGAAATCCTGAGGGGTTTTTTTTGTGGTGTTTTTTTTTCTAAACAAGATTTCAAGCATTTTAATTTATTGGGACTGTGTTTTAGAGAGATTGCATTGTGCTCTGCTGATCTCCATGTATGTGCATTTGGGAGGTGTTTATAGGTGGGTGGTTGGAATCTTTACCTCTGCAACTCTGCAGCTGCCTTTGTGATACACCCCTCCTCTAGCCTTGAAAGAAAAATTACAGAGTGATTATCAGACCCACGTTTGTGTGCTTCTGTGATGAGAAAAGTATATTTTTGTTGAGAAAAGAACGATTTGTGCATTACCTACATACACCAAAGGAAAAAGTATTTTAAACAACCTTTACAGGCGTCTTTCCGTGCACCTTATAGAAAATTGACATTATTTTTTCATATTTCATATTTTCATGTTGTAAGATTATTTAACAATATCTACCTGCAGCCAGCTTCTAATCTTTGTCCTTCTGGACAGTAGTTTTTGCTTGGGTGACTTTGGCACTAAAACACAGCATTACAATCAATGTTAAAGAGCCTGGCAGCTGTTTGGCAGCTGAGGTAAAGAGAGTTTCACTGCACTAGTTTTACTATTTGGAATTCAGGTTGTCACCTCTACTGGCAATTTAGTAAAGAAGAGTTTTACTCTCCCTGCCTGTGAGACAGGAGAATACGGAAATGATCCTCCCAGTTTTGACTTCCCAAGAGAAATGCCTTAAAGTTGCTTTACACTTCTCTGAAATGTGTCTGTGTTATGCCAGTGTATACAATAATACCTTTGGCTAGTTAGCTTTCCAGCATGTATCCTCTAGTGTTTGAGTCATAAATCCAGTGATAAGTAAGACAGTGATCCTGAAGACTTCTGGCAACTCTGTTTTCCTTTTTTTCCCCCTCTCTCTAATGTGGTGGTAGTCTGACGTTTTATAAATGCTGATACTGGTGAAAAAAAAAAAGCTAAAAAACTACCAAAAAGCCCCTTATTCCAAACCAAATCAGTTTGTTGTTTTTGGTTTTTTTTGGTCTATCTGGTGCCTAGTTACACACTTCTGTTATCTGACCTGTAATAAGCTCCAGTATTTGCAGTAATGGTTACTCCAAGATTGTCTACACAAGGAACAATAAATGAGGGGATTAGTCAATCCATAAATAATTGCTTAAATGATTTAACTATTTAATAAGTATTGAATTATTTAAATGGTTAGGGATTATGTAGCCTGCTCCTCCCACCACATTCCTCTGCGGTAGGATTCATGTGGGTTTCTTACTCCCATATGTCTGCTCAAGCTTATTCTTCATCCTGTAATGGCTTGTAACCCCAACCAGCAGCAAGCTTTATAGCCTTTCTTGCTTTCTCTGCCTTTACTTCTCTGTGAATGCTTTTGGTAGATCTCTGGATGCCTGTGTACAAAGAACTGAACTCTGTCCTAAAAGGAAAGCAAGGAGCATTGCCCTTGGGAAGGCCTAAATACAGCCGCGGAGGGAGCTGGTGTGAAGCACCTCATTTGTTATTAAACGCATACCTAGGTGGGGACTTCCTGTGTTATGAACCTCCCAGTACTGCAGGTAACCAACATTTCACAAACTGACTCTGGCCCATCCTGAAACTAATTTCATTTTTTACCCTCTTTTCTGTTGAAAGGCTGTTTCAGAGTCTCTGGGCTTTGTCTAATCAACAGTCTGTTCTAATCCAAGCCTCATTTACATCCAAACTAAATTTACATCTTTGTCCCAACACTGTCCCAACAGAGTTATTAGTTCTCAATAACTCTGCTCTTTTCCTGGTGCTTTCAGTGCTTTGTACAGAGAAGAATCATAACTTTTCTTTGAAATTCAACTCATACAATGGGCTCTTCATGTCACTCATTGTCTTGGTTTGATTTTGTACTTGAGTTCCTCTTCAAGGTGAAGCTAATATTTCTTGGGCGTGGATGACTGGATTAGATATACAAACACTGGATTTATACCCATCAGAAAGCAAAATAAAAATCCCTATCCACATCAAATATAGGAACAATTAGCAGCAGAAAGAGGACACATCTTCATGACACAATGTGTGACTTAGCCAACCTTGAAAGCTGTCCTGCTCTCCTTAGCTTAGAAAGGGTCTATTTAATATGAAAGGAGGGCAGCAGGAATGACCAGGGGTACAAACTGACTGAATACATGGGACTTGTTTGGTCTGAGACAGAGGTCTCTTGGGAACTTATGACAGAAGATTACAAAATTTGGGAAAAGGTGGATGGGGATTGGCTACTCTGTGTTACATCCTGAAGAAGAATTAGGGAAACATTATGAAATTACTTGAAAGTGGGCTCAAAACATCTAAAAAAGAGAATGATTATTCATATGATAAGTAAATGTAAGGAAGTCCTTGCAGAAGGACAAAGTAGATTCAAGAAATTTACACTTGCTCAGGAGTAGATTGAGAAGAATTTAGAAGAAAAATCCATTGTGGGTTGCTTAACAGTCAAACGACAATGAACAAAGGAAATCCCCTTAGCTGAAAATGTTTCAAGGCTGTGAGAGTATTAGAAGGAAGTCTTAGATGTGCTTGTCCTATTCTTATTCTTCCTGTTCTTACTCTGGCCACAGTTGAAGAAAGGGTAATGGGCTAGGAGAAGCTTTGTCCTGAACTAGTACAGCCATTTTTATTTTATTACCATTCCTTGTTGCAGCACTGCCTTATGTCCTGACAACCACTACCCATCTCCTCTGGAAATATCTTGGCTGACATATCCTAGGATCACATTTGCTTTTTCTCATAGTTGCATCACCTGGTAGCTTAAGTCATCCTATAATTAACTAATGCTCTCTGTTTCTTCTCCTCAGTCATCTCCAGGTAATGAGCTCTCAGCTTATGGTGGCAGTTCTCACTATTACTCCACAAATATATGATCTCGTGTTGAGTAGCTTTGAATTTCATCCCGTTTTAGTGTCTCCTGTCACCTTCTCCTCCAGTTCTTGTCTTTGCAAGTCTCTCCTAGAAAAATGGGGCCTGTCTCCATTATGCTATGAGCAAATACCAGCGGCACGCTTGCTTTGCGTATCAAGGTCACTTGCAAAAACATTAAAGAAGACAGACCCAGGGCTGCTCCCTGAGTATTTCTATTAGTAGCTTCTACACAGACTGATAGTTCCCCTTTCATCAAAACTCATTGCAGTCTCTTTTTCACCTACTTCCTTCCTGCTTGAAGTTCTGCTATTTGAGCCCTGATTTTGCCAAGCTTTTGCACGTGGAGGACCCTCGGGGCAGGGTCTGGGTCTTTAAAGGCAGGCAGCCCAGGTTTAACCTTGGTCTACTGAAATCATCTGCTGTCTCCCCATGCTTGTGACTTCAGTGATGGTGGTGATGGGCCGGCATAACATCACAAAAAATGCCACTCACATCTTTTTTTGAAAGATCAGATCTACTTTTACAGCCAAATATATGTTTTCTTTCGTGAAAAAACATGGAAAATTGCATTAGGCTAGGGTTTTGGTGTTTGCTTCTCTCCCATTTAGAAAAATGACACAGTGACACTCATCACTTTTGATTAAAACTTCATTTGCCTCTGAACTGTGTTTACCTATGCACCATTAACTGATGGGCTGTGGTTAAAACCAGAAGGTTTTGCTCTCTCATTGCTACGGTTCCATAGAATGTGAAGTAAGCTACAGGGATGCTGCTATATTCCTGCAAGTAAAGCAGTATTTATAAGTAGAACATATGACCCTCAAAAAAAGGGTGACCAGCTTATGATTATTTTGCAGATGAAGGACACCACTTGTGAAGATGTCATTCTCCAGCAGCTGAAGTTTGTTTAGGATCAGAGCTGCAGAAGTACCTGACACCTGAAGGTGCACTTGAATACTGGAGGTGATGCTTCCGAGGACCAGATTTCACTGAGCAGGGAGCCCCTCCAGTGCTTTGATATTCATTTCCTTCCTTCCAACCTTTTGGGTATTTCTTTGTGTGGTGAGAGACATTTGAAGTTGCCTAAGAGGTCTGCGTGTAGGTCCTGTGCGGTTATTTTTTGTGCATATGGAGTGGTGCTACTTGGGCACTGGTACTTTATGGGCTTGTGTCAGAGGAACGTAGCACTGTAGATACTTCCAGATGCTAAGCCAGGTTTTTCTGGAAGCTCATATCCATGCTCCTCTCCTGCAGGGTTGCTCCTAGCTAAATTGCAATCCATCTTTAAGACTTGATTTCTTAATCACCAAGACTGGACTAAGAAGTAGTTTTAATATAAAGAAGTCTATCAGCATCTCTGTCTCAGAAGAGTGGTCCCTGTTTCTTGAAAAAGGAGTGTTCTAAAAGAAGAAAGTTGGCAGACCTTGAATCTGCCATCCAGGTGCTCACTCCCCAAATCTTTTATTTACAGGAAATGAATGCCTTTCTATGAAGTTATCAAGAAAAATAATGTGGGGCAGGATAAGTGCTGTAGTCAGAGAGGAAACAGAATTCTTTAAAATTTCATGATGTGTCAGCTGCTTTTTTGGCAGGAGTGTGCAACATAACTGTAACTTTAAAAAGTGAGCTCAGTGGATGTGTGATTAAGGAGGTGAATGTTCCAGAAACTCTGTTTGCATGCACAAGCAGAGCTGCCTGATGGCTTCCCTCCCTGCCAGACCCTCACTGTCTTGCTGGCACTGCTCTCTCTGTGGACTCAACACTGTGGCTCCGGGGGAAACTAAATTACTTGGAACTTATCTAGAGGTTGCTCGGTTACTTAATCATTATAATGGCTCGCTGGTAATTTCCTCCAGCCCGTGGTTTGCATGTGTGTGTATGTTTTACAGAGACTCCAACAATGATAAGCACATTGATTATAATTGGATAGACTTCCCATTGGCATAAACAGACTGAACACCACAGCTCTTAGGATGTGCACCTTCTAGCAGCAGTACAGGGTCCATAGTTGAAACCACCTGCTTTCAGAGAAAGGGAATTTTTCTAGTGCATACAGTCAGTAATCAATTGCCTGTGGCTGTTCACTGAATGAATATAAACCCATCCCTTCGAGAGCACTTGCATTTAATTTTGCATTTAATTTGCAGAATAGAAGCTGTTTAGTTACATTATCTGTCACTGCTGGTGTGCATGATGGGGACTGTAATTTTACTGTCCCCAGTTTAAAAACAACTGTTTGGGGCAGTCAATGCTAGTGACACTGATTTCTAAGCAACTTTGGAAACAGCATTTCTTCCTCTCATATCATCCGGTCAAGGCTGATTTGCACTTATGCTTTCACTGAGTGAACAAGAAGCAATTATATTTTCTTCCTCTACTCTAAGCAATGTTTTTTACTCATTGCTAAGGAAATTCCATCATGGTAGCAATATCTCTTTGAAGTGTTACAATCCTTCAGCTAATACTTAGCACTTATCTCATGCTTTTGTGTTTGTAGATTTCCAAAGAGGCTAAATATTTCACCTCTGTAAATGAGACTGACAGAGACCTAGCAAAGTGGAGTGATTTGTGCTGTAAAGAAAACACACTCTTCCTGATGTTTATGCAGTTACCATCACCTCCAGCTCACTGTGAATTGCAGCTCAACTCCTAAGTGGATTAAAGTGGCTGAAGCTCAGCACCTCAGAGGGTAGCAACATCTAATGGAAACAAACTTTGCAAGTAGGCACAAAACTAAATCTTACATGTAAGGTAATACATAAGGTTTACACATCCAGACAATTAGGAAATAAATTGAGAACTTGAGGAACAGATGTAGTCTCTCAACATGCTTGAGCTATAATCACAGAAACAATGCCCACACATGAGCTGCCCTGGTTAAGGTGTTCTCAAGGGCTGCCCCAGCTCCTCTCCTCTCCTCTCCTCTCCTCTCCTCTCCTCTCCTCTCCTCTCCTCTCCTCTCCGAGTGCTTGCAAACTTTTCTACTTGGTGTAGCAATGGAAGTGATCACTTTGCTCCTTACTCCTTGGCTGAGGAATCTCCAGAGCTTGGGTGAGTAGGTCATTGCCGGGGAATGAGGCCTGGAGGATGCTGAGGGCATTGTAACAGGAAAGTAGAACACAGCCAGGGACACCTTCTTCCTCTGAACTATTGCATTTGATATCATCATCAGTCTACAAATCACTGTGGGTTCTACTCCTTTATATCCATTTAATCTAATTGTCTAAACCAGAGGAAAACTATGCTTAGAAGTAGATAAAAGGATTTAATTCTCTCCACTGATAGTGTTGTAAAAAAGCCAAATTCTCGTCTGTTCCTGGGTGAAATATGGTGCCCATTGATGTGTCCCACTATGGAACAACTTCTTTATTCTTTGAGCTAGTTAGAAGAACATGCTGTGTTTGCTCTTCTTTTGAAAAAGGCAGGATAAGAGAAAGAAAGCACCTCATGCCCATTCCCAATGCTGCCAAAGCATCTTGCTAGTTTAGATTTTGCATGATAAAACAGATATTATTGTGCTCTAGAGCTTTGGCCTTGGAAGTGGGAACCTGACCCCCTGTGCCTTGATCCCGTTAAAGCTCCATTTTAATAAATTCTTGCAGTAATAACACAAATTAGGCATACCATCTTTTCTGCAAAGTATAGGATTAGCTGGGGAAAAAAAGATTTGCAACTGAAAGTCACAAATGAGCTTTGCAATGAATAATTTGAAACTATTCAAGGAAGTTGCCAGAATTATGGCTCCAGATTAGGTCTATGGCAAGTAGTTGTCAAACTAGGATTGTTAATGCCTACTGGACCTATGCATCAAGAGGCCTGTATATGCAGTAGAGAACATGCCCTTCACATTTCCTCGTTATGCAGAGGCAGTATTTTATGGAAGAGTTCATCTATTCAAGATTGTATTTGATGGAGTATTTCAGATCACTTATCAGAGCTCATTTGGCAGAAAAATCTGCAGTTTCAGGTACTGAAGGAGAACAGCTCCTGGCTGATGCTATTAATATTGATTCTTCTGGTGTGTTCCCTTGAAGAGAAAGCCTTGAATCAGAGGAACAGATGGTGCAAGCTCTTCACCAGTTCAGGTGGGTCCTAGGCCTGACTCCAGGTCAGGTGAACCAGCCCTTTTCTGTTTCTTTGTTTCTTAAATGTAAAATGGGACACATGAATTTCTGTGCAGGAAAGAATCAGTGCTGTTGCTCATACCAGCAGGAAACGCCTGTTTTCTTGTCAGTTAAAGACAAAGAGTGGGGTTTTGTGTGCATGCAGCTGCAATTGCACTCTGCCTGCCCAAAATCATATGGTCCTTCTTTTTTCTACTATCACATGTTTTGTCTAGACATTTGTATTTCCATATAAATACAGTTCAGTTTCTTTCATTGACACAGATCTTGAAAACCAAAGCAGTAACTAGGAATAAGTCATTGGGAGCTGCACTTTATTTTTCACCTCAGATGACACCTGCAGACCCTGCCCTTCCTGGGTAAGAGGCAGGAAGTCTTCAGAACTCAGCACACCAGATACATACTCATCTCCTCTGCACACTATTAGTATATGACTTTCCCAAAAACATTTTTTTACAGCAGTTTAGTGCAGAGACATGGGGAGGGTCTGGCTGTAGGCTCCAAGCAGCAGCCATGAGATGAGTTGGCCCAGAGTATTGAGGTTTGTCATGGTGTTCTTAGCAGTCTTGCAACCTCACCTCTAGGTTACGAAAGGTTTTGCACAGTAACTTGTCATAGGCGCTGACATCAGATGTGCTGATATTCACACAGATAGTACACCACATGTAAAAGCAGGTCCTTCACCAGATGTACTTCTTTTGTAACCAGCTCATCTCTACTGCTTTTCCCAAGCATGGGTTTGGCCTCTTAAACCAGTTTTGTTTCAGTACCATGCTGTTCTCTGACTAGACTTTGTAATTTAGCAGCATCAAACAGCTGATGCCTTAATGGAGCTGTTTTCTAATTTTTTTTATTGCTGCACCTTCTTTTGTTCCTGATAGCAGCAAAGGTGCTTCCCTTGTGTATTTCCCCTGACAGAAGTGGCTTATTTGTAGTCTCAAGAGATACAGACCCTCAACAAGTCACATCTTTTACGTGTCCCATAAGATGATTCTCACAATGTTCTGTGAAGGAATTTCTGTTTCTGCTCTGACCAGGAAAGCAAAATTTGCTACAGCAGGCCACTGCCATTGCCTAAAATGGTGAGGTGGCTGCTGGCAATTTGATGGGCAGGACCACAGAACTGCAGACCAGGGTCTGCACTAAGCTTTCTCTCTTGTTATTTCACAGGGATACAAAGCAGGAATAAAGTCTCAGGGGAGTGAGCCCAGTGCTATCAAAGCTGCAAGAGCACAGACCACTCTGGAGGAAACTTTTTGAATAGTACAATCTCTCTCAGGAGGCTCTTGTGTCAGGTGCAGGTGCCAGACCAGTCTGCAGTGCAGAGGTTGCTCCCACAGTCCCTCCCAGCCCCACAGTTTGTGGTTTTTCAGGTTTGCTGGCAGCAAGGGAGGAAATGCTCTTGCTGCTCTGCCTGCTGCTTCCCCCAGAGCTTGCAGACATGGTCCTCAGACATAAAAGAATGTGTGTGCTCCAGACAGCATGTTAGGATCTGGGTCCTCCAAAACTGGCCAAAGGATCATCCCAGGGCCTTGGCAGCTGCTTCTGCTATGCAAGGGCTGTGCTTCAGCTCCTAATAGTTCTCTCTCAGCAGCATAGGTGTTTGTCAGAGACATGCCAATGGGAGTTCATGGTCACAGGAGGAGAGCTTGTCTTTCCAGTAGCTTCCCTCTGTGAGATGAAACTGGTCTTGTCAAGCAGGGAAGGGTGGAAAGTGTGGCACAGTCCCTTTTGGGAGCCAGCAGCATTTGCTCCTGAGCTCCTAGGATGCAATGTCAGGAAGGGCAGGAGGAGGACGGGACAGAACTCAAGTTCTATTATGTTGACTGTCCCACTCATACTGAAGTAGTCTGGCCCTTTTGTGACAAGTGGTGACGTTAATCTGCCCTGGCAGAAGAATTTGTTCATTAATTTTTATCTAACAGTGTGAGAGCACTGGGGGTCTGGAACAAAATGAGTCTTCAAGCTGGTCTGCCTCATGGCAGCAATAAGAGACAGTGTCACAAATCAGAGGCAATAAAGGATGCTTTCCACAAAAGTGTTGATGTGAGGGATGGGCTGAGATCTTTCTGAGCTGGAAATGAACACCTGCAGCTGATGGGATGGAAGAAAGGGAGGAGGTAGGTCATTTGACTAACATGGTGTCTTGTACTGAGCAGGTTGCTTCCACAGGGGTACTATTTGCCACAATCACTAGGCTTTACCATAATCTTGCTGTAGGAATGAATGAGTATGTTTATGCTAAGATGCTTAGCATATTCTAGCAGCTCTTTATAAAGATCATTATCTATAATTAGGTAAGTGTGTTTAACTGTTATTGCTCTTGTGCTAAAAATTGCTGCAAATGGAGCTGAGGAGGGAGAGGATTCTAATTTAGACATCAGATAATTGGACCTAATTTGCTTATGAGAATGACTAGTTGTGGCCGCTTGAAACAGTAAGTCCTAAGCTCAGAAATAAAATGCTTTTCTAAAAGTATTTAGTGCCACTGTTCATATTTGTGTCAATATTTCCACTAGAGATGTGGTTTTGTTACTGAAACTTAGCATATGAAAATATCAGTGCACTGCTGAACATGATAGTCCTGATTTTGCCTTTTCTCACAGATGTCTAAAATGAGAAACAGGCTGCCATTTCCTAAACTTTAGTCAGTTCTGCTGAACTGTGCTGCAGTTCATTGGTCCTGTTCACACCCATCAAATTCCCAGGCAGGGTTTAGAGGTACACGTGCTGTTTCTGCGGTCACAAGTGTGGTAGTGATGGATTCAGATACAACTAATAAAGGTATCTGTGAAGCTAACACTGTTCCCTAAAGGCTGAGCTTCACTTCACCTCTTTGCACAAGCCCTGCCCTAGGTCTAGATTTCACCATTGATTTTGTGAAAGACTGTGCTATGTTTACATGCTTTTGGAAAGGAATTTCTAAGGGAATGTAACCATCCCCACTCTCATCTGCTGCACTGCGCTGGTACTCAGTTGCCCTTCCATTTCCTGAGCCTGCTCTGGGACCAGCCCTGTTCCTGGGTGGGGTGGCTGCCCTACGTGCACAGTTCTTGTGTTACAATGTGTGTGATGGAGAGTACTCAGGTCTGTGTGGACTGTGAGCTTCAAAGCAGCCCAAATTTACTGTAGACATCTCCAGAGAGTAAACATTGCTCTTACTCTCTCTCTATCCTAGCTCTGCACCTATTTCAATGCCTTCTGGAGGATCCTGATACACTTTCCAGAAAAAATGGACCCAGATATCATGATTTTGAACCCATTATTTTTAAATAGCTGTACTGCATTCTCATTTTTCTCACTGAAAATTTAAGGTTTTTTATGCTTTCTGTTTTACTCTAGCAAGTCTGGAGATGGAGATTGCTTGCCTTAGTTGATATGCGAAGTAAATAAAAAATTAGCTATGGTACTTATACAGAGCTGTCAGCGTGCAATATTTGGGGCTCAATGTTATCATCTAAGGATTAAATAGTTGTACAGTTTCTTGGGTGCCTTTGTTGGAGCCTAGGTGCCGGAGCATGTGGGCAGTAGAGGCTGATGGCTTCATGGACAAGCCAGCAGTAGATACCAGTGACCTCCCAGAGATAGGGAGCCTGCTGCAGACTGATCCTCTGCAGAAAGAATGGAACCCTGACAGTCAAAACCTTCCTCCATCAGGTTCAAATTCTTCTCCTTGGTAGCAAGGTGAACCTGTGGAGAATTATGGTGTGAGGCTTTCTTAATCTCGGTTTTTGAATGCTGTAGAAACGAATTATGAGGAGGATCTGATCCTCAGTCTTTTGTACCTCAGATGGAAACTCTACTGAGCAGATTATGAAGCCAATTACCAATTGACATGAATAAGGGAAGAAGTGAAATAGCTCTAGCCAGAATATCCAGAAAGCTTAAGAGTCTTATACCCCAGAATATCTGAAAGCTTAAGAGGAGGTGAATCAGGTAGAACAATCTCCAGGTTCTTACTTAGTCACCAGGTAAGTAACCACGGATATTTATGTGCCAATATTGTTTCTAAAATACTGTCTTCTGAGAAAATTATACAAAAGTCTGATGAGACTATATTCTGCATGCATGTTTTTGCTGTCTTTTCCCCACCCAATCCCCAAAAAAATTTTAACTCCTTTATCTAATTTCAATCAAATTAAGAAAATGGAAAGAAATCTCAAAGATGCCAGATTTCTCCAATGGTCCTTTACACTGTATAGCCTGGAGACGATGTGTGGCTCCTAGAGCCATGTGTTTGCTCCACAAGGACAGACTGATAGGCTTAGTAGAAGTCATGACAGAGCAATTGGGCAGCTAGAGTGTGGGAATGCTAAGTGGCCAGGAGACACATGCTGCTGATCCATTCAGCCTTTTAGGCTATGTCTGTCATGCTATTACTGTGTTGATGTTTTATCTTGTTGAATTCTACAAAAGAGATCCCAGATGTGAAGAAATAGAAATACAGTCTGGGTGCAAGAGGACCAAGATGCAGAGTAAGCGTGGAAGCAGAGCTATTAGATAATGAAAACAACCCTTATATACTTTAAGCACCATCTCTTTCCTTTGTGTCTTTGCTAGCTTTAGTGAATCCCAGCCTGGCTGGTTTCCAGGCTCTCTTTAGATAATCCATGCTCCCTGGGAATTGCATGCACTTGGGGATGAGGATTCCACCATGGAGTGGGGTGCTGTGGGGTCAGACATTACAAAAATAAGAGCTGAGTATCTTTGAGGACTTTGAGTATGTTTGAGGACATTCACCAAGTGAATGGTGGAATGAAGGATGTAAACACAAACATTTAATCTAGAAAAGATGCTGCATACTCTCTTTCTTTTTTGCAGCAATGATTTTGTTATGAGACTTAATACCCTGATTTAGTGTGGCTGTGGCAGGGATTGCTTCATCAGCCAGCCTGAGTTATTGCAATCTAACGGAGAAATGACTGAAGAACAAGATGACAGTCTACTCTAGAACCAGTGTGTTACCATCATCTGTGGAGAAGAGAGATATAAGAGAGAGTATCCTTCTGCAATAGTCATTGTTGGCTTATTGACTTGATTATTCTCCTTGGATATGTATTCACTCAACAGATCTCAGCAACCCCAAAGAGATTAATTACATGTATTTTTAAATTCCCTAAGTGCACATTTGCATAACTAGCATTTTTAAATATTCATAAATACATATTTGCTTGATAGATTGTAGCAGCATCATTTGCAGCTTCAAAAGGGACCTTCACTTAATCAAACCAGAAATGTTAATCATTTCTCGAGGCTCAGACATATGATCAGCATATTGTAGCACAATAAATATATTGAGTATCAGCTGGGGTGCATGCTCCTACCCTTTGGCACATGGGAGGAAATCTGAACAGCTTAGCCCCCTGTTACTGTGGTTTAGACAGGCCCTGTTTGCATTTGCTACAGACAGAAAACAGACCCATTCATAGCTGCCATGGATCAGCTCATTTGGTTTAAATGGATCCTGCACCCTTGCTGGCTCCTGTTTCCCAGTGACAAAAGCCTTGCAGGCAGGCCACTGTGGATATTCCCAGAAAGGCTCTGTTCACTTGGCACTCCATGCCCTTGGCCCCACAGGATATGTACATAGTGTTAAAGAGAAAAGGCCAGGAAAGAATTGTGGGCAGTGGAGCCATGATTGACTTTTCAGCTTGACTTATTCCCTGGATCTCTTTCGAAATCTGTCAGTGAGCTGAGTCCAAGACACAGTCCCAGCAGAGTCCTGGGAGCAGCTCTTGTTGTACCCAGGAGAGCAGCAGGTGTGCATGCCTTTGCCCTGCACAGTCACTCTGTGCTCTCAGAGGGCTGTGTGCCCTCAACTGTGCCCACACACCTCTTGTCACCCCAGGAGTATGCAACATGGGCCCTCTCATAGTGCCACAGCACTATACCTTGGGATAGAGCCAAATCCTCATTACTTCAGAAATTTTCATTTAAGAAATGTATGAAAATGAATAATACTCAATCACTGGAGCAGGCTCCCCAGGGAAGTCATCATGGTACCAAGCCTGTCAAGAGTTCAAGGACCATCCAGAAAGTGCTTTTAGTCATATGGTTTAGCTTTAGGTAGTCCTGGGATGATCAAGGAGTTGGATCCTTATGGGTCCTTTTCAAGTTGAAATACTCTATGATTCTATGAGTCTGATACTGTTATGGGGGACCACAGTGGAAGAGATCCAGGGCCATGTGCTGTATAATAGAGCCCCTCTGCCATTGAGGATAGTCCCAAAGTATTGTGAATGTGGGCTGGTTGGCACATCCCACACCTGCAGTGTGCAGGCAGAGCTCCTGATGCCAATAGCAGCTTGTCTGTCAAACACTGAGCTGCAGCTCCTCATTCCCCACTCAGTCTAGCTGGATGCTTATTTAGTTCTGCTTGCAGGGAAATAGTCCTGATCACCTTCAACTCAAGAGAAAGAGGAGCACAATATTTATTCCTGCAAGCAGATAGTGACCAGGTGTTACAACTAGAGAGGCTTCTCCTCCTCTGCCTTTTCTTTTTCATTCTTTGCAGTATCAAAGCAGGAAACCTCAAAGCAGGATGACAAGGAAGTCAGCTCCTGGGTCTGCCTGTGAGGTGGTGAGTCAGATGTGAAGGGTAGTCCCTCAGCAAGTAACTGAAAAGGAAAAAGAGAGGACAGCTGTTCCCACCAGCTGAGTTTTGAGCTCAAGTTCAAGAAGAGAGGAGCATGAATTCATAACAAACCAGAAATGTCAAAGTTGGCATTCACACGTTGCAGCTCATAGCTGGGAGATGCAGGAAGTGGGACTACAAGAAAGGATTAAGAAATGCCTCTCGTGATGTGGATTTGGTGGGAGCAGAGTACAGGGGAAAGGCAGAGGGACAGTGGGTTTGGGGGAGGGAAGAAGTAACCCAGAAAGAGGGAAGGAGGATGATATGATTCCCATGCATCAGCATCCCTGAGCTCACAGAAGTCTCTGATGTCTGGGCTGTTGGTCCCATATCCACAGGTGCACTTTGGGGTCCGTAGTGACTGGGTGCTCCCAAATCTGCTGCACTGCCCTGTCTGTGGGCTACAGAACATCCTGAGTGGCTGCCAGCTTGGGGACTGTTTGTTTGCCTAGGAGGAGAAAGGCAATGAAAGGGGAACCAGTGACCTGAGCTTCTGCATGATCCCTCCTCATCGGACCGCATCCCCGTAGTCCTCTTCTGCTGAGTCAGTGTGGGACACGTGCATTTTGGTTTTCTGCTGGGTGATATTGCATAAACTGTGACATCTACACCAAATCAGACCCTCCCTGGCTTGGTGAGTGGGAAGCGAGGCTTTGAAAGCAAAGCCTGCTTGGCAGATTGCCCCAAAGCTGACCTTATGTCCCAATGCTCATATTTTGAAACATTTTCATAACATTGCATCTTAGCAGAAGCGATTTCCTGACCTTAATCCTTCAGGGCAAACTCAGTCTGAGTTGTTTGGGGCTCAGTAGTTGATGGTTGACTGTCTTATTGAGAATTATTGTGGTTTGGTCCATTGCGAATAAGAGCCAAAGTGCAATTACTAGTATATAATTTTATTTAAAAATGGATACGCCTTTGTGACTGGATACCAGCCTCCACCCATTAGACTATCCCCTGCAGTCAGTCATTTATTTTGGAAACACACAAATTCCAGCCAGTCACAACAACAGTTTGATCACTGAGGAATAAAAATTTTTATATTACCTGAAAGCCAATCTTATCTTGGATATCGTTTTGCCAGGAACCCACTGTCCTTTCAAACTTCTCAGCAGGGAATGGTGGATGATCCTGACACATCAAAGGTCTGGGGTTTTTTTTGTATTTCATTGCTGATAAACCCTTTTCAGAAGGATAAAGCCACCTCTATTTGCAATTGCAATGGTAAAGACAAACTACCCCTGCAGTTTTGGTTGAGTCAAGATTGTGATGGCAATGAATGCTTAATATGAATCCCTGATTCAGGGGTACCAGAAAAAGCCCCTTACATCAAACAGCAAAGCAGTCTCAAATGGAACAAGCTTATCTGACCTGTCTTCATTGAGAAGCAAAGGGAGAATGGAATACTGAAGTGGATTTTTGCTTTGTACAGATTTGGTATCTGCAGGAGAGGAATCTGCAGGCTGAGAGTACCAGACCCATGAATTAATCTTTGAGTTCCCACTTGTCTGGCTTCCCTTTGGATGTACCTTCTATAATTTGGATATATCTTAACCCATAAGGGACCATAAAGTTCTGACCTACCTCAGAGTGTCAGACCTGCAGCTGGGCTGGTTTTCACCAAGAATTTAGGAAAATAACTTAATGTTAATTGTTCAACATGCCCTTTTGGGAAATTATGACTCTTTTTAGCTACTTTGAACCCTCCAAAGCTCCTGCCTGATGACATTTATTTTTATCATTAGCAAGTAATCATGGCACAACATGAAAGTGTGCATACTTATTCTTTCTAAATTGAGTTATTAACTAGCCCATATTAGGATAATGCATGTCTCTCTTCATGACCTCATGGTGGGAAGGAAAAAGAGAGACAGACGACTTGTGTAATTTCTTTTTCTTCTTTTGCCAGGCAGTACCAGGGCAATTTTTGCTGTTACATGGAAAACAGACCAATTGATAGCTATATATTAGTTATATTACATTTAGCTAGATTTTTCAATCAATAGAATTAAGTATGTCTGTCAAAGCATAATTTCTAGTTCTGTTCATCACTGAGAAACTGAATGTCATGCCACTGTACATACTGGTAATACAACACTTAGCTTAATTACTAGTCATGCCCAAACTAAGATTAAAGAATTCTTCTAATTTTTTTTCTTCTTACAGACTTAATAGTTAGGACAAATATATCTGTGGAGAGGTGAGGATACTCTGCTTTCCCTATATTCACATCTCATTTCTACTCTTTTTTATGCTTTGGAGAGGTGACTGTTGTGGGATAATGGAGATGGAGCACCTGGAGATGACAGGTAAGGTGCTCCCAGATCTAGGAGCCTGAGCAGGGAAAGCCCTTTGGCTCAGTCAGGTGCTGGCTCCCCAGCCAGGCAGGGGCAGCTCCTTCAGGGCTGCAGGATCGAGTGGATCTTCTGCTTCCTCCCAGTCCACCCTGCCCCAGGGCAGGAGGGCAGCTGCCCTTCTGGCAGCCCCTCCGTGAGGCAAACACCAGAGACGCTGCAGCTGAAAACATCAGCCTCAGGCTGGGGACAGTGAAAAAGAGGTAGCCTAACATGCCACTGTAAAGCCACAGGCTGAACCATAATCGACCCTGCTTGTTGTTGGTAGTCTGGAAGGGTTGAGTTTAAAGGATTAGGGGGTGCTGCCACAGCCTTTCCAGGACACAAGCCTCAGGGTTGCAAAATGACAGGGAATCTGGGGTGCCAGACAACCCTAAGCCTTTTTAAATGATCATGTCTGCAATGTGTGAACACTAACAATATACTGACTAAGTTCCTACTGCCAGAAAATGAGAGGTTTGATTTAAAACCTGGGATGCAGTATTTTGGGACAGTCCTGATTTCAGCTTTTTAGGCCCTTGGTTCTTAGTGAGGAATCCACAGGGAAAGTCACATGCAGACATGCCTCCTATGTGCACAAACACAAAGAGAGCCAGAAAGCAGACATTCAGCTTGGTGCATTCAGTTTTGTTCTAGGACCTACCTTGTTGACATATTCTAATCGCAGCTACAGAAATGAACTGATCACTTAGCCTGTCAAGATGAGAACTATATGACCAGAATCAGACAGAGTTCCTCTGGATGCTCCATGCCTTTGTGATTACAGCTGTCCTATAGGGGAAGTGGTCTGAAATGCCCTCAGACCAGGGGAGGGCTTGCCATGGGGTTCCGGTGTCCACGGGAAGTACTCTGGTTTCTTGCACTGCCTTTTTTCAACTGAGTTTAGAGGAGACAGAATTCCTGTGTTTTCCATGTCATGGAGAATCTAAAAGGGATGAAAACCCCTTTCTGTACTCTGGGGTCAAGCTCTAAAGTTTCTCAGAGGTTATTTCCTAGAAAAACTTACAGGCCTCCCTGTTCTTTCGCAGGTTCACATGTCCCTGAGATGCCCGCACACATTGCACAAGGCATGAAGTTGTCAAGGTAAGATGCCCTGTTGGCATTCCACCAAACTGTAAACTCTGATCACATTCTTATCTAATTTTGCCTTTTAAAGGAAATATCTAATATAGGAATCTGGATGCTCCAAACTTCTGCAATGGTGGAAGAATGAGCTCTCTGAGAGCAACACAGGACCTGAGTGGACTGGAAATATTTGTCTCCTTCCACTGACTAATGAGGTGACCAAGGGTGAAGAGGCTCTTCAATTACGTGCCTGAGTCAGAGGGGGTGAATTCATGCACAAGTCCCCTGGAAGTCCAGAGTGGGACCACTGAAAACCACTCCAGTGTTCATCTGCTCTCACATCTGTAGTGTTTCATGTGCCATCTGGTTCATTCTAGAGGTTGTAGGACTTTCTTTTACATCATAGCCTCTGCACGTGTTTGAGCCTCCACACAAGGATAGAGCTTGCAGATATTCTTGCCAGATAATGGAAGTAAAAAAAGGAGGTGGCTCAGCCATCATTTGGATGGGGACCAAGTGAATGATAGGAACTGAATAGAATAAAATTTTAATGGAGGGTTTGTGATTGCAACTTGGAGTTTCTGCTTGGCTTTTTTTTTTTTGTATTTCTTTTTCTTTTTTAACTCTCATTATCTGGTTACCATGGAAAGCTTTTTCAATAGAGCAGGAGAACAGCTTCAGTATTTTTCTTAAAAAAATTAATGAAGAAATAAGATTCATCTCTGTTTCTTTCTTTTTAAAGTCAAGAATCTCAGGCATGGAAAATTGAACTAGCCAAAATGGATGGGTTTCTCCTGGCCTCCATTTTCCTTCTTGAAATGTGGAGCAAATAAGAGCTGCTAGCTATAACACCATTGAAATTGCCCTTTCTCTTGTGTCATTGAACAACTGCTCTCTTTTTTTTTATTTTTTTGCTTTAAAACAGCCATGTATGAAATAAGCACACATTCACAAGGCTGCCTGTCACTAAAGTGGTTTGATTATGTTGCGGGGAGTGCCAGTTTAAATTGCAAACTCAGTAGGCCTTCTTGGAAGCTTCTTCTTTTTGCTCATTGGCAAAACTACTTGGAATATATATTTGGCCTAATCCAGCCTAATCTGATCTTTCACAATGCCATCTGGATCTCATCACAGGCTGGGTGCTTTCAGTATTCGATCCAGGCAATTTTTTTTCCCCCTTAATGTCTATTCTTTAAGAATTAAATATTTTGGAGAAGTGTAGTTCCCAGTTCATTCTTATTCATTGTGTGGAAGATATCCAGGAGCAGCCACTGAGATATTTATTACCACTAAGGAGCCAATGGCTAATTGAATCTGAATCGGTTGCTATCAGTTATTGTCTTGGGAGTGGCTCAAAAACATTTCTGTGTCTTTCAAGGATGGCATATTCCTTACCAAATGTTAAGCCTGAGTAAGCACCTGGTGGATTTGGATGACAGCACAGCGTTATCTCAAAGCATTTCTCAGTGACTGATATGTCTTCCAGTAGATGATCCTACTTTCTGGGAAAAAAAACTTTCTAATGATAAGGGTAGTTATGCTCTGGCACAGGTTGCCTAGGGAAATGATGAAATCTCCATCACTGGAGGTTTTTAAAAACCGGTTAGACGAGCAGCTGCCAAGAACTGTTGATGTATAGTCAATTCTGCCTTTGGGCACTACTAGATGACCTCCTGAAAGCCTTCTAAATGTTTTGATCACTGAGCTTATAGCTGAACAATGAATCAATCAACAAGAAATTACAACCAGGGAATTGGAACCAATATTTTGTTTGTGCAAGGATTAAAAGAACAAATAGAATAAAAAAGCACACTTTGTATATGATGCTTCATTAAAAAAAAACCTGAATCATTAGAGAGACATCTACAAAGACATTGACCTAGGAAGTTAAGTGTGAATGTGGAGGATCCTCATTCCAAAAAAAACAATAAAAAAAACCAACTAGAGAAAGCCCAATTACTGTCTAAAAATTTCATTTATAGGGCTTAAGGAAGAGATGTATAATTGGAGAATGTGTCTTGAGATAGTCTGTTGAAGTATATTTAAGTTACAGCTGCCCTTCCCCTCTTACCTTACAGCTATAGAGGGCTTTGTGTTCCAGAGCCTTAGACCCATAATTTAAGACAAAGCATGATGGAGACAGAAATTTACCTCACACCTTCCTATATAGGACCCCCTTTTTCAAAATATGTGAAAGAAAGAAAACATTTTATTGCATCCCAGCAGGCTCTGACAACTTAAGGGCACAAAAGTGTGATCTTGAATAATAGAGCAGAGACTGTTTATGTGGCAGTTGAAGTAACCTGGCATCAGGGATGGGACATATGGGTGTAAATAATGTAAAGACAAGACAAAGTGAGGGACAGTCATTTAGTAAATACCACAGTTTGTGTTGTGTGTGTAATACATGTGTCTTCACAGCTCAGGAGGAGATTTTGTTAAGTTTTTAATTTTAGGTAGCTGCTGCTGTTGCTTGTTTTGTGTGAAGGTCACAGCAGTAGAATGCTGAACAGAGGTATGGGTGACAGGGCGGCTGCACCCAAGCAAACCAAAATAGGGATGAAATTCAATGTCTGTGGCTGGAGGAGTAAGATGGCAAAACTCCATGAGGAGAGAAAGGCAAAATCTGACTTCTTTCAAACATCTTCACATGCTGACTGAGGGGATCTGCATGGTTAATGCAAGGTAGTCCATTACACCTATATGTTTCCGTTCAGTTACTAAATATGTTTTGACATGCAGAAAGGTTTCCTTCTCATTCTGACTGTAAGATATATTTATGTTGGGTACAGTGTCTGCTCACTTGCAGCCACAGCCTGAGCTAAGACACTCCTTTGGAGTCTGATGGAAGTCCAGATGAGCCATTGCTTTTTTAGACAGCAGATATTGGCCTATGAGACTTCTCTACCTCTTCCATCCTTATTGCTGTTGACTTTTTTTTTTTTTTTTTTTTTGACAAGTCGAAAAGATTTGAATGAAGCACCTGGTCCTAGTTCTGATAGGAGCATGGTCTTATGCCATGGACAAAATTCTCTCAACATTACTGAGATTATAGTGTCTCACTGCCTAGATTCTTTATTCTTTTTCATATCACTGCTTTCTTTTTTTGGTATAAATATCAGATTTTTTTTAATCTAAAAGGCCTAATTTGAAGGGATCAGATTAATTGCCAAACTAAAGGTATAAAACTTTGGTTATAATTTAAAAGTGAAATAAGAAGTAGAAGCAAAAATGAAGTCATTATTTTTGTTATTGGTTGGATCTGGGCCCAGAGCCCTGGCTGGCCTGTGTGAACAGGACATCAGTTTCACTTAGCAGGTGAATTTTTACTCTTGAATAAGGTGGTGGTCCTATTACTTTTGGTTTCACTCAGCAGGTATAATGGCACATTTGTAAAGCAGGACAGCAATTCTCAGTCAGGTTTTCTTTTTTCTTCTCCATAGCTTTCAATTGTAAAAAAGAAACAACCACAAGTTTATTTAAATTCACTAATAGTTTAATTGGATTATTTCCATTTCAATATTTTGTCTTCCTTTCTCTTACCTGCCTCCAGACCCCATCTTCTCAGAGACATAACCTCTACTCTGCCTCACTAACCCCTCCTCCAAACTTTCTATCTTTCTCTGAGTACACCAGTCAGCAATGTCTATACACACTGCCTTCTCCTGCTGCAGTGATCCTGGCAAATTCCTATGTGGGTCTGGCCCCAGATCCCACAGAAAGGTGGGAGACTGGACTTGTACATGGTCTGGATGCAGCATCCACACTGTGCTTGCCTCCAGCTCCCCGAGACTCAGCTAATCCTAATGGCAATAAACTGGGAGGAGCTGTTGACTCCCTCAAAGAAAGGCCCTGCAGAGAGACCCTGACCATTTAGAGGGCTGGGCAATCACCAACCATATCAATTTTATCAGGAAAAGGGCTGGATTCTGCACCTAGGACAGGGCACACCTGGATGTATGGACAGACTGGAGATTGAGAGGCTGGAGAGAAGTGCTGAGGAAAGGGACCTGGGGGTCCTGCTTGATGACAAGGTTGAACACGAACCATCAGTGCCCTGACAGCCAGGAGGGCCGACCCTGTCCTGGGATGCACCAGGCACAGCATCACCAGCTGGGCAAGGAAGGGGATTGTCCCACTCTGCTCTGAGCTGGAGTGGCCTCACCTCGAGTGCTGTTTTGCGCACCACAATATAAGAAAGATATGAAGCTAGTAGAGAGTGTCCAAAGGAGGGCACTGAGGATGGTGAAGGGCCTTGAGAGGAAGCTGTATGAGGAGCAGTTGAGGTCACTTGGTCTGTTCAGCCTGGAGATGAGGAGACTGAGGGGAGACTGAATCCCAGTCTGCAACTTCCTTGTGAGGGAAAGAGGAGGGGCAGGCACTGATCTCTTCTCTGTGGTGACCTTGAGCAATGTTCTGAAATTGTGTGAGGGGAAGCTCGAGTTTGATATCAGGAAAAGGTTTTTCACCCAGAGAGGTGTTGGGCACTGTAACAGGCTCCACAGAGAAGTGGTCTCAGCACCAACCCTAGCAGGGTTCAAGTAAGTGTTTGGACAATGCTGTCAGGCACACAGTGTGACTCTTGGGGATGGTCCTGTGAAGAGCTAGGAGATAGACTTCAGTGATCCTTGTGGGTCACTTCCAGCTCATGATATTCTGTGATTCTATGATTGATTCTCAGGGGGCTGTTAGAGAGAGAGGAAAAAGGGGTGAGGGGTGAAGTCCTGATAGTCTGCTCTTTTTTCCCTCCTTTTCCATTATGAAGACCATTGAACAAAAGAATTCTTCACTGTGTTTTTTTTTGCTTTGACATCTAAGATCCTTGGTCTTCTGTACAGAATACTTAAACTTTTTATTTGTTGCTTCTCTTAAAGTTGGAGGCACTTAAATTAGCACAATACATTGTCAACTTATAGAAATGCTATTCCAGTAAATAAAAAGAGGGCCACCAACACCTTAGGGAAATATTTTATCAGGTTCTTTCCTTGGCTCTTACCCAGTCTTTATTCAGACCTCCCACTGACTCACTGAAATCAATATGAGGTAACACTCTGTTTTTTCTTTCTTATCTGTTCATGTACTTTTACACCTCTGAGGTCTGATTGTACAATGAAACCACTCTGATTAGGCCAGGCCTAACTGATTACACAAATCTCAGAACTGTGTAGCAGCAGCTCTGATGGGAATTTAGCTAATTAGTGACTAAAAGGATGTCAGGGTTTAGCATGAAGTGGATAATCCATCTTAATAAATGGAAGTGAAATGTAATGCAGAAGAAGCACCGTTTCAACGCTGAAAAAATATTTTAGATTCTTCCTTCTTATTTGAGGAGTGTTAAGAGGTAAGACAATGGGTAATATCACACATACTCAATGGCTCATGATCATGGTGCTCTGATCCTGGCTTCATAGTAGACTAGCTTCCTCTGGCTATAGACTGCAGTTTGCCTCATGAATCTTTATAATCCATTCATTTGTGTACCAGCATTTTACATCATTCATCTGATACAAATACAAAAAACTCTAAGATTTAGACCAGAAAGGTCTTGAGTTTTAAAAGAGGAAATATATTCCTCTTATGTGACGGAAATTCAAATTCCATCATTGTCAAACATGTGGATGTATTTCCACTCAGTTTTATGTCCTGTACAACTTATTGCAATCAATGTGTGTGTTATTTTTGTAAACAAATGATCTAGTAATGCAATTTGCAAAGGCCATTAAAATCAAATGCTTTTACAGGTAATGCATAATTGCTACTTTTAATTTACAAGCAGACCTGGGCCATATTTAAGACTTAGATCAATTGGATTACTTCTTCCATCTCATCTTCCATATTAATCCCAGGCTCTAAGAATCAGTTGTATCTTAAACCCATCCCTATAGTTTGAAATCTGCCATTGTCTATTAAGTTCTTGCTGCCTTTCATACTTTTTAAATGTAAAGCTTTCCTGGGGTATGCAAAGCTTTGACACAATCTATTGAACCCTGATAAGGGGATGTTTTGGGGTGCCAGTAAAGACCCATGGAAGTGAGGACAGTAGCAAAAGATCAAGAAGTAAATAAGAACATTAAGGAGCAGAGGAGTAATGAAACTGAAGATTTCAACAGGAGGCAAGAAAAGAAAGCTAGTTGCAAGGACAGCAGACAAGAAACACATTATGTGTGAATGAATGGATAGAGACAGGAAATGTGGTTTTGTAGCTTGGGCCTGTGCCCTGACACACACACGTCTTAGAGTGGATTCGGTCAGGTACCTAATATTTCTGTCCCTCATGTTTCTATCTGTAAAACATGGATGAAAAAACCATTGCAAATTCACCAGGTTTTTTTGTGACTCGTTTGGACTATTTAGAAACAGGGTGTGGAAGAAGGGGCACCAGTAGGGCAGGAAGAATGGAAGAAACAACCAAGATTAAACAGAGAGGAAAAAAAAGAGAGAATGAAGCTCTGGGAAGACAGGCCAGATTGAATCTGGCTGGTTCGACACCCTCATTTTTAATTTTTTTCTCCAAAGGTGTTCCACATACTCAATGTGGCTGCCTGCAGTGACATCTGCTTTGGAGGGAGAGGAAGGGTGAGAAAGTCAGGGCACTCAACACTTCAGCTTTTTTCTTTACAATACACCAAAGGCTTGTTGAAAGCAGGGATTCTTAGGAGAGCCTCCAGGATGTGACTGTCCCTCAAAGATCTTATGGATTTAACTATTTGCTGCACTAACCTCTTGCTTCTTTTCACCAACAGCAGCCAATGCCAAATATTGTTGTTCCCCTCTATCAGCCCCCCTGGCTTCCCTTTCAGCTGACACTGAAGATTAGATTCAAGCTCTAAGCTTGTAAAATCTTTGAGGAAAAGCCTTAATGAGGATCTGATCCTTTTAAACTCTGATCTAATTACTGTTAGTGCAATGTTTCTATTTTGGATGCTGCAAACAGATCAAATTTGCATGTTTGAAGACAGCACTGTTTGGTGGACAAGAAGCAAACCCCACCCTGTAGGTTAAATACATTTTCATACATAAATAAAAACATGAATAGCACCTATGTAAAGCAGCTGGCATAAATTCAGAAGACGTTTGGGAACTGAGACTGGGGAACTACAGGAATACAGAAATATTTTTTTTGCCCTTGCTGTATTTTTAGTGGTCTAATGGTAGCAGAGGAGATTTGAGGCCACAGTGGTGTAATCTGTTAAGTGTAGCAGTAGGGAATAAGGGCAAAGAGGACTGAAAGCTACAGAGCCAGCCCTGAAGATGCTCTGGAGTGCACAGAGGTATTACCCAGAGCACAACTGAAACCTCATAGGCTCCAGCTTAGTGACAGCAAAGGAAGGTGAGGTTCACTTCTACAAGCCAATACTTGATTTATTTCCATGGCTCCAGTGTTGTGTGTGTTTTTATCAGGTGTTTTTATCTCTGCTGGGATATGATTCTATGTGCTGAGCTTCCGACAATGCGGATGCTGTTCCTGTCACATGCACTGGGTAGTTTTGACACCATGGAGCACATGTGTACATATTTCTGTACGAGTGCCATATCTGAGTTTTAGATATAAATGTGATTGATTCACAGTCTGCGCCTGAAACCCCCTATGCTTTTTTCAAGAGATGGAACAATGTTGCCTGCTTTCCTGGCTGTAAAACTGCCAGTCACTGCATGGATGCCTGTGCTGCTGTTTGGCTTGGCTGGCAGCCTTCAGAGTGTGAAATGCTACCACTGACAAGCCAGGTGTGAAGTAAATTTGCCATGTACTGCTTAATGGAGTGTTACTGTAACTTCAAACCCTCATGGTGACCACTTCTAGGTTAACACCCTTCAGTAACTAACCGAAAGACAAACAGTAAGTAGGAGAAATGTTAAAATGCTATTATGAGCCATGGTTTTGTCCAATTAGCAGACTCTGCTTTAGGCTTGGCTCAAGTGGCTTGTCTATATAAGGGTGTATTAGTCATTTTCTTTTTTTATTTTTCTTGACCATAAAAACAACAGATGTGATGCTCTGTGGTCAGCATAGACAAGAATGATTCATGGCTAGGCATATTTAAACCTCCACTAGGAAAATCTGCATCTGAGACCCTTTCCACCTCTTCCCCCTCATTTCAGATAGCCAGAGCCAAAAGCACCTGTCACATAATACATCTCAAAATTCATCAGCAATTCTCTCCATATGTCTTAGTTTTGAGGTGGCTGGAAGATATCAGCTGCTCCTGCCTAGTCTCTTAGGACTGCGTGGACTTAAGGAGCATCAAGGTAGTGATAGAGAAGGAATTCTTGTGCAGCAACGATGTGGGTGAGCAAAGGAGATGTTATGGCTGAGCAAGGATCAACTCAGAGGTGCTAACTTGGTCTTGTGTAACATGGCGAGTTTGGCTCTGATGTCTGTTCTATGGCCACCCCTGGAGCACTTCAGTGAGGAATTTAGAGAATGTTGGAGTCAATGTTTTCAGATGAAGATGTGGAGAGGGATGGGCTCAGAAAGTAAGGGAAAGGGGCTGTGAAAGAAGTCAGCAGTGAGTGCTGCATCTGTGAAGTAATGGTAGGAAGAGCTGGAAAGCAGAAATTTAGGCACTGAGGCTGTGTGTGAAGCGATATGGGGTTTGGGAAATAAGAGAATCCTATTACATATGGGCTGGGGGTCTTGGCTTGGGGAGCTGAGTTTTGAAGAAGGGTAAGAAGAGGACTTCCACCAGAACAGGCAAGAGAGAGGAAAAGGCTGTTATGCCATGAGCTTTTTGGTGTTAACAATGAGTCTTCTCAGCTACTCCTAATCTGTGTGGAGTTTCTTGGAGCCCTAGGGAAAGTGCTCTGCTCAGGCTGGGATGTGTCTGCACACCACTGGGTGCTGTACAAGAAGCTTGGTCTTGCTTGTGAAGCACGGCTGAGCACTGGGGCTGTATGTGCTGTTGCTCTCCTCTTAGTACTGCTGTCAGGTCTGTTCTCCTGCCACTTCAGTAGCACCTGGCTATCTGGTGGCCTCCCAGAGCTGCACCCCCAAGGAGTGGCCGGCTGAGGACTCTGCTGAATTGTGACTCATGAGTGACGGCGACATGTCCTGAGGAAGTTAAAGTGATTATCCGAGTCTCACTGAGTAAAGAAAAACAGTAAGTAAGAGATATATCAGTGTTCAAAATATGTGGAAAACACAGCACAATGAAATTCAATGTAGGTAAAAATAAGCCAGTCCTGTAGATGTGATGCAAGGTCTCCTCCCACAGAAATGAGAAACTGGTGGATTAGTAAGCTTGAAAAACTGGGATGGGGGCAGGTAATGGAGATGAGACAGCTCTGATGAACCTTGTCTGACAACTGATCAGATGTGAGATTAGGTACTGTAATGTGGAGCACAAACAAGACAGGCCAATGAACTTTTCAGCTGAAGACTCAGAAGCTGTAAATCACAGAGGAGGAAAGCCCTGGTTTCGTACTCTTGGCTTCTGGCATGGAATAGACTGAACCCCTGCTGTGCTCTAAAGTACAAACATATACATGCACCAAACACCTTACAAGAACTCCAAGGCTGCAAAATCCAGCTCTTCCAAATTAGGCCAAGTGTGAAGGCTCCTTCTGGGTTTTAATTTAATAATAATTTTTTATGCCTATTTCCTGGCACAGCCTTTAACTTCCTGATGAAGGGCTCAGAAGCACTGCTTACTTCAGTGTACAGGATCAACACATCCTTCTGCCTCATCCTGTGCCAAATCTGGCTGCTTGTTCCAATCTTTCTCTCCATGACCAGCCAGCTTCCTTTCCTCATTGTAAGCTCTCCTGTGTCAAATTCCCACTTCCTCATTCAGCAGGTGCTCTAATGACCTCCCAATGCAAATTCCCCAATTGGTTTTGACTGGAACTAACCTGGTCTTGTGGAAGGTATCCCTGTTCATGGCAGAGGGATTGGAACTAGATTGTTTTTCAAGTCCCTTCCAACCCAAACCATTCTATGATTGTATGATTCCCACCTGGCATTGCATCACTTTCATTTTGTCATCTGTTTCTCTTTGCTGAGGAGTTCTTCCCTTTTGCCATTCCCCATCTTCTCTTGTGCTCCTGGTCATCTCTCCAGATTAGCTCCATGGGCCAAACTCCTTCTGGGGCAGCTTGTCTAATGTCAAAGTTTTGCACAGTATAAATCTGCCCAGTTCTCACGTACAACATAGCTCTTTGTCAGGTTGTCCATTGCTTTTCCCTCAGCACTCTCTCTCTTAATCAATCACGGGATGTGAGGAATCATCATTTTCTCATCTCTTTCTCCAGACTCAGGCTTTTTTGTAATTCTGTCATTCCCAGTTGTCCTTCCTATTTTGCTACACACATTCAATTACTGTCTCTTGATCTTGTCCAGTTATCAAGACATGGGAATTTTTGATAGAACCTTGGAAAGGAAATAGCAGGACTGTTTATAGTGGAGAAAACAAGAGGTGAATTTAAAAAATAAATCCACCCTCCCCTTTGCTTGAGAGGGTAAGTTTCCCACCACACGTAGGTTCCAATGCTACTCAGATTCCTTGATTTTCTTGGGATCCAAGCCCATGGGGGTAAGCTGTAAGCAAGGGCCCAGGGTCCTGGTGTAGTGTGGGGTTTGTGCAGAGCAGCTGCTTGACATGAGCTCAGGCAAAGGAGTGCACACCTGCATATTTTCTACTTGCAGAAATCACCCATATCAGGCAGGGGCTGCATGGTCAGGGAAGCATCACATAGCATAAGAGTTGCTACCTATGAAATGAAAAGGCTTAGCCAATCACAATGCTCTTCCTCCTGCACTGCTACCCAAAGCCTCCCCTCTGCAGGGAGCAGTGGGGACCATCTATTTCCTCTTGGCTCTACAGCCTTCTCTATTCCTGTCTACCCTGCAGCCCTGCTGCTTGTGAACTGATGCTATTTGTTGTCCAATCATCACCCAAAAGTGTCAGTTTTCTCCTCTGTCTCTTCCTTTCCATGTTTAGGTTAGGGTAATGTTATACCTTGTGGCAATTTTGAGGGGAGAGCTGGGAAAAAGAATGATTCCAGGACAAAGCATGTGGCATTGCATCAATTTTGGGAGTCTGAAATCCAATTGCAAGTGAGACCCAGCACTGAAAATCTTCTCTATTTTTGCCTGTGCTCCTTCCAGTTTTTGCTAAAGTAATGAGTGTGTAAACCAATCTTATTATAAGGTTGATATTTCAGTTGCTGTTCTTGTTTTTAACAGTTCCAAAAGGAAGTTCATTAAATCTTGATGGAAGAGGGAAGAACCACACTTTTGTACTTGCTGATTGTGAAAGCTGAAAGCTGGGGTTGGAGTCAGGTTTCATGTACTTTTGGATGTAAAGAACATAGTTTAATTAATCAGAAATTGTCAAGATCACATAAGAACTGTTTGACTTCTGAATCTATTCCAATAATGTAGCAAGATGGCACTCAATAGCTTGAGTAAATTCTCTAAATTGCTCTGAAAAGGTTTTATAAGTGCCTGACAGGCTTTAATGATTCTAGATACAAACTTAGCTAAAATTCTACTCCCTCTGAATGGGACCCTTCAAGCATTATCCTGTCTGCTTTTTAGAGAGCCTCACACAAGCTGCACTTACGTACACATCCTAAATTCAAGGGAACGGAGAGCTGAAAAAGCCACTGGTTCTGCAGGGCTACAGAGCTGGCTTTTTGTCCAGCCAACAGAGATATAGGGGCTGTGTTTTATAACCAGTACTTACACAGTGCCTAACGTGGACACTGTGACTATTTGTCTCCAAAGGCTCTGCGGGGAGCCAAGCCAAACTGCCCCTGTCTCCCTGAGCTTTGGCTCCAAAGCTGGAGTGTTAAGGCTATTTTAGGTAGTCAGAATATAACCCTAAGCATGTGTTTATTATATTAGCAGGTAGCAAATGGCTGGAATTAACAACGGTACTAAGTGTAAGCTGCGGGTTTTAGAAGTTTTCAGAAGTCCGCTATTAGACTAGTACTGTTGGAATTAAAAAGAAAATACATTACAAATATGCAAATATAGCCATACTATCAATCAGACCTTGTGAGGGGGTGGGCAAAGAATGAAGACAAGGATGAGGTGCTTGAGTTAGTGTAGCCTGAGAGATAAACAACAGGGCAGAGGTGTCAGATATTACCTGCTTGACAACCAGAATGTTTGCTGGGTATCAAGAATGATGAATATACAACCATCAGTTAAATGAATAATTTTTATTTATCAGCAAGAAAGCTTACTGTGCTGTTCCATGTCAATAGGCTACTGATGTAACATAAAGTGAGTTCTGTTTTCATACATGACTGTTGACTTCTCCTGCACTCCTCCAAAGAAGCAGCAACAACAAAAACAGGAGATTGATGGAGGCTGAAGTGACCATTGGGGCTGCAAGTGATGGGAAGGTCTGAGCAGGTCTTCACATCAAGGAGCTCATTTCTGCAGTGACAGAGAGGTGGGGGACACACACAGGTGCCTGCCATGTAAGGTCACCCCTGAGAGCACTCTCCTTTTCAGGGACCTCCACAGCACAGAGAGCTCTTGAGCCAGCCTGAGGGCTGGTGGCTGAGAGCCAAAAGCAAGCCAGAAACCATCCTTGTGGTGCAGGCGATGGGGAGGGCTGCCTGACACATAAGTGCAACCTGCATGTCACCACTGGCAGGACTATGGAAGTCCTCAGGACAAAGGAAGCTCAGAGAGCACCTCCCTCTTATGTGAAGCATCCATATGAACCAGACTTAGAACTTCTTAAAACTGGAGTTATTTGGGTCTGAGGTTTTGCTTTGGGCCCCTCTCAGTGTTGACTTAAACTTACATTTGGATTGCCTAGGTCAATGCCACATTTTTTAAACCCTAGAAAGCACCTACTTTTAGCTACCAAAGGAGACAGTTTTGATCTATTTTTCAGAAAAAAAGGTACTATAAGGATAGGCTTCCAGATACTGTCCTTCGGAACTATTAAAATACAGTAATGCTCCATGTACTGACTTTTGTCAGCCTTTCTGATGACTTGTTAGCAAATGATCTGCTTCTTCACAGACTAACATCGATTTGTTCAGCAAACTGCTTAAAATGCAAGAGATTTCAGGAATCTCCATTTTAAAAATTCAGTTTTAGTTCAGTTTGGCTTATTATTACTTTACCTTCATAATTAATGGTACTAATAATCAGTTGGAGTATTGATAGAATAGCAATATAATTAGTAACACTGGTAGCTTTATTGAAACATACTGCTATTTTAAGTATGCTATTTTATTTTCAGAGCATCTGGAGGCCCCAGATATATTGGGACCTTGCAACATAGGGTAGTACGTAGCCAAACAGCAAATTCTGAATTCTGCTACACAAATCTTGTGATCTTGGTAAGGCTTTGTCTGGCAACATCTATAAGCTTGTAACAAACTCTGACTATGGTGTTTTTTTTCGACTGAGGAAACATATTTACCTTTAAAAAACATCTTACTGCATTTGTGGCAGGATAAATGACAAGTGGAGGACAAAACTCCAATCTACACCTTTGCAAAATTGCTTCTGGCAAGGATGGGAAGTTTTTCATACAACCATTAGGTGTGTTGGCACTGATGGAGCCCTGGCAGATGTGTATCACAGTACCACCCACCTTTGCAGCTGGAGCTGCAGCAGAGCAGAGGGACCACAAACTCTTGTTGCCACATGAAGCAGCAGTGGTAGGACAATGCCTCTACTTTGCTGAGCTCCCCAGGTGCAGAAGAGCCTGATTCTTCTCCTTGAAGTCATCTTCAGCTCCATCTGTTTCCAGGAGCTGCAGTTTGGGATTACACATTTCCTCTCCCTTCGCCTTCCTGTTTGTATTAATTTTTTGTGAAAAATAATTTTATAATTGAGAAATGCAGTTTTGAGCTGACTCCAATATTCTTTAAATTTAACATAAATTAGTGGAACAGATGTGATTGAAGACTTTGCCTTGAAAAATACACAAAATTATGGGGAAGCAATATGCAACTCTTCATCTAGTAAATTTGGATAACGTGTTTCTTTGCTTTCTTATGGGTCCTGAATGTTCCTTCAGTTGCCAGGTCATTGAATATTTTGAGATGGCTTCTTCCCTGTTTCTCATGATTAGTTGTTGTACTTTGCACGGAGTGATTAACTGGAACAGTGAAATGTTGTCTGGATCCCTCTACCCCACCTTTAATGATCTACTGTACAGTCAGTCCCTGGGCCCTGTTTCCTTCCGTGGTGCACTGAGCTGTTCCACAGTTCAGTGGGAGACTGGGGGACAGCTCCTCACAGCTCTCCAAGGACCCTTGGGCTGTGGAGTATGTCTTAGCCTCAAACCCCACACACGACCTGACTGCAGGTCACTCCATCCGTGCAGCATTTTCATTAGTTTCATTTGCTACCTGCCTTTCTGCCACTGGATTTTATTTATTCAAAAACCATCCATGACAAAATTGACAAACGGCAGATAAGTTCCCAGCCTAGTTTGCTCTCTGGTCTCTCCTCCATTTGCTTTGCCATGTGCCAGGTAGTAGTGACAATAAAGAGACAGTCAAGCTAATAAAAGCATTCTTTATCTCTGCTTAAGGGGAGATTAAATAGAGGTGTATATATCCCTTACTAAAATGGAGTTCATCACATATTTTTTGGAATGATAACAGATTTACCCTCGAACAAAGACTTTGAGGTGCATCTGAGTATTTTTGTTGACAAGCTGGCACTCACTGTGGTGTCCTTCCTGCAGTCCTGTTGCAGTGACCTCTACAGTACTCTTACCAATGTTCTCTCTTAACTGCCTGCATTGCTGTTTGGCACATTTATCAATAAAGTGACTTGAATTCTAAGAGTTTTGTGGACTAGAGTCATGCTGCTATTCCTAAAAGTACGTTTTCCTCAGATTTGTGGAAAATGATAGCTGCAAAATGTCAAATTTAGAAGAAAGTGGGTGGAAACCTGAATTTTGTCACTTACTGCTTCAGCTGGCACTAAACGAGAGTTTTCAGCTCCCCGCTCCCTCCCTCACCTCCTTCGTGGCAGCAGAGTGTGATTGTGCCTAAATATGATGCTGTGACAGGGTCACAGTGAACTCCTCTCCCCGTGCTCCAGGTGGAACACAGTGTACGGAAATGCTGTTGCACAAACATAAGCGCTTTACACTTGCAAACGTTACATCCAGCTATGGTTACAGGGGAAGGGTTTCCGTGATGCATTCCTGGTCTTCTGACACAGTTGCAGCAATTTATATGCATGCTGAGGTTGAGGCGGGGGAGTTTGGGGGAGCAGCAGGTGTTTGGGGAAAAGCTGCTTCCTCTCACACACTTCTCCAAGCCCTGCACACAGGGGATGATGTGGCGTGGGGCTGCCCTTCGCTGAGCAGTGGGAATCCAGTCCTGTAATCCCAGTGCCTGTTACGGTTCCTTGTTGCTTGAGAAGGGTGTTTTGCTTTAAGGCAAAGGTTTTGTGTGTGGTTCACAGAGAATGTGAAAGCCAATTTGGGAGTATTATATAAGCAGAAGTAGAGATATTCCAGGCTCTGTGGTTTGAGAGGATGATGCGAGGAAAGGCTCGAAGCCTGCTGAAAATTGGTGAGTGTAGCCATGCCAAGTACATGGACACCCTGAAAAAAACACTTGGCAAGGTGCCCTTCTACGGTTTGTGGTACTGATGCAGGAGCCTGACTGGTGCCATTGGGTGGGGATTACCAGCTCCCAGGAGAGGTCTGGTGGGTATCCTGTCTGCTGGGCACTCATTTCACATGCCATGAACCAAAAACTAATGTCCTCCAACTATTCAATCGTGAGTCACACCTTTGGGCCTCTTTGTCATCTCTTTCTCACATTGTTCCAGGGAGCACTCTGCCTATCCTTATTTATCCCCTCCTGAATGGCATGTGTTATTTCTTTTTCCACCTGGGCAGGCTAATTTAAGAGCCTCAGTCAATATTCTAACTCTATTCATGCCATACAGCCTTGAGAGAGCTGTAAGGACCATGGTAACAACACAGACTTCATTACATGGCCCCTGCTATGAACTACACTCTGTGACCCAAGTGTGGCCTTCCAGTACCTGAAGGGAGCCTACAAGAAACAAGGTTGGAGAGATGATTTATAAGGGTACGTAGTGACACAACAAGGGGGAAAGGGTTCAAGAAAGAGGGTAGGTTTAGATTAGATATTAGGAGGAAATTCTTTACTGTGAGGGTGGTGAGACACTGGAACAAATTGTCCAGAAAAATTGTGGGTGCTTTATCCCAGAGACTGTTCAAGTCCAGGTAAGGTGGAACTCTGAGCAACCTGGTGGAAGGTGTCCCTGCCCATGGCAGGGGGGTTAGAACTAGATGATCTTTAAGATCCCTTCCATCCCAAACCAGTCTGTGATTCTGTGTGCATGGAGAAGTCTTGCCTGACGTGCTCCCTCAGTTGTCCATCCTGCCCACTGTTAGTGGATCCTCAGCTATGACACAGCTGGTTGTGGAGACTGGGCTTCGTGACAAAAGTCAGCTTGTGGAAGGTATTCAGAAGAGATCCATGACAGTGCTTGATGATCTGAAAGTCCTGTGCTGTGTAGAAAATCTGAATGACAGGCCTGATTTAATGGAAAGAAAAGAGGGCTGGGAATTAGTGTGGTAACAGCCTTCAGATATTTGTGAGATTGTTGTATAATGGAATGAAACCATCTGCTTTCCAGGTCCATGATGGGGAAATAGGTTTAGTTGAAAGAGTAGCAAGCAAAGTCAGGGTTAGATCAGTGGTGGGGAGAGCGAAATACTGCAGGAAATTGTGTGCGGAAGCTGAATCCCCAACTTCTAGTGTAGGTTGGACCCTCAGAAGTATGCAGATGGGGTGACCTTGCTTTGGAGAAACTTAATGACTAGCTTAATGATTCTATGTGAGAAAAATAGCTGATGTGACACTGAGTGTAGGAATTTATAGGTGTAGGAAGTGAGCAGAATCTGTACAAGAGTGGAGGACCAGAACCCAGGGAGCCCATTCACATGCTCACATACAAGAAGAACCCCTTAAAAGTATATTAGGATATCCCCCTAGCTTTTCAAAGCCTTTTTCTACATGTCATCCTTGCACTCTGAACAAGTTTTAGGAACATTGCTGTGGTTTCTTTGAGAAAAGCATGTTATAAACCACCATGTGTGGGTACTGAGCTGAACTTCCTTAAGGTATGGACTCTATAGATTCAGTGTGTCAGCATACTTACATCTACTGAATCAGGACCAGCAATAAACCAGATGAAGATCCGGTGTGGGTAAATTTTTTACCTTGTTTATGTAAGATTTGGCATGGTTGTCAGTAAAGTCCATCTCTTTGTGAGAGCAGAATTTGTCTATTGGAAAGCAGGCATGGAAAGTTTTAGAAGCAGTCATATGAGCTTCAGAGCTGAATGAGAATTGTGAGTAAGTGATGCTATGCTGTGTTTTATTAGCCTGGGAACAGCCAGTGGGAACAGCCCCACTGTTACAGACAGCACTGTTACAGAAGTTGCAGGAGACAGTCTTCATAACCATGTCAGAATTTCCTCACCTGTCTCAAGTGTTTTACACTGATGCGGAGAAATGTGAGAAAGGAAAAAAAACCCAGCCAGACTCATCCATTTCCAAGAGGAACAGTGGGGAAATAAATATCAGTGTTTAAAAGCTCTGTTGGCCTTTTCTCTTAGAATTTTTGCATCCCCCACACTGTGACATGGATTCAAAATTTGGCAGGATAGTGGTCTTGCATCAGGGATGTACCTTAGTATCTGTGTGGAAATCTGCCAGTGCTTGCAAAACTCTCATCCATTTATAAATGACTGGCTTTGTGACTTACATCCATAAAAGCTTTGCTCCTTCCTGCATGGCAGGAGCAACTGAGGGGAGCAACTGAATGAACAGGGATTTTCCCCCAGCCTGGCCGCTGGTTCCCCTGTCACATCCATGTCTGAACATGGACATTGGGACTGGACTTCTCTTGCAGTCTCAATGCTCTTGTAAAGGGGGAACAACAACAAGCTTTGGATTTGCTGAGTGAGAGGACTGGCTGGGGAAACTTGGGCTGGGTGGGCTGGATAGCCAATGGGAAGGACTGAAGAGGAAAAGGACCATTTAGGAGGAATCACTGCATGACTAAAAGGATGATGGGGCTGTGAGGAGGGCTGAGCTTGGAAAAACCATAATAGAAAGAGGCTTGGGAGCTAGAAGGGAAAGCAAATGTGAGTTGTGGTTCTCATTGCTTGAGGAGAATGTGCTTACTCCCACTCTCTTGCACTTATGCAAGAAAATAAATTAAATATAAATAAATTCATTCCCTGAATATGTGCATAGGAAATAAACCAGAGATGGAATTATTCTCATACAACTATATACCTTCACCTGAACTAGACACCCACAGTCCCTTAGTATGCAATGGAGAGCAATTGGCACTTGTTGAGACTGACTCACCTGATTTACTTTAGACACCTTGTTGAAGGTGAGGTGAATCTCACCTTAGAAAGGCTTGTTTCTCTGCACTGTCTGCCAAGAGCATCCCTCGGGTGACAATTTCATCTGGAAATGTCTCCTCTGTAGAGATTCACAGCTGGGTGAAATGAATTCCATCCCTCAGTCAGGACAGCTGCCAAAGACATGGCAAAACGTTGCCCTGAGCCTGGGCACTGTGCTGGGTGGACAAAACACTGCAGACCCAACAGCCTGGCTTTGCAGAAGCCTGTCCCCATGCCTGGCTGGAGGATGCCACTCAAGGATGAACACGCTCTGCTTCAGGCTTTTGCCTGGGAGCTCCTGAGCTCCAGCAATGCAGATCTCTCTCTCTGCAAGAGTTCAGAGCAGGATTCAAACGCAATCACATTGACTTCATACCTAATTCAGCAGAATGACTCTACCAAGTCAAAAGCTTTCGGAAGAACAAAATTTAGCATCTTAGTTCAATTGGTTTACAAATAATTTTCCTAACTACAAACTCCAAAACTACTATGGCTGGGAATGGTGCTTTCTTTTTCTGTCTGTCTCTGTATGCATAATGGGGAAAAGGGAAATGGAGGCCAGTGTGCAGTCTTGCACTCCTTGTTATTCTTACATTTGCTGATATTTTCCATTAATTCCTGTGTTTAATGTTTCAGTGCCTTTGTTTTCCTTTCCTCTCTTTCGGGGAGGCTAATGGTGAGGACTATGTTTTTATTAGGTTTGGCATAAGTTGATTAATCTTTTTCTTCTCTGCCTCTGTGTGATTGGGATTTGGTTTTTCCTGCCTCTGCATTGTAATGCTGTGTTTGTTTTTACAGTCAGTACCTTGCTGTGCAGTTGCTTGAAGGAGAAGGAGAGCAGGCACGTTCCTTGGCCCTTGTTTTGTGAGACTCTTTTGGTTCCCTTCTGTTTTAGTAACCTGGCCTGCATCTGTCTTCTGACCTTTTCCTTCTCCTCCTCCTTTTCCTCCTCCATTGCTGTTGAACCGACGAGAATTAGTCCCCTCTCTAGGACTGTGTTAGTGCTAGGATTTAATCTTGTATTGGGTTGACTGAGAATAATGGTTGCTGAGGGAAATGTTTGTATGGGAAATGCCAACAACTGATACCACCACCCCCAAAGCACTTTGTAAGTAGTAAAAACAGGTTTGGTGCTGGGGAGATAAAAACTGGGACATTTTGTCATTATTCACTTCAGCTGAGATGATTATGAGCCAGTTAGAAGCTGCATTCTAAGGGTTAAACAAATTAATTTCCCAGTTCAGCTCCCAATGTTGCAGTTTTGGTTTTGTGGGGCTTGCGGGAAGGGCTCTGCCTGCATCACCCACAGCCACCGGGAAGCATGACCACCCCAGCTCCACCCAAAACCCAACTTTTTCAACTCCACATTCATTTCACACTAGAGAACAACATGTTCCCTCCACCAGCCCAGCCCTTGGGTCTTTGTTCAGATTTTCACTGACGGTGGTATGAATCTCTTTGCATAGAGAGTGGGTGATAGAACCTTCTACTTGCAAACCTCTGGATCGGTGGATCGGTGCCAGCCTCCTCCATAAATCATATCTTCCTCCTCCTCACTCCCCGCCCCTGGAAAGGCAGCCTCCCTTCAGACTGCCTGAGTGCTGCTGGGGGCTGAGCCTGCCCTGAGCATCCAAACAAGTTGCATCAGTGCTAGTACAACCCCTCTTGTCATTAGGAGCAGGGGGACTGCCAAGGCCATCTCCCTCTAGGAACTCTGAGGGCTGTGCTGTCTAGGAGGCAGGATGGAGGGGGAAGAAATTGTTGTCACCAGAGCAAAACTTCCTGGATTTGCAAATCCATCTACCTACTTGGATGACCCTAATCACCGTAACATTTATATAATTAAATTCTATTTCTAACTTATCTTTTTCTCAACCCACCTTAAAATCCTTGCCGTGCTTGATTTCTCTTCTTTGCCTATCAGTTATCATTTGGCTGTATAAAGTATCTGGCAATCCAGTTTTTAGAAGGTGAAGTGTTTATTGTCCCCTGAAGGGAGGGAGCTCTGGGAGGCAGGATGGCAGCCAGCTCTTTCCTGGCAGTCATGGGAATGCCGATGTGGAGCTGCCAGTCGGTGGGTGGGCGTAGCACAGCTGCCTCCTTAGGCTGGGTCCAGCCTGTTTGCAAATCTGGGTGAGGGGAGGAAGCTGAGGGTGACCAATTCTCCTGTGCCACAGTCAAGTTCCATCTCTCCCTCCAACTCCTTTCTGATAACAAGCTGGCATCTGTGCTTTGGTGTATCAGAGAGTTATAAAGCCAAAGCTAACAACAATTTTCAGAAAAAGTTCTTTCCATGGTGCACGTGAGCGGCACAGATTTTCCTCCCATTTGTCCCAAGCTGTATGTGTCAGATGTGATTTCCATATGGCATCTATATCTCTCGTACGCCCACACTGGATGTATGCATTGGTATACCAGTGTCTGTGCTGAGCCACAGATAAATGCGCCGCATTCCTTGCTCAACTGGAAACTGTGTGTATGGTGTGTGTGTGGGGATGAAGCCTGAGGAATATAAAAACAGGCATATGGCATTTTTTAACTTATTGCACAGATAAAAAAGAGAAATAAAAATAAGGCAACATTCTAAAATGGCATCAACCATTGAAGTAAACTTACTACTGAGAGAAACCAAAGTGGAGGCTGCTGCATCAGCCTACAGCTCCAAGCTCAGCACCTTGCCCCTGTAGCTTTTGGTGCTCCATGCATGACAAGATTTCAGACTGTGTCCCTTCAAATGAAGGCTTTGGGGCATGCAGCCCCATGCCACACTGGCATGGCTTGGACACCCCAAAATGCTCCTTCCCAAGCATGTGGACATCTCTGGTTTGGCTTACTGAACTGAGGTTGTAGTTGGTTGAGTACAAGGCTGGCACTTTTGCCCAAGGCAAGAAGTGTGCTTCGTACATGCTGTGGACCTGATTCAGTTGCCTAAACCCAAACATGTAGTGCCATTTGAGGCATCCTTGGGTGCTTGGTATGGCCTCTGGCTGTCGCTTCAGTAGGTATGGTTGTCACTGTGCCAATGCCTCAGATCCTGTTGGCAGCTGGCAATGGCTTGTTCACCTGTATTTAGGCAAATGAATCTAGCTGTCAGCCTTGAAACAGCAAGTTGTGCTAGTGGAGAGGCTGATGCTCATCAGACAAATGGTCCAGTGAAGTGAGGGTCCACAAGTGTTTTATACTGAAGGCCTTCAGTGCAAAGAAGATTTGGAGCAACCTGTTCAGTTGGAAAGTGTGTCCCTGCCCATGGCAGGGTGTTGGAATTAAATTATCTTTAAGGTCCTTTCTAACCCCCAAACGTTCTATGATTCTATGAAAGAAGAAGATATAAGAGGCCATGGAAGAGGCAGGATTGGTCCTTTACATGACAGTGTGAGTTCTTCTATATTACACATGAAATTCTGGTGCTTGTAGTCACAGCATAGCAGAGCTACTATCTCTGCCTGGAGATACCTTCTTGGAAATACTTTCATCACATGTCCCAGTAAGATGCCCCTAGGTATGGTCTTGGATCAAGCCAATTGAAATGTGGGGAAATCTCTTTCTCCTCCAGCAAGGAAAGAACCAGAGAGACTACTTACAGATAATGAAGTGGAAGTAGCCTGAGAAAGGTCAGGGGAATTCCAGGGCAAGAACATCCCTATAGGGTTCATGGAAGTCCTGATTTGCCAAGGCAGTGGCAGTGGCTACAGATGAGTCTGCACTGCTTGCACAGGGCTGGGGCACCTGCAAAAGAGTGCCACCACCAGCAGACACCAGCACGTTCAGGTGGCCTTGCTGAGTGGTCACACAATGAATGACACAGCCTGGGAGATGCTCTTCTGACCAGTGCAACAGCAACGCTTAGAAGAACAGCTCAGAATAAGGCACAGCAACTGCTGTGCAGAGCCAGCCTGAAGAGCAGCTGGGCTGCTGCTATATATTTGGGAGGTAAACCTCGATCTTTGGGAGACTCCCATCTTTTTGAAAGGGGGATCTTCAGCCTGGGTCTTCCCCCTGAATGGGAGACAATGTTTTTTTCTGAGCTCTTTCTTCTCCTAGTTGCCCAAAGACCTTTCTCTTATGCTGCTTTAGAGAGTACTGGGCCAGGCTAGGTTTTACTGTCTCAGGGCTTGCAGGAGGGAGAATTGCTTGAACAAAGGCCTTTTATCCTAGGAAATATTAAATTCACTTTGGGACAAGTGAAGCTGTTGGTGTTTGTTCAATGCATTTGAAATAGCAAAGGGAAACCTTTTCTGCTTTTGCCCTGGAGTTGTTTTTCTAGGCAGAGAGTTTGAGGTTCAGATATGGGATGCCTATGTGAGGAAATAGGCAACTCATGTAATAAGGCACTGGTCTGTGTTATGATAAATGCAAAAAGATTAGGAAGCAAGAGCAAATAGATTTTGGCACCTGTCTTTATTTATTTTGAAATGCCTTGGGGGAAAAAGAAAGACAATAAGAGACAAGAGGTCTGGCTGTCTTGGGGAAAATGGGGCAAGGTGCCAAAACCTGCATGCTTTCCACCATCTGAGTAGGGAAGAAAGCTCTCAGAAACTTTTTGCCCAGGGCACATTTGTCCTCATTTGTGATGGAAGTTGGAGAGGAGAAAAAAGTGTGTAAGAGATGAAAGATGCACAGGTGAGCCTGGGATTTGATGTTCAGTGACACCCATGGGCCAAGGTGCATTGTCCCTGTCTGGCTGTGAGGGTAGAGCTGGGCAGGGCTAGCTCACCACACAGTAGCTGCCAATGCTGCCAGCATACATGTTTCCCTCCCCAGATGGTCCCTGTGCTATTCAGACTGCCAGCTTCCCTGCTTTGGCTGGCCCAGTGCTGCGGCCTGAGAGGAGAAAACTTTAATGGCAGTGTGGTCACACAGCCAGGAGCAGATCAGAGCTTGTGGGGTGACCACACATCACTGCAAAGCAGGCCGAAGAGGGAAACACTTCCAAAATAAAGGCTGTGTTGCAAAGGCTGCAGCAAGGCATGGGACTTGGGGTTCCTGTCCCTTTCTGGGAGCGGTGCAGTGCATGAGGCTGGAGACAGCCCTGCTGTGACCAGGGTGGCAGCACGACTGCTTGTCTGCAGTCACATGGCGTGTTGCTTGTTGCTTGGAGCAGCTCTGGTACAACAGGGTGTTGCTTCCTGGTCAGGGACTGGGGAGGACTCCCAGTGGATCTACAACCAGAATATGCAATTATTAACCAAAAGAGTTTTCCTTGGTTAATGCAATCAACAATAATGCATTGAAACTTCAAATACAAGGTGCTGAAATGTTAACTAATTGCTGTTAGTCTGTAAAACAGCACGGCTTCTAATGCATTGATGAGTACATGGGCCCATATGGGCCTCTTTATTGGTTAAATGTCTAATTGTTTTTCTCTTTTTGTGGTATGTGAATTGTTTCATTACAAGCAGCTGAAAGATTTGAAAATCACAAAGAAATCTCAAGGCTCGGATGCAAACCCACTCAACAGTGCCATAACAAGTTACTGCAAGCCATTGAAGGTCCATGAGTGCACTTTCAGCTTTTGACAAATACAATGTATTTTTATTATCTAACCTTAGCTCACTATGAAATAGAATTCAGACGACTTTGCTTGTGCCATTGGCCAATGGGGCCAATTTAACTTGTAACACACTGGAGGTGACTTGAACTTGGGCCTGAGCTCACAGCCTTCACTCTCGAATATTATGTGGAAAATTCAGTGCTTCTTTTATTTTTGTGCAAACCTGCCCAAGGGAAAACTTGCTTCAGAGTTTTTTAGTAAGGATGGACCAAGAACTGTTCCTTCATGGAAGCTGCAGAATGAGTTGTAAAATTCAATGTATCCTGAAATGTTTTCCCAAAGGGTCTGATCTTTGCAAAAATGCACTGCCAACAACTTGGTATTGAACTCAAATACATTCACTGCAAAAATCCCCAAGAGACCAACACTCAATATAGTCATTTCACAAAGAGCAATGCTCCTGGTGGGAATTTTTCTCACATGCTGGGAATTCTGTATTTTGCTGGAGCAGGTCCAGGACAGACGAGTTAATGCCCTGTGTAGTCTGTTTTCATATTGAGCAAACCCTGCTGAGATGCAGAAAAATAGTGATTTAGCCTGATAAGCTTGCAAAAGGGAGCTGACTCACTAAGTGCCATGGAAAAAGGATTCCCACACTGTGATACACCTGAAAGTCTTGAACTTGTACAAGCCCAGTTCCCCACCCTTTTCCTGGAGGGCTTGGGGAATCACCAGATACTTCTCTGGGCCTGGGTAGAAGCTGCTACCTTTATATCACAATACAAGTCCTTCGTTCTAGTGGTTGTGACCATGCAGATGAAGATGGCCAGTGCTGGTGCTGTGTTTATAGGGCCAGATGGGACAAGACATTCCAGCAAAGCTCCATACCTACTTTGGATGAGAGCAAGAGCGTGGTCATGTTATTTAGTTTTAAATTTTATCAAGTCTTAAAGGAGGATCAACCATGTGGAAGCATTTAGTTCAGGATAGGTCCCAGTAAGGATACTAGATTGCTGCTTTGAAACTAGACCCAGAAAATTCTGGTCTTGCTCTCCACTAGGAAAAGAGCAACACAACAAATGTTGGTTTGGATCTTACCTAAAGCACAGTTTGAAGCTCAACAAGAGTCACTCTCTCTATTTGCTAATGCCTCTTCCATTTCCTGTACGTGTCTGGAGCAGACCAGCTACTCCAATGACAGGGGACAGATGAACAATGTTCATGATTGTGATCAAGGCTGGAGTTGGCTTTGCTAATCATAGAATTATTAACGTTGGATAAGACCTCTGAGATCATCAGGTCCAACCTTTAGCACAGCATGGCTGTGTTCATCAGTAAACCATAGCACTAAATGGCACATCCACACATCTTTTGAACACTTCCAGTATGGTGATTCTGCCACTTCCTTGGGCAGCCTATTCCAATGCCTGGCCACCCTTTCAAGGAAAACATTTTTCCTTTTATCTAACCTAAACCTCCCCAGATGACCAAAATGGTCACTGATGGTACCTTGCTTCAGTACATGGAGCATGATAGACATGACCAGGCCCAGGAATTTTCATGTTCTTATACTCTGGCTTCTTTTCAGAAGAGGGGCAGACACTTGTCTGGCTTCCCATGGGTTGTAGTCAGGCTGTGGTCTCCTCACCAGGACCTGGAATGCTGTAACTTGGTCTTGCCCCTTTCTCTGTAAATGTTGCTAAAATGAAGGGCTGGTGAAGTCTCATTGTCTCCCTTGAATGTGGCAGTGTCTTCTTTGCCTATGTAGGAGTTCATCTGGAGCCTTGGCACTTGGAAAGAAAGAAAAGCCAGGCTGTATATTGAGGCATGTCATAAAAAGGTTTACCAGAGAGGGCTACCTGTTGCCAGAAAGTATGTGAAGGAAGTTTGGACACTGCATTTTAAGCCAAAGAGTAGCTACTTCTGACATGCTCTTTGGAAGCCTTCCCTGTGAAATTACGGGTACAGGTAAATCACAATTCTGGACAGAATACAGCTCTTGGGTAAGCCTGGAGATTTTCTGCTAAAGATGATTCTGGCTCTTTTCCTAATTAATAGTGCATTTAAGTGATTTCCCTCACAGCTTCATGATCCAGAATGAAGCTCAGTGGTTAGTTCTAGAGGAGGCCAGCAGTCAAATGCCTGTGAGAGGAAAAGTTACAAAAATAACAAAAGAAGCAATTTTTACTCGGAAACTGTTCTGTGATCGAAATTTTTGCATTGAACTGTATGCTGCTTGTCTTATGCTTCAGTAAGCTTGTCTTGAGCTTGAATATAATCTTCCTCTGCTTGGCCAGAACAGCACCTGTCTAATAAACACCTGATGGGTGATTGCCAGGCTCTCTGTACCTTCCCTAGCAGCACCTGGCTATCAGTGGTTTGCTGTGTATCTCCTAGGTAGCTGGCAGGCTGTTGCAGAGCAGATCCTGCCCAGAGTGTTGCTCTACCTACCACGTGTCTCACTTGCAGGCTACCAAAATGGTGAAGGGCCTTGAGGAGAAGTCACACAAGGGGTGGCTGAAGTCACTTGGTCTGTTCAGCTTGAAGAAAAGGAGACTGAGCAGAGACCTCACTGAAGTCTGCAACCTCCTTGTTAGGGGAAGAGGAGGAGCAGGCACTGATCTGTTCTCTGTGGTGACCAGTGACAGGAATAGAGGGAAAAAGGCCTGAGGCTGTGTCAGGGGAGGTTTAGGTTGGATATTTAGAAAAGATTCTTCACCCACAGGGCGGCTGGGCACTCAACAGCTCCCCAGGGGAGTGGCCACAGCACGAAGCCTGAGAGAGTTCAGGAAGTGTTTGGCCAATGCTCTCAGACACATGATGTGATCCATGTCCTGTGCAGGGCCAGAAGTTGGACTCGATGATCCTTGTGGGTCACTTATAATTCAGGATATTCTGTGATTCTGGGATTCAATAGGAAAAGAAAAGGAGAAATTAACCTCAAAAAAAGCGAAGCCTGAAATCTCACAGAACTAATACAAGTCAACTTGTTTCAAGATATGGTGAGTGTTTATAAAGGAAGAAGAGGCTGGGGACAGAATTGTGGCACTCACGCAGGGACCCCCAGAGTGAAGGCAGCTGCTCTGGCTTCAGATCTGTGCTGCTGCCTCAAAGTACCCCCAGCCTTGTTAGTCCCTAACCAAGGTAATCCACCTATGAAAGTCAAGTATAGCCTGTCTCTATAATGACCTGTTGAAAGAAAGAAAAATTATTCTATTTTGTAAGGTATGATTCTAAGTCATCTGCAAAACAAGGTATGAGAATCTTGGTGCAATTCGTGCACCCATTCTTCTGGCTGGGATGTAAGATGCAAAGTGATTTTTTTCTCCTTGCTGTGTGCCTCTAACAAATCTGCAATACTTACTGCATAAGATTAGGTCATTTAGGTTATCTAAGTACTTTGTTGGAAACCCAAGACACACTGTCTTGTTAGCCAAGGCTAAACTCAGTATTTTATACTCTGCAGTCATCTCTGGTCTTTTTTTACTCATTAAGCCCAAAGAGTAAGGTGTTCCCACAGTTCATACCCCCGGCAGGATCCTCAAACAACATCTGGCTTGGATTTTAATAATGCAGGGAAAGGCAGCAAAGTTGCTGGTGTCTGAAGAGCTTGGGAAATCTCTCAGGGTTGTCCTCTCTGGAGGAGACAGGAGCAACACTGTTGCCATACTCTGACCCAGCAAATTCATCTCCTAGATGATAGATATTCATTAGGAGCCAAACCCAGGCTAAAGTCATTTGGGACAATGACTGAACTGCTGCAAAACAGTCAAATGACACATGAAAGTGGGTGAGCAAAGCCAGCAGCCTGTGTCCTGAGCTGTGATGCTGCCATGGCATGCCTGGCACACTGCGTGTTGGGGTGCAGAAGACCCTCAGCAGCCCATGGCAATAGAATGTGACCCTCAAATAGGCACCTTTTGGCTGCAGGTCCTGATGGGACGTGTCCTTTGTTGCAGCTGGCTGGCAGAGGCTCTGCCAGCCTGCCTGGTTTGCAAGGTATGGTGGAGGACAGAGGCCCCAGTAGTCCACTGCAAGCAGTAAAAGGCATGCCTTGCCTTGGGGCATTGTGGCATTAGGTGGCAAATCATTGTGGATGCTGTAAAAAGATTTTCATGCAACTGCTTTGCCTCTGTGACAAGCAGAAACTGCTAGATGGAAAACATTTTGTTTCTAATCTGTTTTGAGTATATTACAATATACTCATACTTGAGGCTTGTAGTTCAGCTTTCTTCAGGATATTGGAAGGCATGTTTAAAAATGCACAAGAACGAGGAAATATCTGTTTCAACGCTGAAAATGTGCACAGAATTGAATTATCTAAAAGATTAGGAAATGAGAGGTTCTGAGAGGTTTAAATACCACTGTTTGGATTCACTTGCTGATCTGTTGCCAAATGGACTGAGGAAAACTGGAATGGGATAAGATGGGAACTTGACCGATTGCCTGTGCTTGTGCACAGAACTGTGGATCCTCGTGCTTCAAGAGAGAGATGTCTGTCTTGGAGGAACTGTCTGTTTTGAACTAATACAATAGGGCATTGTCTCAGGCTGATTAAGTGAAGAAGTGGGTGGAGATTATGCATAAAGAGGCTACATCAGTAACCAGCCAGCTGATTGCATATTCTTCCTTTCAGTCTCTTCTTGGTGCCTCTAGTCAAGCTAAGCCCTGGGTTGTCTGTGTCACTGTGTGCACAGAACACTGATGTTCAGCTAAAGTGTCAAAATACTGTTGAGGGAACCCAGACACTCTAGGGGATCAAACTGTCTCCTGAAAGGTTCTTAAATCACTGCTGGCTTCCGACTGTTTTCACCAATGAACATCACTGAAATCACTGGCCTGCAGAAACTCACAAGCTCTCAAGGGAAGGTCCTCTCCCCTGGGAGGGTTTCCTTTGACATCGTGCTTCTGTGTAAGAAAATCCCTTCAACAATTAACAGCCAATAAATTATTTGATTTTCGGATGCCTGTGGACCTTAATCCAGCCCTAGCTGTTATTTCTGGAGGGTTTGTTCCCATTTTCTGTACCATGGGTTTTCCAAGAGAGAACAGATCATCAATGTCCCACTCTTCCTTCATGCTCTTCTTGTGATAGCTTTTGTGTTTCAAGCCATTCTGTGGGTGGGAAAGGCAATGTTTTGGAAATGCAGTTTGATTATAAGCAGCTGATGACCATTGGACTCTGGAGTTGTTTTCTTAATTGGTTAGGGCTCTGACTTTGAAGGTGGGTGGTTTTTGTGTCTTCTGTCCAGAGTCATTTTTGTTTCACAGCAAGCTCACTCCAGGGTATGTTTTTACCAAGCAAAGCAGTGACAATGTTGAAAACAGCCCACAGCTGTTCCTGATGAGGACCCAGCATGGTCTCTCAGAGGCACCTACCCCTTAACTCTGCAGGTAGCACAGAGGGGGAGCAACCTTAGCATCTAGGTCCTAGAAGATGTGTGTTATGTATGTACCCGTTTCATCCTTCTTCTGTCTTCAAAGACTGATGAAGCCATGTGCTGTTTTGTTCTCATAAAAATGCCCTAGAAGGGTGCAGTATAGCAAGAAGACAAAGCACTGGAGACCAGAATGTGCATTTTGGTGCTTCTGCTCAGTCAGTATGAATGTATTAGCCTACGCTGAAAGAGCACAAGGGGTTTCCACAGACTAAGGGCTGCTACAGCGGGACAGTGATTACTGGCACAGGGCTGCACTGGAGCTGATGGGTCATCTTCTCCCTGTCACCTTTCAGGGAAGGACACTACAAGCTGAACAAGAAGAATGGTGCAGCTATGCAGCAATACCCATGTTATGTGTTAAGGGAGGTGAGGGAGGGCTAGGAAGGGATGCCAACCCTTGTGTAGTGCAGGATGTCTGGTATCTGCCCTTTGTGCCAGGTATGGCTGGACAGGCCAATTTCTGACAGTGCGCAGGTCCTTGGTGCCAGGTCAGGTCCAAGGAAAGCCTACAGCTAAAAACCAGAAAAGGTCTTTCTCAACAACACCTGGTGTGAGGGCCCCTTCTAGCTCAAATTATTCTGTGATTCTGTGTGCTCTGGGCTTTCTGGTGAATGAAACTCGATGGAATTGACCATCCATTATAACCACTTACACCACTGATGTTTGCTGTAGCAAAAAAGGAAAACTTAGCAGTAAAACCCCCTCTCATTTTTATAACAGAGGTAATTTGCTTTTCTGGGAAACCTTGGTGATCTGTATTGGAAAAAAAAAAAAACCCAAGAGCAAATTGTGCAAGACATCCCAAAAGAACACCACTTCAAGCTTTCTGACACACCATGTACTCAGTGACCACAATATATTTTGTATTTTACACAGAACCTATTAGAAAAATGCTCATAGTCTGTTTAAAAATAGCATTTTCCCACTTTTTTTTTTTTAATGTGCCTTAAAATGTTTTTTCCCCTCAGGCTAGCTGTCTCAGTCTGGCAGGGAATAATAGTTTATGGCCAGTTAAAAATGTTAGCTGAAAATATCCATCATAACTTTACATGTATGTAATAAGCTTATGGTTTTAAAGTCACTAGATCTGTTACCTGGAAAAGTGTCTTCCATTCTTAAAGACATTGCTTGTTTGTGAGAGGTTGTTTCTGATTAAAATTGACTTGTAATTAATTTAAAGAATGTTCATTGTATTTTGGGAATTTCTAGAAAGGAAATGGGCAGTAAAGTAAAGAATTTGCATCTTTCACTGATGTCTGATCTCAGCTCTGAGTAAGTTCTAATTCTAAGTAAATGCCAATTTTCAGCTTGTGCATGGTGGATTACTGGATATTCTGTATTGCCTGACTTCTGTGGCATGGTGAGACATGGAAATGGGAAAAATAAAATCTTGTCAGGTAGTTATTTTGCTCTGTATTTGTATGGCTGTCGACATTAAATTTAAGTACTAATGCTGTGTAAGTCAATTATTGTAGAAAGAGCAGGTGAGGAAGTCAAAATCGAGTGGCTTACTACATGTTGCATTATTATGCAGTATCTGCCTTTTTCCTCTGTAACCACAAAACATATGCTTAGAAACCAATTAATCCGCACAAATATTTGTGTTTAATTTTGATATACATATATGTACACACATATAAACATGTATCTCCCTATAATTGGAGATGTATGTATATGTACTTATTTAGAAATGTACACAACTCATATCTATAATATGAATTGAATTATGAACTTCATAACTGGTAATATATTTACCTATGCCATCATTATTGCTTCAGCCTAGCTTACTTGCTTTTCCATGATGCAGTGCATAATTTTTAACAAACTTACCTTTCTCTACCATTTCTGCTTTAAAAACCCTCAAAAAATGTTTGGGAAGTTCCATTGAAGAGAAAAGCTCCTGGCTGAAACCAAGTTTCTGGTACATGTTGTTGAACTGGGCACTACAGTGCAGTGAGTGGTAACCAGAATTTTGCACTCCAGGCATAGCAAATCATTCCATTGGTGGCAAAGAGGCTGAGGAAAAACCCAGGAGGTAATGGGGGGAAATAGCTTAAAACTAGAACAAATTGCTGGATGACTCTTGTCAAAAGGTCACATTCTTTCTGTAGGCAAATGTGTGCAGCTCTGCTGAGGTCAGGAGTATGAGGAAGAGGAAGGCATACTGAGGAAATAATCCTTCCTGTATGACCTCTGGGAGCTGCTGCTTGACGTATGTGGAGCACAGAAGAAGGAAAGAACAGGAAGGGAGCACACACAGCACTCTCAAGTGGAGAATTTTTCTGAGACACTTGCAGCCTCCCACAGAAATGCTGGTTGGAAGGGACCTCTTCATCTCATCCAGCCCAGCTGCCTGCTTAGAGCAGGACTGTCGCTGGTGCTTTGTTAGCTTGGTCGGCTTTCTTCAGTCAAGCCTTGAAGTCTGTCCAAGATGGAGACCCCAAAACTTGTCTCAATAACCTGTTCCAGCACTGCATGCCCTGCCTAGTTGATTAAGCCTTCCTACTTGAACGTCCCAATCTGTGCTTCTTGTTTGTGACCCCTCTTGCTACAATCTGCCACTACTAAAAGTAGTTTTGCTCCATCATCTTGGCAGCTGTCCTTCCAGCAGGTGGATATTGGATTGTCTCTTAGCCCTGTCTTGAAAATGGCTGCTGTAGGTGAGTGCAGAAGGCGGTCGTGGGGGCACTCTCAGCTGTGGCCTGTGTAATAATCATTCCTGTCAGCAGGTGGTTGCCGCAGCTGAACCTTTCTCAAGTCATACTTTGTGTGCCAATTAAACTGGGCTCACCTACCCCATGAGTGTGAGTGCAAATGGATGAGAATGATGGCTGGCACCAACAAAACGGATCGCAGCCATTGATTTCTTCCAGGAAGTCCTGTCCAAGGGTGTCAGTTGGCAAAAAAGTAATTCATTAACAGCAGTAATCTGACTCAGCAGCGTGTTCTCTAAACTAATCATCTGTATTCCCTTTGCAATCAAGAGATATGTGTATCTCCAGGGGGTGGTTCATCATCCCCTAAATGGTGTCTAATAGACACAGAACGAATTACCCTCTTACAGTATTTATTTCTCTCTGTCATCTGCAGAAACTTTTGTTCAATTACATGCTGAAAGTAGCTACTTAACTTTTAGGGTGCTAGCATTAAAGTGAAACTGGTCTCTCCCAGTAGAGCTGGATGTATACCAAAGAAAATATTTATAGACAAAGACTTGCAAACTTGCTTTGGCTTTCAGAGCACCTTTATGGTTTCCTGAAACACTATTTCAAGTAATATTTTATATGAGAATATTTTACAAGCAAATGTGTTATTGTGGTGCACGTACTTGTGTGATCCCTGTCAAACTGCAGGCAAAAGCTTGGCTGTTGGTGAAGTGTGCAAACTCCAATGCTGTCTCTAAGAAATTGGTTTCAGTCATACCCCCTGAAGAACTCTGGAATTGTTATCATCCAGGTCAGGGAGTGGGAAGACCATCGTATATCTCTGAAGACCAGTCACTCTCTGCAATTTGCTCATACTGAATTCTTACATCCTTACCCACAGAGAGAAGGCTGGCATTTGTTTATGGAAAATATTTCCTGGGATGTTACAGACAACATGCTATTTTCCAAAAATCTATGCCCTTTTAGTGATTGCAATTCAGGCAGAAGAAGAGGGTAGCTTGTTCAATAGTATGCAAATGGCTCACCTCACTCTTGTTCTTGATAACCTCGATTCTGTCTGAAGTAGTTACTGGGAATAGATGACTATTTCCTTGACTTCTAAGACATCTATCCTTAATCCTCCAGCTAGTATTTTTATTAGCACATTTTATTTTAATCTATTTTAGTTTATTCTATTTTACTGCATTTCAAAGCGAGTCAAAATCTGTGTCAAAGAGATTGTTCAAAAAATGGATTATTGAAGTTTAAAAATTTATTGTCTCTATTACCCAAACAAGCTGGAATTTAAAGAACTTCCCATACTTAGGATTAATTAATAAAATTTTTATGATTTCTGAATGCACGTTAGTGCTGCGACAACCTAGGAAACATGACTGTTTCCACTACTACAACCACCACCACTGCTTCTTATGTACTTTGCTGTAACTAGCTCACATGAATATCTACCTGGGTTTCCATTATGTTCTTATTACAGTCATGGAAATAGCTCATGTACAAAGAGCTTAGCTTGTAAATGACATTAAAATCATCACTATTAGAATCAGTTTAGAAAAGAGATTTCATTTCCCTTGTGAAAAAAAAAAAAAACAACAAACCAAACCATGAAAAAGTGTAGACTTCTGAAAAATTTTTAACTGCTGTTGAAACCCCAAAACCCAAATACCAGCACATTTTTATTCTAAGCTGTTGAAACTTCTTTCTCATTCTTTTTGCAATCAACACTGCTTTCTTTTTGGGAATTATGTACACTTTCCATGTCAGATCTGACAGGCTTCGAGGAAAATCTTCTCAGATATGTTTTCTTAGACTTGCCAAGTTTTATTCCAGTGAAAAATAATGTAAAAGAAACTCTTAGTGTGGGTACTTGAAAATAAGTATTACTATTTTATAAGAGGTGCTCATCTTGCTTCCCATTTTTCTTAAGCTGTGCACACTGAAAGCTATTTTCTAGCAAATTGAAACTGTGTTAACTTCCTCAGCCACATATTTCTTCTGTATTCTTCTTATTCCTCTTCTTTTTCCCTCCTCGTTATCTTGCCTCTTGGCTATTTCAGATAACCAGCGTAATCCTGCTCATTCAAAAGAAATAAGTTCTCAAAAGCAGTGAAAAAACTCGGGTTTATCAGTCTTCCAGTAGGAAGCCTTATACTACATGAAGCTTCTGGATCTCTTCAGCTTCAAAGTCACCTGCCAGCCATCCTGGCCATCCCATGGTTGTACTCCTTTCCAGGATCTCCAGTTGTGAGGAGATTCATGCCCTAACAGGACCCAGCAGCCCAGTGGCCCTTTTCTTTTGAGATGAAGATTTTTTGGTGTTCTTCTTCTCTATCCCAATCCCTGCGGTGTCCTCCTCCTCTTTTTCAGTCCTGCTTCTTCTCAGGGGCTTCATCCATGTGGTGCACACCGAAGGCTTGCTCTCTGGATCCAGACCTGTGCTCAGTGTTCAAACTGCCGTAGCAGCAGCTCTCTAAACATGGGATGGGAAAGCTACTGGCTGAGCATATCCCATGAATTAAGAAAAGCCCCAAACATGTCTGAGAATTTTTCACAGAGGGCATTTTAGTCTTCCAACAACTAATCTGCATTTGAGGCAGATAAAAATACATGAGTCTCATGTTTTTAGTTTGTGCCAGCTTCCTCTTGCTACTTAGTATGCTTTAAAAAAAAACAAACAAAACCATCACAAAACCCCAAACACCAACAAGAGAGGTTCAGAATAGTAGCTTCACAATATTCAGTTTTTTAGTGGTAATCTCTGTAGACAGTTCCCTCCACAGCCACTCCTTCTTTCACCAAAGCTTTCACCAAAGCTTTCCTCCCCTTTTGCCATTTTCATCCCTAAAAGCCAAAAGCAGTGAAAAAGAAAAGAAGGCAGTTTAACCTGAATTATGTCATTTATCCAGGGCATCACACTGTTTTACAAATAGTTGTGTTGCTACAACCGAAAGGTCAGTGGCCTGCATGGCAAAGGCAGGAGAAAGGAGAGAATTTCTTAAGCTGATTCTGCTGCCAGAACCAAAGTATTGTGAAACTGTCGTGCTGTCACATTCTGTAAACACTTTCTTCCAAACATTAACAAATGGTGAAAATCAGTGGAGAAGGCAGATCCAGACCAGAATGCTTTTGAAGGCTTGATGGTAGCTGCAAAGGCTTGTGAGAACAACCCCTAAGCCTCAGCCATAGGTAGTCTTTCAGTGCTGTATTAAGACAACAGAGATTCTGATCCTTTCAGAGCGAAGTCACTGCTCACACCAGTTCAACAGCTGCCAAACTGAAAAGTGTGAATTATATTCTTGCATACACACATGACCACCCAAGTGCGGTAATCCTACTGGTTGGAACCGTGCAAATGAGGCTCACATCTGACCACAAGGGCATAAGGACTGCCAGCATATCCAATTAGGAGGATAAAAGTAACTGCCCTCCTGGATCACTAATTATTTTCAGTGCACACAGTGTGATGAAAACCCTTCCAAAAGTCAATTCTGTGTTACGGCAGTTTGACTTACAGGTGGTGCAGAATGGAACATTACCAAGTGCATTGCAATTAATTATGCTTTCAAATGCACCAGCTAAATCTGGCTGTGCAATTAGATAAAGAATAACTGAAGGGAAAGGTTATATTTTGGAATTACACATTAGAATAGATAAATACACCTTTTGCCTTAGCTGCTTGTTCCTATGTCAGGCATCTAGTTATGGAGCCCTGTCTGTTGCAGATAAAATGCTCGTGTAAATGCAGTTTCCACATCCATTTCAGTGCACAAGTGCCATTTTCATGCACTCAGCATAAATAAGCCCTTCCTTTAATTTATTTGTGTATCTGCCTCAAATGTCAAAGGGAATGACATTTCAACAAGATAATGACCAAGCAGCTACATCAAAGAGCCTCTGCTCTGAGTTGGCAGCCTCTGCGGTCTTCAAAGAATATTGACTCAAGCCATGGATGTCACTGATTTCAGTCCAGGTGTGCCAGTGACCCCTGCATGCTGAGAAAGTGGGTAAGTGTGACTGACGCATTCACAAAAATTTGAAAAATTTCTTTTTTTGGTCTCCAAATTACCCTTCCGTTTATTCCGCTATTCTTGAACACAGCCAATATTTAAAAATGTCCCACAGATTCAACAAATTTGTTCAACAAATCTGTTTTCAATTTGTTCAACAAATTACCTTGAAAATATAATTTGAAATTATTGGTTTAGCTCACACAGTTTGAAGCAGTCAGAGTAGTTGGGTATCCATGGGTAAAAGGAATGCTGCAATGATGGGAAATTATTTCCCTATCACCAGGCCCTTTGTTGGTGGATTCCTGTGGGAACTATTCCTTTTCTTTACTTTTTTAATATTCAGAATGTGAGCAGTTATGTTAACTTTAGTCCAGGTGCTAACAACAAGGGATTGACACCAGTGCATGTCCTGTCACCCTGGTAACCTTTTGTCTTGGAAGGGCTCATCCACAAGTTGGCTGAAGATGAGCTTGAGCAGGCAGGAAGATTAGTGAGCAGGGGGACTATATTCCTGTAGCTAAAAAATGCTCTTGAGTTCCTGCCTACTCAAAGCAGCATCAGTGGATAACTGCAGAAACACTGGACCAGGTTGCCCAGAGAGGTGGTAGATACTTCATCCCTGGAACATTCTGGGTGAGGCTTTTAAACAACCTGATCTGGTTGAAGATGTCTCTGCTCATTGCAGGGGCAGTTGGTCTAGATGGCCTTTAAAGGTTGCTTGCAACTCAAACTATTCCATGATTCCATGGAAAACACTCCCCATGGGCTTTGGGTGGATCCAGAGTCCAGATCCTACCCTTAATAATAAACTTAATTCAGTTATCCATGCTTTCACCATGCCTTGGATGGACTGTGGCAATTCAGATGGTCTGGGAATAGCGGCCTCTAGCCCTTTACAGAACAGAGTCTCTGCAGCAGCACAGGCTGTGCAGAGCACTTTGGACTTCCTCTTCACATTCTCCACCATGTCTTTGCATGGATCATCAAATCAAACTCAAAATCTCCTGCTGAGGCCCAAAAGAGTACTGAGATCATTGACTCCTATGGAGTGCCTACTGCCCACTGACTCCAAGCATGAGATTTATTGTTCCTCTCTTTAGCTGCCTAACAACCAGGCATCTGGAAAAAGCCAACTCTTTGTAGTTAGTAGGGAGAGGAAGAGACACCTGCTCTCTTTGTTCCCTAAAGAAATCTGTCTCTCCCTATGGGCAGTTGAAAGAGCTCAGCGGAGGTACCAAGCTTTTAGACGGCTCGAGTGAGGAGAGAAGACTGAATCCCAACAGAAGTCAGTGTGAATGAAGTGCCTAAGCTTGCCCTTTCTGGATGCTCTTGAAGGTCGTTTGAATTGCTGAAGTTCCTGAGTGGTCACCCTTGTCACAGATTTCACTCTGCTTGAATAAGGTAATTCCTGGTCATTGAAACAAGCTTCAGCTTGTTATCTGAACATCTGGAATGAATTCCTCCAGGAATTAAGGCAAGTCATGAATCACACCTCCTTCTGCTCCAAGTGTATGGTCCAGTTCTCTGCTAGGTCATTTCTTTGGCCATCCCTATCATAAATACACAGCAGCGTGCCGATTAAAAAAATAAACAGCTTGTAAAAGTGCCTGTGCAAGAACAACCAAACAAGAGCAGGACAGAAACCTCCAAGCTCAACAAACAAAAAGTCATAGGTTTCCAGTGTGAGACACTCCACAGATTTCACCTGCAGAGGGGATGAAAAAGAAAACACCCGCAGGACAGGTATTAGCAACACTAAAGGTCTGATGGGGAGTTATGTATGTGCAACAGAAGAACCAGTAAAAATGGAAGAGGTACTGAAGATGGGAAGAGGCTTGACATCTTTCCAAAAAATGCGAACTGACCTGGAATATACATGAATAGTTGCAGAGAATGCTTTTCTTTACTTCCAGGACCAGAAGCTGTCTCAAGATCTTATATTTTTACAGCAGTTTTTTTGGTTGGCATTTGTTTGTTTGTTTTAAAACTAATTCTTGTTTATTCAGAAGCTTAAAGGATGTCTGTGTGATTCTGTGTCTGTGGAATACACTTGCAGGATGGAAGATCTGGAAATGCTTGTAAGAACCTTTTGGGTGCAATGGTAGAATTTACCATTTTCTACCCAACTGCAGAGAAATCAGAATGTTTCTAATATTGCAATGAGCAGAAAGCTCTGGCTGTTTAACTGCCACTGAGCACTTCACTTTAAAAATGGATAGATTTGGAGCATTTCCCAGATATCACACTGTCACTTCTGATTGACACACTGGAAGAGGAAGTCAAATGAGGAAGTGAGTTCAGGAATGGCGAGGGTGTAGTGGGTCCTTCTTACTTGCAGGGAGCAGCCAGGAATCTAGCAGCTGGCTGGGGGTCTGTGTGTGGGGTGTAGTCAGCCTGTTGATTTTGGGTGCCTAATTTAGATGCCTACTTCTTTCCATTGCCTATATAAGGAATAGAGTCTGGCAGCCATGGAGCGTGGGGAGCCCGAATTGCCCATCAGTGTCTTACTAGTTGTCATGGCAACGCAGGCAGGCACCTAGAGGAGATGGTCTGAACGTGGTCCCGACTGACTTGCAAATACACACCACAGCTTGTATGCAAGTGAGACAGCTGTACTGAATGTATCCTGGCTGGAGCTCACGCTCCAGCATGCTGACAGCTGGAAGGAGCCGTGGTTTGAAGCTGCCCTTTGCGAGCCCCAAACAACAAATCTTTGTCTTTCCATCTGGTTTAAGGCAAACTTAAGCATGGGGGACACATGGGTCTGCAGGAGGCAAATTCTCCACCAGCGTGCCTCTGAAGCTGTGTCACTGCTGGGAGAGAAATGAAACTGCTTTATTCACGGGACACACTCCAACACGGGGAGATACCTTCCTGAAGACAGCGCTGCATCCCATGCCTTGCTTTGTAAAATTACCAGATATGCTTTAAGCTCCTTATGGAATTGATCAGTTAATTAATCAGTTTATCTGCCCCTGCCCTACATTTAAATTTAAATCTTCATGGCAATTCCATCCAAATCTCTTAAGCTGTGCTGAAAAAATCAGCAAGCAGAAGAACCACTACCCTGTAAATTGCTACTCATACAATAAGGTCCATTTCCTTTATTGAATTGTTTGTGTTATTTGGAGATGTTCTTGCACCTGCAAAGGCTAAGTCCACTCTTATTGGAACAATTGTGCAAGTGAGGAATTGGGTAATCTTATAGTGATGCAAACTATGTAGTTTTCTATGGAGGCATTAGCAAAGAGTTGCAAACATTCAGAATTAATTCCAATAATGAGCTGGGATTTAAAATCTAAATACTCAGTTTCTAGCTACATTGCAAATTCATCCCCAGAATCCACTCTGTATTACTCACCACCTCTTGCACCCTTTGACATTGGTAATGCATTTTTTAATACACTCAAAAAAATAGCAAAATAATTACATTTCAAGTACTGTTAGCAATGTGCTTGAGCTCAGCTAGGAGCCTAACATATGGAAGCTGCTAAAACCCAGTAGTTTTGTTTTGTGCAATTGTATATTCAAGGATAGCTCTGAAATTCAGAGCACAGGCTCTGGTCAAGGCAGCTCAAGAGACCTACTTGGAGCAGGTCCTGAGCTCTGATCTGTGCTTATAGCTGTTGAGGAGCCTGCATGGGTCTAGAGGATGTTGTAAACTTTGCCTTGCTGCTTGCTTTGGATCTCACTTGTCTTCTTGCCTGTACAAGAACTACATTCATCTGAACCAAAAGGTAGTCTCTAGATATAAAGTTTGACGTGTATATGCCTTTCAGAATAGTTTTTCAGCTATTAATTTTCAGATCATCATTTCTAAAGCCCTACAACATCATGCATGGATCAGGTGGATATATTGCTGTAGAATGAGATGCACTTTGATATCTCTCAGTTCTGGAAACAGGGATTAAAATTGTTCAGGCTAGTACATGTAGAATTTTATAAACCTATGAAAGATTTTTGTCTTTTTCCTGCATATAGATACCAGTTTTGATGTTAGCAATTTGTCTTATTAATAACTGATTTACATTTTCCAGACAGAAAATTGCTATCTGCCACAAATTTATAAGAATTTCATATTGTAAAATTCTCTAGCACAGTGAATCCTTTGTGATGTAAACACAAGGAATTTGTGATTAAAATTTTAATATGATCACTGCAGCCTCCTGAGATGCTTAAGTACAAGAAAATGTTATTTCCTGCATCTTAGAGTTCATTGTGATGGATGCATTTAAATGCCATCAATGGGATTCTATCTGCTCCGAAAACTAAACAAAACAGAAAGTCCTTCAAAGAAAGTAAAGAAACGGAAGGATTTATGGTCTCTGCTGAAGCATGAAGACTAACCCACTACCCAGTATTGTCTCGGTTCAGCTCTGAATTGTCAGAGCAGGCTCTACAGTTCACTGCAGAAATTAAAGATAGGAGGGGTAAGAAAAAGACAGGTGTACAGCTCCATTCTGTTCCATGGAAATGCAAGGTTTGCTGGATATTGTCCAGCTTACTTGAATAAATTGATGAGCTGGTTTGCTGCTTATATCAGCTGTTAACTCAGAGCAGGGCCTATGCCAGTAGCTGGGGCTGATGGGTGGTCTTGCTGCACTGCCTTCCTCACAGCCCTGCTCTCTGCAGAGGGCTTGGTATGGGAGCTGTCACTGGAGGTGATCCTTCCTAGGGGAAAGTCTCCAGCAGGCGGACCTGAAGCCTCTGCATTGCTGAAGCCATGCTAGTGCTCTGAGGACATGAAAATAAAGGCCAGTTAAAGAAACTGAGTGCTATTATTCAATCTACAATGCCTTTTCTCTACTCATCCATATCTCTGTACTAGTCCTGTTGTGACTGGCTCAAATTTAGCCTTTCTGGGAAACTGTTGGAGGATTTCCTATCCACATCTTATTCTTGGTAAGTACATGTTGTTCAAAAGCTTGGAAGATTTGGCTCGCCTTAAGCAACGTTGTCCTGCCTGTTAGGGAGTTGGTTGGAGACAACATTTCAGTGCACATTCAGTGCTGTTATTGGCTGTGGCAGCACCCACAGGTGTTGGCCAGGATTTGCAAAGTTGATATGTAAGTGCACAGAAAACTGAGCAGGCTCCTGTTGCCAGGCCTGGAAGCCCTGTGCTCCAGGGTGAAGACACAGGATTTAGCATGGTCTAATGACTGTCCTTGCAGCTGAACTATGGGCATTTTCCCTTGTCATGGGTTTGGCTGGCTCTCACAAGTGGGGTCCCCACAAATTCCAGAGCATGACTCACGGGACAGCAGAGACTGCTATGCATGAAGCCGTTGGGGAAGGGCGTTTAGCTTGATAAAAGCAAAATCTTCTCTGTCATGTGCTTTTAGAGCTGCAGATAAATCCTGGGCCCTTTTCTTTACTAATAGAACCCAAGACCTTCAGGATAGTTTCAAAGCTACATTTAGACAACTGTGATCACTGTTGAGTCCCTGCTTCTGTGTAACAGCTATAACCAGCTCAAATCTTTTGATGAAACTTGTAGGAAATGTATTTTTCTTTTCCTTTTCCCAAGTAAAAAGTACCTGTCATGTTTCAGATGAAAATAACTCTCTGAAGTTCAAAGTCCCTTTTTCCCCACTCTTTTTCCTTTTCTTTCTGCAATGGCAGATGGCAACAAGATGAGGAGAGGTGTAACCACAAAGGCTTTTCAGGTTTTGCCTCTTGGTCAAAGCAGTGTGACCCACAGTGCAGTCCTCTTAACATTTTTGACTGGCTCTCCAAGTAGTGACTACTGTAGGACCTTGCTGCAGACTTGTAGAGTCACCTTGAGAAAGATGAGGAGCAACATTTCTCAGGCATAGAAGGATAATGTGGGTAGGGAAGGGACTGCCTGTCCTTGTTCTCTTGTCACGTGAGCTATGGCAGGGTGATGCACAGGATCAAGCTAAGCTGTCCTGATTGCTGATCGGCTAATGGTCAAATATAAAAAACCTTAATTTCCACAGGCTTATGGACTTTCTACAGCAAAGATGAACTTGCAAAGATGAACTTAGGCATGCAAATGTTGTTTTCTTCATCAAATGAGTTTTTTAACATGAACCAGTTTTTTTTAATGAACTAAAATGGAAAAATAATAATCTTCAGCTTGGAATCTGGTGGCATCTGCACTGAAAAATGGCACCAGATATTACCTGTTGACCACATTTGAAGAACCTGAACATGGTTCTATTTAACTTCAAGTACGCTGAAAATAGGCCAAGGGTTTAATTTTCAAGTTGCATTATCATGGTCATGTCACTCTCCAAAATATCGCTAAATTGTTCCTTTATTTTTTCCTTTGCCAAAGAGGTAGGAGAGTGCTTTGCTGTCTGGAAAAATGCCTGCCTAGAAGTAGACGTCCAGATCTTTAACAAGGGTAAATTGGCAAAACCCCACTGATTGTAATGGAGCAATGCTGATTTTTGTCAGTTCAGTATCTGGCCCATCAGATTTTCAACTGTTATCACCACAGGCAGAATTCAAATTGACACGGCGTGGGCTAACATGATTGAGTGCAGAACAGGCTTCCTGGTTTCCTAAATTATTTTAATAACAGAAAGAATGTAGATGGAATGCCAGGCTAAGATCTCTACCTGGATACGGGCCCAGATTTTATTCAATTTTTTTTTTCAAATAAGCCTGTTCCAAAGTCATTACTTTTCCATTATAGAGTTTGTCATGACATGGTCCTCAGGAGCAAAACTCTCAGATTCCTTTCAGAACTGCAAAATCCCACAGCTTTAGATAGGAAGTATTGTCTTGAATAGGTCCTGTAGGATAAGAGGTTTATGGAAAGAGAGAAGGAACCTACACCTCTCCACAATGTGTAATAGATCAGCTTCTAAATCCATCTCTGACAGATATCTGCTCCAGGTGTTGCATTTCCAGTGGCTCTGGTGGGTCACTTCTTCTGTGAACCACCCAAAGCCACCTGGCATCCTGGAGTCCGCCAGCTCCCAGGGATCCCAGTGGTCTCAGGATCCAACCCATTTGTGCGGGCACATTTCAAGGTGTTTGTTGTGCAGCCATGGTTGCCCGATGGTGCCTGTGAGAGTCAGGGACAGTCACCTCTGCCCTGGGAACCCTGATGTCCTGTAAAGTGGATAGCACAAGGAAGGATGTGTTCCCTGATGGCGTTGTCCTGGTGGAACAGAAGGAGGAAGCATTATCCACTCCGAGCTTCAGGAAGAGGTGCCATGGCAAAGCAGCCGCGAGCCAAGCCCCCGTACGAACAGTGTGGGCTCCAAACAGCGTGGGCTGAAATGTCTGTAGGAATGGTAGTAATCTACACGTAAATAAATTTGCTCATCGAAGGAGCCAAATTAAAAACAAAAACATAACAATTTGGTTTTTCCCCCTAGGGAAAGGAGTTGTGTTTTTCCTCACTTGAAAGGATACTGACATTTTACTTTCATCTGCCCTTTTGTCTGAACAAAGGTAGCTGATTACTCGATATCTCAACTCTGATTTGGGGTATATTTTTTTATTCCTCTTAGAGATTCAGAGGGTGGTAAAAAGTCTCTTTCATTAATTAGTATGTCTCCTTTTGACCAGGAATGCAAGGGTATCCTTTTCCATGAATGTCATTTTCTCTCTGGGCTCTTGTACTTTAATTTCCTAGATGTGAAAAAAGGAACAGAAGATGAATTAGGTATTGAAACAAGAGAATATGAACATGACTCTCTTCTCCTCTAAAACTTATTCTTTCAAAGAGAAAAAAAACTTTTGTATCTAAGCAAAACAGAATAAACTACTTTATAAGTCAGTTTTAATGAATAAAATGTTTTTATCCTTCAAAAACTTTATTTGGGAGAACAAATTTAGTTGAAAGACAATTCAAAGTCTTGGTGCACTTACTGTTCCCATGTATTTTCTGTTCTCCCACATACTATCCCAGCAATCTGGCTTTACTTTTCAAGTTATTAATCTAGGGTTTGTGGTTTTGGTGGATAACTAACTATTTTATTATGCCTAACACAACAGTGCCTTGATGTTTAATATCTTGCTGATACACAAATATTAAGTTACAAAGGCAATGTTTGGTATCTAGACGAAGGGGTCTTAGCGGAGATGAGCTTGTCTACCTCTGCTTTCAAATACACAAGGATTAGTGTGAAAAAAAAAGAATAAATTCTCTTATTGATGAAGGAGGGAACTCATACATTGCTTACATTAAATTTCTTGGATAGTTGGGGTTTTTTTCTTCTTAAAGGTTTATTTGTATTCTACTATGCCTGATGGCACAGGGGGTTTTGTCTCATCCAAGTTTTGTCAGTGTATTTCTTTCCTACCTCCTGCTCAGTGATGGTTGAGCTGTTCTGAGGTTAAAATGACCAGTGCTAAAATGCTATTGGTGGTGTGGGAGTGGGACACACATGTCCCTTGGCACTGCTGACCTGTCATGTGCTCCTTCACTGGCCTCCTACACTACCAGGCAGGTGTAGTCACCTTGGCCAAAGGGCTGGTGTTTGCACTGCTAAAGGATCATGTTATTTCGTAGTAATTCTTCAATTCTCTGAACCATGATGAGTGCTTTCTGGTGATGGTAGCATTGCCTGTTGTGGCAGAGATCATCTTTGTGGAGGAGTCAGGCCATTCTTAGTGGTACGCCAAAGAATGTGGAACTCAGCCCAGAATGACTGCAAAACTGCTTTTCAGCATGTACAGATGATGTCTCCGTCCTCCCATCCTCTGAGATCAATGAGGTTTATGGTTTTTTCTTCCAAAAGGTTGGGCTTGGATCTGACCAGTGTTCATCAATTCTTCATTTTCCTGCTTTGGAAGGTTCTCACATAGGGCGTGAAGACCTGAGCAGATGATGGGGAGAGGCACAATCACCACTTTCCTCGGCTGCACATCCCTTGGAGGCCCCTGTGAGTGCTGGACTCCTGGATGCCAGGCTTGATGTGCTGCTCATCCCAAGTCCAGCATTTGTCCCAGTCATCCAAGGGCTTCTTGTGACATCCTCCCTAGTAGCCAGAGTAGGGAGTGTTCACAGCAATGCTGCTCAGTAAACACACATTTAATGGAAAAAAACTGAGAGACTTTTGTTGGAAATTTTTCATGAATTATTTTTATTTAGGAAAACATGATATCATTCTGATGGCAAGAAAACAAACTGACAGGCCAGCTTTCTGTAACTCCTAAAATATCACCTCTTATTTTTCATCTAGCAATAGAAAAGAAGAAAGTGAAGAAATGGAATAGCCAAGACCAAACCCTATGTCTACTTCTTAGCTTTTGCTTCTTTTTCTGCATTTGGCCAGCGCTTCTAAAACAAGGAAGATGAAGAGAGTGTGCAAAGAAGCATGTTTTCCCCTTGAAATGTGAAAACTCAGAAATTGAAAAAGAGTAGCTGGGTTTTTTTCTGATTTTAAAAATTACATTTTCTGGGGGAAAATGTCTTTTAAACCAACCCTCTGTTTTTCAGTGAAGACATGCAAACCAGTTTGGCTCACCACATTTCATGGCTCAGCCTTCTCAGACCACAAATTACAGACGTCATAACAAATGTCAAAAATACAGCAGAACATAACAAATTATATATGCAGAGACACAAGTGCAGTCAGTCATATATACAGAGGCATCCATGTGTGTATATATAGTCACCTGTGTGCGTATGAATGTGTCTGTATAAATATATCTCTGCATGTGCACAGCTATGTGTGTCTGCGCACAGATGTAAAGTAGATGTGTCCCTGCTTGCAAGCCAAGGAAGTCATGGAGAGGTTCTGCTTCAGGAAGGTCTCCTTTGTCTCTTGGGGAGATACATTTCCATGCAATGTTTACCTGTGGTTGTTTCTGTTTTTACTGGCCCTGTAAAGATGTTTTGACCAGAATAAAATATATCCAGCAGCAGCGTGAACCTGCGTTTCCACCAGCTGTTTGGCATATTTGTTACCTGTGTGAGGAAATCCTGAAAGCTTTGCCTGTTTCATAAGAGTGTGGCAATACAGCCTAGGAATCACTCTTGGGTTGTGATACAAAAACTCAGTCCTTAGAAGTGACCTTTTCAGGTAAGAGTGGAAACCTTTCACACCTGCCAGTACATTTCATCAGGCCATGAGGAGACCAAACAAAGGAGGGAGGACATGTAAGCAGCAAGTTCCTCCCATTGGGAAATGCCACAAAAGCTGGAGTAATGTTTTGTGCAATGTTGTACAGCAGCCAAGCAGAGACAGTAAAGAGGAACTCTTTATTTAGTGGGAAAATAAATTTAGGTGAGTTGAATTGTCCAGTTGAATTTATGTTTTGGCTGTTTTAGCAGTTAACCAGTGCCCATACAAAGTCTTGAAAAAAAGTCTAAGTTAGTCTTGCATACAAGGTGGTCTCTCACACTGCCCCCAATACCAGAGCAGCAGTTCAGCACTAATTCAGACACCTTTCTCACATGGCTCAAGGCAGAGGGAGGGCTCAGGTGCTGGCCTCTGCCCTCCTCACCAGCTCCTCTCTATGTTGCACACATCTTAGCTCCTCACCTCCCAGATGTGCTCTGGATGCTGTCACATGCTGGTAAAAGCTCTGCATTTTATCAAAAGTCTCTATGGGTTTTGTTGCAGGCAGGTAACTCCTTGTCAAATGGACAGGGGGGTTTCTTCAGCCTGCAGCCCCCATGCATGAGACGTGTTCTGAAGGACAAGTTTCCCTGCCCCTCTGCCTACAGCTGTGCTGACTGCAAATGCCACATCTTCCTCATCATCCTCATTTTCCTAATTCCTCCATGGGACAGCCAAGCAAAATGTGATGTGGAAATCTTTGGCTGAACACTGAGTGACCCTGTGTGTCCTCCCAGCACTACTCTGGACTCATGGGTCTCTTGGCAGGGCTCTTTCTCTCTGGTAGTGATGTGTTTACACTGCCACAGTTCCAGTGCAACTCCAATGGCAGTTAGTTCTGGGATGTCTGCTCTGCTTTGCACCATCTTCAAGCCCACCCTGCTTCTTTGCAGCCACTGTTTAAACTCAGGCTAATTGTAATCCCAAACACGCTGCTCTTAAAACAGCAGCTGCATCTCCTTTTGTCACTGCAGGGATGTCTCACTCCTAAGGTAATGCCTTCCTATATGGGTTTCAAAGAGGTAGCTCAAGCATCAAGAGAAGACCTTATGAGGCACTGGCAGAGTCTGCCCTCAAATAGTATGATTTCAGTCTTCCCTATTACCCCCAGTTTTGAAGCAGTTCATTTGGTTTTTAGTTTGGGGCTGTGATAGCTGACCTTTCCACACTGCCACCCCTCTGACTAACACAAGCTCTGCAGACAACAACAGATTGGGAATGCTGGTCTCTCTCTTTATGTCTGGATCCTCCCTTAGCACCCAGCAAAAGGGGAGATAGACTTTGCAGCGTGATCTGAATGTGCCTGGCCTCTGATGGCTCAAAAGGAAGTGGAGGGATGAATGATCTATCCACTAACATATTCAATTCCAGAGGCCACAAATCCCTTTAAAGGTACATCTGTTTTGATAGGGGATGGACTAGACGACCTTTAAGGATCCCTTCCAATGCAAACTGTTCTATGATTCTATGAATGTACCCCTAGAATGAATGGCCTTCATGCACAGACTGGTTTGCAAAGCTGTTATGGTGCGGAAAGTTCCTGTGATAAAAAAGGTTCCCTTGATTAACTGTATTTCTGCATTATGTTTATTTTGTGTTTTTTGTGCAACCATCCATTGTCAGACATTGTCAGAGCATTTGGGGTTCCCACACTAAGAAGTGTGCAAGTCCAGTACTTTTTATCCCTTTGTTAAGTATCAAAGAGGAATGTGAAATTCTATCTGTTTTTAAGACACTTGTTGAAATCTATTTTTGTTGCTGCTAAAAATATGCTTTTATTTTGTGGTAGGAAAGAACTCCTTCTGGCTGAGCAGCTGCTCCAAGTGATCCGTAAATGTGCTCTAAGCCTCAGGTACAGAGCAGTGTCCCATGGCCCCTGGTGTGACCATGCAGAAAGCAGTGAAACAGCTGTTGGCAGGCCTGACGTAGTTATGACATTTTTCCTTACAGCCAGTTGTTTCAGCTACTGAAAAGGAGTTCCTGTTTCCAGGCAAATGCTACAGCCACCAGTCTACCCTCCCATGTGTAAGATAGGTGCAAACCTACTGGAATAAATCTGAATGGCCTAGGAGCAGCAAGGCAGGCTAATCCCAGACTCAGGACTGAGACAGATGTGTGGGTCAAGAAAACAGGAGTTCATAGCTTCAAGAAAAAAATGAAAATAATATTCATCCTCATCTGACATGCAAAGTAAGCCTCCCTTAGAAATGCAGGTCAGTTGAGATTTCAGGAGAGTCTCCGTAAGGATCTTCATGGAGTGGCTGAGGAGGGCTTTCCTTGACCGGAGAGCACATGGAGCAGCTGCGTGCTGCACCAGACCAGGCTCTCTGGAGAATGGGGAATCTGACTATTTCCACCTTTCTGACTTATTCTTTCTAGCAGGTGTCTGCCATGGCTTCTGTCTGCCCCCACCCTTCACAGAGCAGGTACATCTGCAGGCACCTGTGGCAGCTTTGGAGGGACTCCCACAAGGATTTGCAGTTTTCCTTGTTTCCCAGCTATGCTTCAGGATTACCCAGAAATCCAGCCCAGTCAGGTAATGCATGGGTCCCTTGAGAACACTTTCTATTCCCTGCTCTTAATAAATCAGAAATTTAGAATATAGTCAGATACCAGCAAAGAGGCAATGCTGGTACTTACCCGAAATCATGCATGACACAGTCATCTTCTTAGGTCAATAGGATGAATTTTCATTTGATCTTAAGGTGCTTTATTGATATAACTGGCTGGTTGAACACTAGTTTTATTAGTGGAACAATCAGGCTGTAGAGTCTCACAAAAGCAGAAAAAATACTTAGAGCCCTCTTCACTGAGGGCGAGTTTGGAATGTGACGTAAGTGCTGGGTCACACTTGGAAGTCACTCAGTTTATCACACATGCTGATGTACCAAATTTGTAAAGTCAGCTGGAATGGGTGGTGCTTTTAATTAACTTAATGCTACACTTCTCTTCAAAACAAAAAGATAGTTTTACTCAATTGAAAGTGTTCCTAAGTACCACAGGCTAAGTAAAGATACCTTTGTAAATATTTCTTTGTTGAAAAACCTCTAAGCAACTCCCAGCTCCATTTAAACTGCTTTTATAGGTTAGGTGGGAAACACTGCTTGTGGTGCTGAAAATTAGATTTTAAGATTTCTCATTAGGCCTGTAACACTTGTGTTTTTAGAGATTTAAAACAGTTTGTTATTTCCAGTTTTGCATTCTGAATGGGATGAGCCTGCATGGGAATGTCATTTGTGTCGTTATGTGGCTGGACCATGAACCTTACAACACATAATTTGCTCCACATTTCAGTGACAGCTCTGATGCAATAGAAAAGTCAGAGGGCAATACACACATTGTATGCAAACAGGAAAATAACTTCTCCTGGGATCTGTTAATAAATGGTAAATGGCTTTGCTACAGCCTGTGTTCAGTGATAACAGGGTGCTGTAACAAGAACTGTACTCAGAGAAAGGTTCTTGGTTAAATTAAATTTTTGTGAGTAGGGACAGATTGAAGGCTCTACCTGTCTGCTCAAAGACAGAAACCTATCAAAAAGGAAAAATGGGAAATGAAGAGCATGAATAAGCAGCCCATGCTGTCTAAGATTAAGGAGCGATGTGACAAGCCTGGTGTAGAACAAAAGCTACTTAGGTTTATACCTGTTTATAAATTAAGTTACTTACAAACTACAGATAGAGGGAAAAGTAAACCAAATCCTGGCTTGAGAGAATCTCATTGTTTCAGTGTGAGGGGTTCTTATCTTTGGATGTTGGGAAGATTATTACTATTTACACAGTTTCCCTTGCTTCTGGATCATGCTATTTAGTGACCTCTGAGGTGGCACAGAGTCCCTGCGTGGGTGCTCCCGCATCCCTGAATAAAAGAGGGCAGGGAGTAAACCAAGGATCAGGTCTGGCCACCCACACTGCAGAGAACAATCTGGGAACAACTCTCTCCAGGACTACTCCCAGCTAGACCCACAAGTGAACCAGTGTTGGGTAATGTTCCCCACCACTTCCCATACAATCCATCCCAGCCAACACCATCCCTTCAGCACCTGCAGCACCTTCCTCACCTCTGGGCATGCAACACCCTCCATCCACCAGGTCTGTGCTATAGAAGCACCACTCTGCTGGCACTCAGGACAACCCTTGTGTTATCCAGAGTCAACAGTTTTATCTTAGGGCCAGTGGGGCACCAGATAGAGCCCAGGAGAAGCTCATGGCCAAGCACTCAGTGGGGTGGTGACAGGCAAGCTGTTTAGGGGGTAGGGGCTGTTAGCAGCCTCTGCATGAGCCAGACTGTGCCCCTTGGCCTGGCAAGAGGCAGAGATGTCCCTCAGGAATTTATTAGTATAAGCATAAACTTTCTGTTTGGTCGTAGCTTTCATCTGTCATTCTTGTGTCTCATTTGCGCTCTCTGGCACGGCTTCTCTCCTGTAAGATGAAGGTGATATCTGTCATCTGCTGCATAGGCAAGGCAAACCTGGTTCCATGCATCAGAGAGTTGAATGAGAAAGGAAAGGATTAAAGTTGCTCAAGCAAAGATAAATCTGCATTTTTTGAATTTTACAAGTGAAACACTGTTTTTGTGGTATAAGCATTGTTGTCACAAGTGCTTTCCCAAGCAAGTGCTGAGTATGAGACCAGGTCATACACTGCTTGACCAGGCAACGCTTTGTCTTTGATGAGCAAGTGCTGCTGCTTGAGTCATTCTGAAACAGACTAAGGAAGCAAGAGAGAAATCATGAGGGAGGATGCAAATAAAGGGTATGGGTCACTGCTGGGTTCCCACAGACGCTGTGCTCTTGGGCAGGTGGCTTTGGATATCCTTTTCTAGAAATGTACCTTTCATGCCTGCTGCAGCTTACCTAGGGATTTGGGGCCCACGGAAACCATAGTGTGGGAGGGCAGAAGAGACTTGCTGCACACTCCACTTTTGCCCCAGTATAGTGCTAGGATGTAGCTGGGGTATATGAGTCTGAGTATTGTGGAGAGACACATTTGGTGTGATAGGGGGAAGAAGGAAGAATAGCCAAGTTGGTTTTGCTGAGTCTCTAGCTGTGGTACAGCAAAACCCAACCTTCCTTAGACAAGTCTAGTAACAGTGATGGTCACAAACTTGGGAAAATTTGCTTTAGGATAAAAACAACACTAATAGCAATCTGTGCTTTCTGCTTCCTTCCTTTACTGCTTTGTTAAAAGGTCAAGGACAAATGTTAAAACACTGAAGAGTGTGCAGCCAGTGTTTCCTTCACTCAATTTCACCCCTTCAGTGTGTTTAAACCACTTTGTGTTAACCTGAATGACTTGTCAGAAGATGCTGCAGTTTCTGTGAGTAATGGAAGACCTGCTTAGAACTGATTTGTGCAAAGATTTTTGGTTTAAATTGAACAAATGGAAGTAACATAATTTAGTTTTATGAGCTTTGACAAAAATAAAAGCAACATTTACAGTGTTTATTTGGTAAAGAAGTTCTGGGTTTGGACCAAGGATGCTTAGGTTTTGGCAGTTTTGAGGTTGCAGTTTTTCTGTTCTTGAAACCCTCAGTTTTTCTTTGGGAAAGTAGATGTCTTCTGTGCAAATTTTTGTTAGGCTGAAAAATCCCCTTTCCTGGGGCAACAATTTCTTGGATGGTTTTCCTCGGAGGGGATCTACTGGCAGGTGCTCTGACATGAAGCAGAAGGATGGGAAACTCTGAAGGAAATACTTGTGTCTCAGATGCCAGCAAGTGAAAAAACCCCTAAAATGTCACAGAATCATAGATTAGTTTGAGTTGTTGGGGACCTCTAAAGATCATTTAGTCCAACCTTCCCTGCAATGTGCAGGAACATCTTCAGTTACATCAGGTACCTCAGAACCCCATCCATCCTGACATTGAATATTTCCAGGGATGGGATATTCACATCTCCCTGGGAAACATGTTCCAGTGTTCCTCATAATTAAAAAGATCTTATTTATATCTAGTCTAAATCGACCCTCTTTTATTTAAAAACCATTACCCATTATTCCACAGCAAGATGTCCTAATGAAAACTTTGTCCCCATCTTTCTTATAAACCCCCATTAAGTATTGAAAAGATGCCCAATGCTTCCATCTTTTCACCTGACAAAGAGTACATTATTCTGTTCCCTGTTCTTCAGAATTTCCACCATGGCATGTAGTTAAATACAACCTGTTCAGTGCTTCACCACCCACACAGTAAAGAATTTCTTTCTAATATCTCACCTAAACCTACTCTCTGTCTGTCTAAAACCATTCCCCCTTGTCCTGTCACTATAAAAGTTGTAAGAAGTCTCTCTCCATCTTTCTTGTAAGGTCCCTTCAGGGAGGCCACAATTAGGTCACTCCAAAGCCTTCTCTTCTCCAGGCTAAAGAATCTCAATTCTCTTACCCTTCCCTCACAGAAGAGGTGTTCCAGCACTGTAATAATCCCAGTGATCCTTCTGTGGACTCACTCCAATAGGTCCATTTTGTTCCTGTGCTGAGGACCCCAGAGCTGGATGCAGCACTGCAGGTGGGGTCTCACGAGAGCAGAGCAGAGCAAGCAGAGCAGAGCAGAGGGGCAGAATCCCCTCCCTCATGCTGCTGGCCCCACTTCTTTGGATGCAGCCCAGGATATGTTTGGTTACCTGGGCTGTGGGTGCACATTGCTGGGTCATGTCCAACCTCTCACCCACCAGCACCCCAAGTTTTTCTCCATAGGGCTGCTCTCAATCTGTTTATCCCTCAGCTTGTGCTGATACCAGGGAGTGCAGCACTTTGCAAGTGTTAAACCACATGATATTCTTTCCTATGGGCCCACTTCCCCAGGTCAAGAAGAGAGATTGCTCCTGGTTTCTAGACTACTGTTAGCTTTATGCAGGCCTCTTCAAAGGGAAGAGGACTAAATCAGTCACTCCAGATTTTCTGCTAAGCTTGCCTGTACTCACTTTTCCCATGATCTTTTCAGATATTCAATATAACCCACTGCGATGAGGGTGGATCTGTCTTGCACCTCTTTTTATGCCCTCTCCCCTGTCTCCATTTCATCCCTGCGAATACTTTTCGGGCCTCCATTGTCCACACCTCCAGGGTGTGGAACAAGAGAGATGCAAAGATGGTCTGAAAGGTCTTGATTGCTGGGAGAGATAAACACAGACTGGGCACGATTTAGAAAATACCATAGAAGAAAAAGACAGGGACAGGGCTGAAAACCACACCTACAGCCAAAGGGCTGTTCCAGTGAAGAAGAAGAGTTGGTCCCTTTTTGGGTGAGGTCTGCATGGCTTTCACTTCTCCTTTTTCTAATTTTTCAATTCATAGTATCTATCTGGATTGAGATGCAGTCCCAGCATTCAGATCCCAGTTCCATTTTTGTGTGCTGCCTCAGATTCACCACTTCCTGTGTAAATGCTCCTTTTCTGTCAACAAAAGGCTGTTGCCAGTGGGATTTCAGGTTGGCCTTAGTGGTCAAGGAAACCAGTGGTATCCCTGGTTTTGTTTAGATGTCTTCTGTTGTTTCTTTGGTACTTACTTCAGAGATGACTGAGAGACTGACTCTCAGGCATATGACTGAGAGAGCAGGGTCAGTCCTCTTGTTTAAGGGTTTTAGGGAATAAAGAGGTGGCAGATTTAGAGAAAGAACCAATAACAATTTTTTCCTACACTACACTTTTTCTACTTTCTCTCCCTTTCTTATTTTTCAGTGATTTTCAACATTTTGCTTTATCCCTGGTTTTGTCTGATCATGCATTTACCCTAAAGCAAAGCAGCCACTTACCAACAGACACGTGTGACATCTGTGTGTCTTTTATCACCCAGTGCCAAACAGGCAGCAGTGCAAATCCATTGCCGTGAGAGGGGCCTCTCCTCACCTGGATGATCACAAAGGAGCATTCTCAGCCAGTACACATTGCTTCTCAGGAGGACTGGGGAACATGTGGTGTTACCTTGTACCTTGTACCTCGTGACAGCTGAGCCATCGTGCGTTGTGTTCCCAAGTGCAGCTTGTTGCCTTGTTAGCCTGTGGAAATGTGCTGTCTTCAAGAGGATTTAGGATAGCAGTGGTTACTTCCAGGTCCTGGCTGTTGCCTCAGATCCTTGATGTGTCTGGGAGCAATAAATTGACTGGATATTTCTGCTGTCTGCTGGATGGCAATCAACTGATACTGCACTTTGATCATGTCGGATGTGATTATGTCCACTTGACTTTGAATGTATTTACAGACACAGGTTCCATCTCTGCCTGGTGTGGCATTAGCATTTCCAAACTGTCTGATTTTGAGATGGGAAATTATATGTGTCCTTTAAGTAAGAAAGAGTCTAGGCTTGACTCTCTGTCTTACCACAGAGATAGTCCTGCAGCAGAAAAATTCATGGAGTAAAGTGTAGGGTAGGAAGGAAGATGAGGGCATCAAGCCCCTAGTGACTCACAAGGAGGAAATTGAGCCTATGTGCAAAGCACACAGTGCAAACCTGTGCTGTGCCCTTGAGAATCATGTAACTGGCTCCTGCCCTATGCACCTCAGCCTGAAGTTCATGTATTTGCAGCACAGCCTCTCCATCATCACTTCATGCTAAGGCAGCTGCTGTCTTGAATCATCACCTACCATTTAAGATCAATTGAAAGAGTCCATCCAGGGATATGTTCTAAGGAGACTTTTGTGCCTGTGTGCAGGTGAGGTTGAGTAGCTTGGCTGCCAGTGTTTACCAGCCACCTTCTGCTGCTTAGTCCTGTTGCATGATCTGAAGCACAGAAAATGCATCCACTGTGCTGCATGGGGTACATGGAACAGGCATCTCAGATACTATGAAATCTGGGAGGTCTCGAGGGTCTTTAGATAGCCTCCACTTTCTTCTCTACTCAGGTATTTTGCTCTGCTTGGTTGCTCCTCCAGCGCCCATGCCTGGAAAAGAATGAGTTTAATTCAACCAAAATGTCTCTCTAGACACCCTTTTCAGAGGATCCTTTGGGTGCAGTTAATGAGGAGAGAGAGATATTATTATGGTAAGTTTTTATTTTTCAGAAAAACATAGTTGAACTCTAAAAACATAGTTGAAGAAAACACAGGCCGAATATCACAGGGAGAAAAAATCCTGGCCGTGAAACTTATCTAATCTTCCAAGGGAAATGGTGGAAACCTTATCACATAGGACATTAAAATAGGCAACACAGAACACTAGAAAAAATGTTGTTGTGAAATTCCCTTCACTGGCAAGTAGGTGGACTGTTATTACTTTATGTATCTTTTACATTTATCAATCCTTCTCAGAGCTATCCTCTGCATCCTAAAGAAATATCCTTTGGCTGCTTTGTCTCACAAGTAATTAAGTAGAAATGAGTATATCACCAAGTACATTTCAATATGTGTCCTCAGCTGGCTGGAACTCAACCCAGGGATTCAGGATCTGCTTGTAATTAACATTCCATAGTAAGACTCCACACCCTCTTTTTGTCTCCCTAATTATGTGTTGGAAATACACATTTCTCCAATCATTAGCAATTTTAGCAGAGAAGTTTTAGCTGGGCTTTAAATTGCCCTCTACCTCAATTTAAATATTCCCTGTTATTTTAGGTTTGTAGACATTACACAAATAAACCTTTTCTCAAGGCGTCACAGGGAAACAAGCCACTGACTCAAAAAAAACCCAACAAACCAACTCCAAACCCAACTGCTGAGCTGCCTTCTGGGTTGACAATATCACGGATTTAGGCTGTGATCTGTTGGCTCTTGAGGGTTTCAATACTGGTAATTAAAGGTGTCACTCCTAATTAGCATGAGAGCCTGTGGATGTGAAGAGTAATTGTGAATCAGGCTGCTCAGAGATCTTCTTTCTGTGAAACTGTCTTTCCTGCCAGTTCATTAGAGCAATATTTTCATGGCAATACATCTGCTGGGGGTGCTTCTCATCACGAAGGTTTGACTGCATTAGAAAATGGAGGAACAAAATGCTTCAACTGAGGATGAATGAGGGCTTTAACTTGGGTCTGTCAGCAAGGGACTGAATGGCTGCATCTCCAGGTGTGAGAACAAAGTTGTGCCCATTGTGAACTTGTCTTTAACAAATTCGCCAGTGATCACACTGCTTGCCTGTTCTGTCTGTCTTTCCCTCAGCTTATCCAAAGGCTCATGTTTCCTGAGCCTGCTGTGCCCAAGGTGAGGCACAGCTCTCGCATCTGTCTAGGGACAGACAGCAACAGCATCCAGACTGAACTTAGAAAGAAGCCAGAACATGCAACCCTGGATTTTCAGGGAGATACATCAATCCCTGTGAGGGTCCTAAGAGAGTGCCCAGGATATGTGAGGAAGCTGAAGTGTTGGTCTCCTCTCTGGTAGGTAGGAAATGGATGAGGTCCCCTGGCTGAAGCCCCCTGGCTCTGTTCCCACTGGAGCTCCTCCAGCTGGGTACCACTGCCATGCTGCTTGCAGAGCTGTGCTGGGGTAATGTGTGTCTGAGGGCAACCAAAACAGTTTGTTCCCAGACTCCACAGAGTTTTTAGTGCCCTTGACTGTAATGGTAATTAAAAACAAACAAATCTGGATGAGTTCTGTGGGGCTGCCAGATCCCACAGAGATACCTCAGCTTTCCTTTATGTTTTATATGGTAACGGCAGGCCTGGTGGTGAATGCTCTGCTGCTACTAGTACATGGTGACATATGAGATGTCGCTCTGGAGACAGTGGGTGAAAATGTGGCACTGCTGGAAGCCGGTGGCAAAACTCCCGTTGACTTCAGTAGAGCCAGAGCATTTTGTGCAGTTATTTTCCATGCATAATTCACATGGGGCAGGGGTGGGATGACTGAGATCTATCCTCCCAATACTTTTCTTTTTCTCTAATGATTAATAAGTTAACAGTACAAAAAAGACTTTTTTTCTGGAATGGTTCATATTTGGGAAATCCAATTCTGACCTACTAAGCCTGCTCTGACTGTTTTAGCCTTGAGGCAAATTTGCAAACTGGCCTAGGGAAGCTGGTACTTGTTATTGTTGCTTCAAAGACTGTCTATGTGGGAGAGGGAATGAGATGTGTTGGGATTAAAATACCCTAGCTGTAAAAAGCAGTAATAATTACTGTCTACATGTGGGCAAGTCAAAAGGGGTTATTACCAAAAGAAATTTAAACTCCTGTTTGCAGAGAAAACTGCCTGAAATCCAACATTATTCATCTGTTCTGTGTGGATTGTTTTTAAACAGTTTTCTTCAAACACCACTTTTGTAAGGCAGAGTTTAAATGGATCAAGACAACATTAAGAGGCTTGGCATCAGGTAAATGATAGTGTAATGGGAATTACAAAAGACAGGTCTGCTCCCAGGAGCCCTGGGGTCTGGGGGGCCAGCACAGCTGCCTCCCATGAGAGTGCACAGCACACACCCTCCAGTCAGGCTGTGTGCTACTCCTCTGGTCTTGCTCTGGCTGCTTAAGAGCATCAGTGTGCTCAGAGAGCAGCTGATCTTTTTAATAGAGCATTTTGCTGTACTCTCCTGACACAATTAATAGATTCATAGGTTTGAAAAGCATTATCAAATAATCTAGTGTGATTTTATATAGATACTATGCACTTCCACGTATCTCCACCTGCATTCCAGTAACTTGTGTTACACTAGTTCATACTTTCCCAAAATGCATCTGGCCTTCTGAGAATATTGCTGTTCAGTACATTACATAATTTCATGTTAATTATTTTCACTCAGTCTATTCTCATTTACTTTAATGAAAATCCTCTTCAGACTTGTTCATGAAATGGGAGGAGGATCAATCCGCCCTGATGTCTGTGAGGATAACTTCTAATGGAGAGCAGTTGGCTTGCTGCTCTGCTCTTCTGCATGGGCTTTCACAGGAAGGCATAAGAGAGGTCTATAATTTTGTGGGGTTTGGGCTGCTCTGCTTTTTCATAAATTCACCAATTCAATCTCAGTCATGAAGATTGTCCTGCGTTGTTGAAAATACTAGATGAAAATGTTTGGAGTATGAAGAGAAGTGCTGCTCCATCTGCTATAATTAATAAGAGAGTTTCCTAACCTAGAGTTGAATGTGTGAGAAAATTCCTGTGCCTGAAAAATACTGGCTGATGATGCCACATGCCATTCCTTTAGCCTCCAGTTTTGTGTTAGAAGTTCAAAGAGGCAGTGTGTGTGTAATACCACTGCCTCATTATAGCTTCTACTGACAGAAGCTACCATGCCACAATTCTGTCAGCTCCAAGATTAAGATATTTAATAGCGTCATTTGTGTTGTCTTACAGCAAGATTCAATCAGTTTTTCATTGCATACATTGTTGGCTATCATTTGATTGGGTAATGCCTAAATGTACATTCAGTTTGGAAAAGCTGTTGCACAATGCCATATTCCCTGTTGCTTCATGGAAATTTGGACTTCCTCTTAGCTTCACTTTCTGTGAGTTATACGCTGCTGGGGAACTGTCTTTGAATCAGAAACCAGTCATGATGAGAGCATCTGTTTTATTTGTGGTTTTCGGTTTTTTCTCTATTCCAGGTCCACAAACTCAATCCAGTGACACATGGTTTTCATTTATATGGTTATCAAAGCCTATTTCTTCATTCACAAGGCAGAGGCAAGAACATTTTCCTTCCTTAAGGTCCTTGTGTGTAAGTCTGGCAAATAGCTGCCTTTTATTTTACTGTTATGCATTCCTTTTTCTTACCATCTGCTAAAGAGATTTAGCTTATATAACAACAGTTTTCACAATTTTTATCACCACAAATTAAAAATCACCTATAGACACAGGGATTTTCTTGCAGTCATTATCTATTTCACACCCATCTGTATATGAAGTGCCTTCAGTACATGTAACCTTGGCAGCTCATGGATCCAAAACTATCCAGCTGCTTTACCGATCTAATGAGAGCTGTGGTTGTAGACATGAAGAAATACTGCCCCCAAATTTTGCTAAATTTTCACAGATTCTGCTGATTCACACTGAGATGTCCAAAGAGGTTTCACAGAGTGGCTGCCTTCCTCACCCTCTCCATCCAGCACTAGGGCATGGATAGATAGTGCTCCTGCTCTTCTATTCCCTTGAGTACCACTGCCCTCTCTGCTGCTGTCCATGAAGAGAAATAGCAGCTCTTGGGTTCAATTTATCATATCGTCACTCAGATGACCAAAGACATCCAGATGACTTGCTTGCTAATAAATTATCTATTTCCCTACCAGTGATTACAAAGGGATGTTAGGTCACTGCCTCATATTTAGGTGTCTTTGGGGCTGACATGTTAAGCAGAGGAGACAAATCCTACCCAAGCATCCCAGCTGAGTGGACTACAAGTGTCTGTTTATACTACTGCCAGCAAACTCCTGGGTGCCCCTTGTTCTGTGGGACCATGGAGCCTCTGGAGTTCACAGTCTGACTCATAGCAATTGATGAAGAGCAAGGGTGGAACCAAGAGGCCAGGAGCACAGAAAGAAGGTAATTTCAAGTTGGTGATGAGGCAGTCTACACTGTGCTGACTCCAAACCACCCGATAGAGATTTTGCTGAAAGCAAACTAGACAGCTGTCCTGAGCTTCTCCTGACCAGGCTCTCATACAGGATCAATTAGGTTGGAAAAGACCTCTGAGAACATCGAGTCCAAACTCTGACTGAACACCCCCAGGTCAACAAGACCATGACACTAAGTTCCATGTCCAGTCTTTCCTTAAAAACCTTCAGGGACAGTGACTCCACCACATTCCTGGGCAGTTCATTCCAACATCTAATCTTCCTTTCTGTGAAGAAATTCTTCCTAATATCCAACCAAAACCTCCACTGTTGCAGCTTAAGACAGTGTCCTTTGTCCTATCACTGGTTTCCTGGGAGAAGAGACTGAGTCCTACCTGGCTATGCCTTCCTTTCTGGTAGTTGTAAAGAGCAACAGGGTCTCCCCTGAACCTCCTCCAGGCTAAACACCGCCAGGTCCCTCAGCCACTCCTCAGAGGAAATGTGCTCCAGACTCTTCCCCCGCTCCATTGCCTTTCTCTGGACTCGCTCCAGCCCTTCAACGTCCTTCTTGTAGTGAGGGGCACAAGACTGAACACAGGATTCAACGTGTGGCCTCATCAGTGCCGAGTACAGGGGGACAATCACTGCCCTGCTCCTGCTGGCCACACTATTGCTGATACAGGCCAGGGTGCCATTGGCCTTCTTGGCCACCTGGGCACATTGTGACTCATGTTCTGTTGTTGTTGACCAGCACTCCCAGGTCCTTTTCCATCAGGCAGCTCTCCAGCCACTCTGCCCCAGTCTGTAGCAGTGCCTGGGTTTGGTGTGGCCAAAGTGTAGAACCCACCACCTGGTCTTGTTGCACCTCATGCTGTTGGTCTCGGCCCATTGATCCCGCCTGTCCAGATCCCTCTGCAGAGCCTTCCTGCCCTCCAGCAGACTGACACTCTGACCCAACTTGGTGTAGCCTGAAAATTTTCTTCCTGGTGTGTTTTGTCTCAAGGTGGCTCTATTTTGCAGTGGGCCCTGCTCTGAATGGCATTGGACTTCCTCCTCCAGAGACCAGATGGCCAGCTGTGGCAGTCCAGTTGATCTGTAAAATAATGCAGCCACTGCTTTAGCACTGGGTATAAGCTGTAGGTAGCAGTTCTCTCATATAGCCTTGACCTTCCGAGGCTTTCTTTCCCCTCATGAGTGCCACAGTGTGTGTGAACATGGTGAACTGGGTTTTCTCTTGTCCCAGAATCCTTGTCATAGGTCTGTCCCTTTTGCAATCTGACAGTACTCTGCGAAGACTTTCCTCTGGTTGTCACTTGCAGTGTCTCTTGTCTGAGTAAGTGATCCCTTACAATACTGGAAAATTGCCAGTAGGTCCTCAAGGGAATTGATGTTTGTGTCATCATCTGAAGATTGCTTAAATGGCCCAGATATCAACACTTGCTGCCAGCCGGTCACTTTGAAATCAGCGGGGCCTTTAAATCAACAATCATTTACTGTTACATAGTGTTTGCCCTATGCCATGAACAGAGAAGCAGTTGTTTGTTTTCTTCCCCAGCTTGCATTTGTGCCCTAGTTGTGCAGTTGTCCTGCTACTTGCACTACAGCTGTATGCATTTCTTCACTGTCACAATGTGGCAGCTTTCCTGGGTACTGGTGGCTGGGCTGCCACGAGTGGTTGACAGGTTGGAGAGTACCTCCTGCTGCAGGCAGGAGGCAATTCTGTGAGTAAGGCAGAAATATTCCTTGGTGTCCACCCCTATGGTATTAATATGTTCTTCAATTAGAGAGAAATCTGCTGGGAAGGGGTGATATATATACAAGATCCTGTGCTGGGCTATGGGTGTTGTTGGATCAGATGATCTTTCTCTACCTCCTTATGCACTCTGTGGTTCAGTACCCTGCTAATGACTATACTATATGTGATCTGGTCTTATTGATGGTCACTAATTGCTAAAAATAGAGCAGAGATGGAAAAAAACAGCCATTACTTTAATATTCAGTACTCCTAATTTGAAACCTTTGTCTGATGAAAACAAAAGCATATGCTGCAGCTCTTGCTCTGCACGTTCTGCAAAGTCAGGGTATCCCTGGCATAGATTGCTGAAGGCCAGGTTGTTTTAGTTAAAAGTAAACCCACAGCAACCGTGACAGGCTTGTAAATTAATGTGGTGTGTTCTCTGAGCACCAGCTCCCATCAGGGTTACTCTGGAGATCTCTCAGTGTCGACCATCATCAGAGTCCTATCGCTCTAATGATGCATTTCATATTAAAGTGCCTCTAGGTGCTGGGAAGAGATTCGGCATGTTCAAATTGTAAAAAGTATTACTGTTAACCTCAGTTGTTCTCTCTCTTCTTACCTATGGTGCCCTGGAGAATAGGCCAAATATCTTCCACAGAGAAATCCTATTTCATCCTTTGGCTGCATTCAAAACAAAATGTTTTCTTTCACTGCAGTCTTTAAAACTCAGTCAAGATCTTCTGATGATGTTTAACAATGAACTGTTTTATAAAGCTGACATTCCCATCCATATTAACCTTTATTAAAAGGCTTTTAGGCTGGCCTTAAATAATGCAATCTGCCCTTGAGACAGAGGTAACCCTGTGATTGCCTTGGCCAGCAGCACCATGGGAAAAGAGCTCTGACTCAGTCTCACTTCAGTGGCTGGTTCCCCTTTGGTCCAAGGGGAACTCCTATATATGAACTCTTTCCCAGACATAGGTTACTTCCCTCTTCACATGGGGTCAGGACTGCTCCCTTGCAGACTTTGCTGTGTTTTGCCCTTCTTCCCCTTCTCCTGGGCTCTGTGCTCCTCTGCCCTGGTGTATGAGGCTTTATATCAGTGTAAACTGTTACCACTCCTTTAGACAAAAACATCTCCTCTGTACATGCAGAAGCAGGAAGTCAGACGTCTGAATAGTCTTCCCACAAATTTCAAGAATTACTCACGTTCATTGTCATCTTCTCTGGGCTGCACTGCCTGGGGCATCTGTGGGTTCTGACGAGAGCTGGGATCACACCCATCGACTTGAGGAATGGCTGAAACCTGTTTAACCCAGGGCACACACTTGACACTAGTCATCTGCACACCTCAGATTTTGTCCCTGCCTCCCATGCCCCATGAGGTCCTGAGCATCCTACCAGCCCACCTTTCACACCTATCTACCACTTTGTGGGGTAAAGGGCCTGAGGGCAGGCTTAGATGTGCTTAAAGGCATTGCCCTTGTGTTTTCTGCCTGCATGGCTGGCATTGGGTTGGCCACATCTCGTCTGCCTTCATGGTTTAATTGCGTAGCATTCCTCTGTGTGCTGGGAAAAACGCAGCTCTGCTTTGCCGTAGAGGACACAAGGCCATTGTCAAAATGGTCACGGGGGACGTGAGTCTGTGTTTGACCCCTGCAGGCTGACTGCATGGGAAAGCATGGATCCACATATGGGGTAGACATGCTTTGGCTCCTTACCTCCAATGATCCCTGGATGGGGCTGGTCCTCAGAGCAGGCTTGGATCAGCACCTTTGGGTTTTGTGGAACCACTTAACCATGTGTAAACATCTGCCTGCTCTGATCAGTTTGAATCATGCCTGCCCTCTTACCTTTGAATTGGCCAGCAACCTCAATCACCCTCTTCTGAATGCACTTGTGATGCTTCAGAAGAAATATCCGGTTCAGTTATTGCAGATCTTCCTGCTGTCCTTGCTGGCTCCCTACTAGTTGGCATAGGTCCAGTGATGAGAAAATCCTTGGTGGATTTCAGGTGGTAGCCTGAGTTTCCACAGTGGTCTGTACCAGAGATTTTGATAATATGCAGCTGATCATGGCTCTTCATACCAGAGGCACATTTCCTAGCGTGGGAGAATCATCCTTCAGAGAGAAGGTTCACTTCAGACCTGCTGTGCATAAGGTACACGTGCTGAGTAGCGTGTGCTGCAGTTCGACAGCAAAGAATCATCAACTGAACATCACCGTGCCAACTAAATCATAGCACTAAGTGCCATGTCCAGTCATTTCTTGAACACTTCCAGGGATGGCGACTCCACACTTCCTTGGGAACCCTGTTCCAGTCCTTGACCACCCCTTCCATGGAGAAATTCCTCCTGTTGTCCAACATGAACCTCTTCTGGTGCAGCTTAAGTCCATTTCCTCTTGTCCTGCTGCTTGTTGCTTGGGAGAAGGGGCTGACCCCTACAGTGCTATAACCTCCTTTCAGTCACTTGTAGCGAGCAATAAGTATCCCCTGAGCTTCCTTTCCTCCAGCCTATGCAACTCAGATTCTCTCAGCCACTCCCCATATGACTTACTCTCCAAGCAGTTTGTCTTATACATTACAGAAATAAGGCCAGAAATTCCTCAGCTCTGTCCTCCAGGCTGCCTTCCTGGAGCATTCCTATATTTCAGACTTCTGACAAACACAGTCATGGTGGGAGTGGATGGTGGCTCAAGCTGTCTCTGAACATCCTGCTGTCCCTCTGTTACCTTTTGCATGAGAAGCTGCTATAACATACATTATTTGGAATGCAAGGCATCTTTGTTCCCCGTCCAGTGCAACGACCCTGCCCAAGGCCAGCACACAGGCACTGACCTATGCTGTTAGAGTAACATAAGTAATAATTATTTGAAATTTGTGAACCCACGGGATGAAAACCACATGCAGTATTTGCTGCAAAACTGTTTTGATTTGAGAGATTCAGTTAAATACTGACTCAGTGGTTAGGATATGTAGGCTGGGATTATGGCGATAAACAGTTCAGTATTACATCAGTTAGTCAGAAGCAGCAATGAAAAAGGGCCCACACTATTTGTAATGCCTCCCTGATGTCGTTTAATTGGAAGGATCTGGGTTGCCAGAATGCATGTTGTGATGGCCCATGCATAATCTCTGGCGGGTGGGGGGTAGATTTCTACTTTTATGCCACTGTTTTTGCCACAAGTAATGTTATAAGTGACTCCTTTATCCTTGTCTATCAGTTATGTTTTGCATAATTAAGGCTAATTATTAGGTATGCATAAATCTGATTCTGGTGGGAGTAAGTTGTACTCACCATATTTACTCTCTCCATGACTGACCTTTTCTGTGAAAGGCTTCAGAAAAAAGGTGTGCTTGCCCCTGTGCAGAATGGTTTGTTGTGCAGTCCAACACACTTCCAATTAGTCACTAGAGTGTAAAAATCTCCTGTTGAATTCAGGTCTTAAAAGAGAAGAAAGATGAAGTTTGTACAACACTCTGAGGCACATGGTGTGATTCTTGGGGTTGTGCAGGGCCAGGAGTTTGACTCCTTTTGTGTCCCTTCGAACTCAAGATGTTCCATGCTTCTATGAAAGGAGACGCATGGTTCTGGTTTACAGGCTGCACATCACCTCACTGGTTGATACAGAAGAAGGACCTTTAGCTGCCAGCCTAGGAAACAAGGCTAGTCTGCCAAAGACATTCTGATTGTTCATATGTCTGCTTTCCATTTCCAGCTATTAAACAACATGAAAAGACAACTGTCAACAGTGCAAATATTTCCCTTGTTTAGTGCTGCATGTGGTCTGGGGCTGTTGGCATCACTGGGATGTTATCCCTTCAGAGGGGCTGTGGCTCCTGGAAGAAGCTGGCATAGTGGAAGAGAATTCTCTGTGAGATGTATTTTTTAAAAGACATTCTGACACCTGATGTCTGTGAAAGAAAGTGTAGCTATGAGGGCTACTTCTCACCAATGCATGACTGCCAGAGTCTGTGGCCAGTCTGGGTCAGCAGCATTTGACTCTCCATGAGATGAGTCTGTTGGCTGTTAGGCCAGATCCACTTGGACTCAGAGGGTAAGTGGTACCACATGGCTTACATGTGGCTGTCTATATGGCTAAACTTTGCTGTCAGAAGCTTGGTGGTCTCACCCATGTTCCCTATTAGCAAGGATGTTTAGTCTGTGCCTAAATTATGCCCAGGCACTGCCTGAGAAATCAAGCAAACTGTAGTAGGGAGGATGGGAGCCTTTAAACTCTTTTGATTATTTCATGCTCATGTTTGAGCTATGCCCTGTCCCAGATCAGTTTTCCAACACAGGTGTAGCCTCTGAGACACAGGATGTCCTCTTTCCTGATTCCAGCTTGCAGAATATAGCAAGAAGCTTGAAGAAGAGGGTGTTGGGTCTGCTCCACAAGCTAATCATATCTCATGTGACTGGGGCAAGTTTTGGTGGGATGCCCTTCTGGGAAGAAGGTGCTCTGTGATGCCTGACTTATTTTTGTCTAGTCACCAAGGGGTGAAGTCTTTGCTGTACCCTATTAAAGATGAGGAATCTGTGTGAAGAGGAGAGGGAGTGACCACATGGCTAAGGCTTTAAGCTAACTCCTACAAACATACATATTTTTACAGACTGTGGTCACAGAATATCCCCAAAGTGTCTTGAAGTAGAGAGTTTGGAGTGAGACAGGAATTTCTGGAACTCCATTGCTTAGTGTTGGCCATTTTTTCTGTACTAGACACCTTTATTTCCTAGTGCTTTCTGAACATGGTAAATAACCCTCAGGTGGAAGTGACAGCTGAACCTAAGAAAGATTGAGAAATTCAGATTGGGCAAGCAAACTCCCAGTCCTCTCACCCACTCATTTCACACTGTCTTTGAGGTGCCCTTTTCCCCTTCACATATCCACTCTCATGTGGGTTCTCTGCATCCTTAAGGATGAGACCCCAGCTGACTTTTGCTCTCACTTAATTTAAACTGAGGTTCTGTGGTATGAAACTCCCAATTTGTTTAGCCATTGGAGGTGGAAATGCGGAATTTTCATTCTATCTGATGACCTGGTGGGTATGGACGTGTTCAGGAGAGTAGAGACAGTCTAATGGCTACTGGGTGAAATCTTGACTGGTCTCAGTGCTTGCTCTGCATGACCTGGGAAGGAGTCTCCTTGCAAACCCTGCACTGTGGTCATGGTTGCATCTGACCTTGCAGCTTTGCCAGCCTCAGAAAGGTCCTAAGGACTGCTGGGATGTGCCCTGGGGCTGACTGCACTTGTGAAAGTCCTGAAGAGGCAGATCAATGCTCCTCCAGCCTGTTTCGTTTACCATAATGAAGATTGCTCTGTAGGAAGAGAAGCAAGCCTCTTGCCTATTCAGGAGTTTCACAAGCGTGGTGCACTCATGTTTCTGGTAGCGGGAAAGCCCCAGAATGTGGGTTGGAGTGAAGGGACAGTGCAGGTGATTTTACAAAAGTCCTGTCCCTACCTCTTGGGTAAGCCTGAGTTGCATGAAAATCTATTTTCACTGGCAGGCTTCTATCTACAGCGTTTAGATATGTGATGACTACAAGGAGTGACTCAGGTCTCTCTAACCACTACCCCACCTGGTATCTGAAAATGGTCTGAACCAAGGGGAGATCTTGGGTACTGTTTCCTGAGAAACATGCCAAAACTAGGTGGGAAATGAGGATGGTCTTGGCTGGGTGCAGTCACAGTGACAGTGGCAGTGCCATGCAGGCCCCTTATCTTCCTCCCCTCTGCCCACCCATGGCAGTGAGTCTGCTTCTGACATACAGCACACACTGACCACATGTGCCAGAGTAAGCCAACAGGGCAGCTGGGAAGAGGCAGGAGCTGGAGAAATAAAGATTAAATTTGAACACCTAGATGCTGCATTGCACTGGGCTGTGTAACATTATGACACAGGATACACAATCCGTTACCCATCCGGAGGAAACCTGTGTACACAGAGCCATGCATGGAAGCTGTTCCAACTGATGTCATCAAAATTGCCCATCCCTAGCACAGCCCACAGTGAGCTGGATTTGGGGCCAGAGGTATTCCCAGAGATTAACATGGCAGATGGAAATATCTGAGACTGCTATAAATAAAGAGCGTATTTGATCTAGAGATGTCACTTTCCCTCACCTCCCTCTTTGAACAGTCTGGGGAGAAGGATGACTCTGAGCAGGAGCTGTGCAGAGCTGTAAGGTAATATGAAATTCCTGCCAAAGCTGCCTCTCACCCTTCATTGACTAGAAGGGAAACTTGTGGAGACTAGCCTTCCCAGGCTAATGTTAGCCTTCGTGATGGTTGCTCTGGGCTCCCTCCGTAGTCATTGAAGAGAGACCACAGCCCACCCATGAGCTGCTGTTGCATGACCTTCATGTCTTTAGGTTAGGTATAGAGGGGAATGCTCAGTGAAGGCAACTAAGCAGGATCCTCTAAGCTGGTGGTGTGGATCCTCCCTAAGATCTATTGTGGTGTCTTTGGATCTGTTTCATTCTGTAGATCATCTTCCAGATTAATTTAAGTGACTAACAGAGCTTTGCATCTCTGTGGACCTTCTGATAGTTTCAGGCCAGTAGAGCATGACAGATACCACCATGAATAAGAGTGGTTGTATAAAGCAGACTTTGCCTGGATGTATTCTTATTTTAGTTTTCAGTGCAGAAGCAAACTTTTGGATCAGATCTTCTGGAAGAAAAATCAGAGATGTTCAAGATTCTCTATTTGTCATCCTGACAAGCACAACTCAGTTTTTTCATCAGTCAGGTCAGTTTTCATCCCCTGAGGGATGATTTTAGGCTCCAAAGCATGGAACAGATTGTGCTGGCTGTGTGTATAGGGCAAATTTACTCTCACCCTAGGGGATAGTCTTGGAAGACCTCTGACGGATTTCCAGGAGGAAATGAGACACTGTCTCTGTCTTGATTCAGCTCACATTCTGGGTCTGAAGGACATGGTACTTGGTGTTATATCTGCATGCTTTTCCTCCAGATTTGGGAGGCTGGTGTTCTTGCAAACTGTGGGGACAGTAGTATTCCTGTGTCCTGGAGATCAGTGGGGCCTGATGAAGGACAGGCAAGATTTCGTTGGGTGATCCTTCATGCCTTATGTGTATTAAGTCTGATTTCACTACATAGCTTGCCCCATATGTCTTGTGTTTATTTTCTGGTACGGCTCATTCTCAGCAGCCCATGTGCCTGCTTACATACTGCTGCAGAAGGCAGCTCACAGACAACAGAGGAAATAGCTCTGTTGGCATGTCTTTCCTATCTCATTTCCACCCTCAAATTTTTCCCTAGTTTTAATCCCTGTGGTCTGGATTCCTTAAGAGTCTCTAGAAAACCTCACCCTTTGGTACCTCCCAAGACTTCTCACCCAGAAGTCCAAGGGTTAATATCCTTGGAGCATTGCGCTGGGAAGCAGTGCAAGTCTGTTCATGCAGTTGACAGTGCCCTTTTATTACTCTCCTATCAGATGTCTCACTCTTAACAGAGTTGTTATTAAGATAATTAGTTAATGCGGGTTATTTTATTATTGTAGTCTTATTTGGTGTGATTGCACGGTCAGCTGACACATGTCATAAAAGCAACAAAAGAATTAAAAAGTTGCGTAATTGGCAAAACTGGACTGTGAGTGTTGTGGAGTTCAGAGATTTGCAGAGAGAAGAAATATACAGACTCCATAGAGACATGGGTCCTTCTGTGAACCTTGGATTTCTCTTCCTGGCATTTATTAGTCAGGAAAATGATTGGCATTTCCTCTTCTGTGTTTTAATTTTCTCTGCTTGGGCTGTGTTTTCTGATCTTTGCTTCAGCCTGTAAAGGAAGGCAGATCGGTCTTGTTTATCTTTGCCAGAGATTCCTTCGTTTTGGGAACCACATAGGAAATAACTTTGAATGAAGGCAGACAAGAGGCTTTAAAAAGCATCTATCAAGTAATCAAGTGGGTCCATGTGTCATATTTCCTGACAATCTATTGCCTTGGTATCTGCCATTGGCACACATCCCAGTGCTGTCAGAGTAGCACAATCCTATTTTTATTTACATCCAGTGCTCCTCTATTCAAGTACTTTATCCAGCTTTGTCAATGCAAAATCCTAGCAATTTTCATCTTCTTAAGCTTTTGAGTTTTCCTTGTGCACCCTCCTGACACATAAGCTTGTGAAAAATGTTTCTTTCTTCATCCCTGGTCTGAAAAGCTTCTTTTCAGCCCATCCTAGCAAGACTTCTTTTGAGACCTGTACAGTGTTGTCTTTGTTTGTGTTGGTCTTCTCTAGGCTTGGGTTGAAGCTGTGAGTGGAATATTCCCCAGGGTCCTAAATTCTGCCCAATTTGCAGCCATGTCGACCTGCAAATATTTCCTCCAGTATGAGATTTTTGGCATCCCAAGTTTCCTGGATGTGCTTACATCATCCCTGTGCGGAGGAGGACTTGGCTGTATGGCTTAGAATGTGCTCTGTGTAATTGAACAAGTTCCCTCAAAAATACCCCAGCAATTTTACCAGTTCTTGTCTGGGGTTATGAGGTATGTGATGTAGCCCTGTGGGCAGGAAAGGAAAAAGCCCTCCCAAGAGGCTGCTCCTGAGCTGACTTGATAACTTTGGGGTTTGAAATAGTGGGGAAAGAAAAATCTGAAGCGAGAAACAAGTTGTTAAAGCAGAGACATGCACAGACATATAATAAAAGATACATCTAGATTTTTCAGAATGTGGCTAGAGGAAATCAATCCCTAATGTAGTAAACAAGCTCCAGTGGGTTACCAGCAGACAACAGCCAGAGTAACTCAGTTCCAAACACGGGCACTGCTGCAGTCAGAATTTGGCCTCGGAAATTTTGAATTGCAGTTGCTGCCCCAAAAGAGAGATTTTAGAAACAAGCCCCGCTGCATGCAAAGAATGCTTGAAAGTCCCTTCACACACACTACCTTTCAAGGTGCACTGCTAAAGCTCAAAACACTGAAGATGAAGGCTCCTGACAGCTTTCCAAGGCTCTGAACTTTGGACATCATGTTTTTAGGTCATTGCTTACAAGCCAAGAGCACCAAGCAGGGCAGACAAAGGCGTATTAGCTGGACCTCTTCTCAGTCTCCTGGGAGGGACAATGGGTGCAGTTCACAAGCAGAGGCACACAGCTGCAGCTTGCTGGTTGGGAGGCTGCACACAGAGGAGAGATCAGAATTCAGAGCAATTAAGCACGTCGCCTGATTGTTACTGACAGATTAAAAAACCCCCTCTGCCAGCTTTACACATTTGAGGCCTCTTGTCTTTGTGAGTCAGGAGGCAGTTCCCATCGTGAGACACGCTCTGTAGTACAGGATGATTTTTGGCAAAGTCCAGATGATTGTGAGCCAGGCGGGGCGGGGACAGCATTCCAGTTTTATAACACAATTCCATAATAGGAGACAGCATTCTTTTCATATTAATGTTCATACAATAGGAATTTTAAACTCCAGCTTTTGGGTTATATGGGGGGAAAAGGCTCTTTTAATTGCCACAATAACTTTATTCTATAATTCAATGAACAGGGCTGCTGGTGGACCAACCACAGAGAGTGCAGTGGGTATTTTGAAGGATGCTTTCATTCAAGAAACAGCAAACTGAAAAGCACTGATGTAGTTATGCACTAGCTGATGTCACCCTGACCTCCTCTTTGGATGGGTTACAGGCCTTCAGTTTACCTGCTCTGACCCCAGGGGAAATTCATGTCACAACTCTGCACACTCCTTGTGAGCACAGTGAAGTACCTAGCACTGCTTCTCTATTTCCATGCCTTTTAGTAGCAAAGGTTTTGCAGAGTGCAGTGTGGGGCTGCTCCAGGACCACCCTTCCCATGCTTTCCACCAGGGACATTTTCTGCCTTGCCTGTTCTGGTGGTGCAGAGAGGAACCTGAGGCTTTCAAGATGTTACTCATCTCCTGACTTACATCTTGCAGTGTCTTGCTCGGCAGGTAGAAATTTTAAAGATAAATTTCTCCTGCTGGGGTTTTGACTGGTCTTTGAGTTTTGCATCAAAAATAACCTTGTGGTCTCAAGAGCCCTTGCTGTTCTTAGCTGAAGGCTGCAGTTTGACCCGTCACTGTAGCTCAGACAAATATCTCGCTGCTGGCATCATTGTTAAAGGGTGAGGAGGATGAAGGGACTCTAGACTTTTCTTCTTTGGAGTGTGTAGTAAGAGCAAACACTTTAAGGCCCCTAGAAACACCTTGGACTCTCCCCAGGTCTCATGTTGAAAAGGCACATTTCATTAAAACCTAGTTTTGGCCCTCAGGCTGACACCCCTTAAACTAGTGTTTGCCAGGATGCCTGGCTTTAAGCACTCCAGAGATATGAAGTAAGTTTCTCACTAGTGGCATTTATAACTGAGATTTCACAGAGGGCTTTGCTGAGCCAGGCTGTCCAGAGCAGATACAGGGAGTGCCACTACTAGTCACTAGGAGTTCACATTGTCCTAACCTAAGCTATAAAATTCAGCTTTAAGTGAGCAAAGACATGTGCCCTGAAAAGGGCAGAAGGCTCAGTACTATTTAGAGACAAATTGGAACACCCAAAAGGGCAGAAGAGGGCTTGGCCTTCTGAGAGGTTGTTCTATGCCTTGCCTGAACAGCCGTGGGACTGTGGGTATCAGTGAGGATTTACATGTATTGGGGATGAAATGACCCTTGGAAGAATGGTAGAGTGGCATTTGAAAACAGGAGAGGGAAAACCTCATTAAGCACACACAGGAAAATCTGGTGATTGCCAAGAGTAGTCTGGCATGTGTGTCCCCACACAATGCCAGTCTGAAAGGGGATGTTCAGTAGTGACCATTTTATAATGCTGATTTGATATTTGGATACTGCCAAATGATAGAGAAAATGGAAATTCTAGGGATGTATGTGCATGCAGGAGAGTGTAGAATTAGAGCAGTTTTTGGTTTTGAGGCTTGGTGCTTTGGGTAGCTGCAGTTTTTAAGTGCGGTAATAGAGAGGCACGCATGTTCTTGACTCAGCCTTAGTCAGCTCAGGAGAACTTCTTCTTAAAGAAGAGCTTGCAGAACAAGGGCTGTGTGAAAGTATTTCTTCCTGACAGCTTGGTTGTGTTCTTCAGAGCAAGCCTGGCCGTGGTGGCACTGAGCCTCTCCGAAGGCTGTGCATTCTCTGAGTTGAGGGTGGCAGCCCTGGCTCAGGGTGAACTGGGGATGACCAGCTGGGGAAAGGGGTGGATCAAGGCCTGACGTGAGTACAACCCAATCTTTAACAAAGAGACTTCCTGCCTCAGTTGAAACGTCTTACTGTATTTCCCTGCCTTCAAACAAGAGCTGTGTGCACCTGACATCACTTCCCCCGGCTGCCAAGCGGATAACAGGATGAACCTGCACTGACTCTGAAGCAGACATTCCACTGTGTCACTGGTTGTTGTGCTCTTCGATGGGGCAGGAGATTTTACTACCACAGTTGTTTTTGAACTTTATGCTCCACACACACTTTTCCCCTCTGCTCCCCAGCAGTTCGAAAGGAAGCGGCGTAGGAACTTGTGTGATGTGCTTGCAGGCACACAGCAGCAATGTGACTCATCAATAGACCAGGCTTTGGGAGCTGGTGCCTGTTACAGCATGAAGCCAGCCTGCTTCTTCACAGAGCTCCAAAAGGCAGCTGGCTATGTCAAAAGGGCAGAGAATAAAGAGTGTAGTGTAAAATGGAGACACAATTAGGCAAAGATAAAAAGAAAAAAAAACCCCAACCCTATAACATTTTTCATCTCTTTACTGAAAGTTCCCTCGGGTGGTGTTTGCTGAAACAAATAGTTCTGCAGCTTGCTGGTATAAAAATGGAACATAGATTTTGCAATAATGCTAGGTTATTTTTAAACATCTGAATGAACAGTCATAAAACATCTACCTTGGAATGTACCAAGTTCATCATAGGATATGTCTTTATCACTTTGTAGCACTGAGGAAATAGCATTTAAGTGATATCTCTATGAACCTGTTCCCTTTAAACCTTCAAGTGTTTCAGCCTCATTTTATGTCTTGTACTAAACACTAGCCAGTGAGGAGGGAGAGGCTAATTTATTGCAAGTCATTAATCAGGAACCTTGATACAGTTTTGTATGTTTCAGAGCATTTTAAAAGGAATCTGGTTTAGCACTGTCTGCATTTTGAAACTGGGAAAATTTAGGCACTTTTTTGAAATGACCAGTAAATATTTGGTGCCTCCATTTGATTTCATAAAACCACAGAAAAGATGCAAACTTGGACAATGACACCATTGCTTCTGCTTATCTAGCAGGTGATACCGCAGTAAGTCCCAGTAATTTGGTTATTTTGGGTGGTACAACTGTGCCTGTAGATGTGGGTTGCTTTTATACCACTGGAAATCTGTGCTGTTTCCACTCAACAATGGAACTTGGAAGACATGGAGAAAAGTGTATGTCAGACATTTGAAAAGAAATACTGTCCTTTATTTTGACATTGCTTTAAACATTAGTATTATTCTGAAAGGACCACAAGAGTCAGCAAGATGTAGATGTTGACATTTCTGATTTCACTGTATTCAGAGGTTTTTGCAAATATGATTGCATTATTTGATTTCTCTAAATTTCTTTACATTTCTACAAAGAAGGGAAATTCATGAAAGTGAGTGCCCTTATTCGGTTCCTAGTATTTACCTGTGCTGCCCACAGCAGTGTTCACATGTCATGGGATGGCAAGCTCAAGTCGTAAACACAATTTATACTGTTGCCCAGGGTTATCACCACTGGGTTATCATTCAAGGTCATAATCTGCTTATCATTTATCATGCAACAATACCAAGAAAATAGTCACTGTAAGCATAAATAAGAATAACGTTAATACTAATAATTCACCACACTGAAGACCCCATTGCATATTTTTCCACATTTCCAAGCATTCCTTAAAAAAAACCCCCCAAAACCCCCTGTTTCTGTTCACTTCAAAGGACAAGTGTCAGGCTGCTCTGTTTCTGGACATCCTAGACAGTTTGCAAGACCAGTGCCTTAGTGTGGTTACTAGTCCTATGCCTTTGGTATTGACAATTCAAAGTATCCAGAAATATTTTGTTGTAAGCTGTGCTGTCTTGGCATTACCACATAATAAAAAGAGTTAGTCAGCTGCTAGGAGAAAATCTTACTCATGAGTAGTTAGTTACCTGATATGACAAATGACAAGGTTTGAAACAGATTAGTCAACCAGTCATCATCTTGGTTTCTCCTTCTGACAATTTTCAGAGTGTTTCTGGGATTATCGAAAATTATATTTTTTCCTAAGCAATATTTGGTTGAGACTGGTAGTCTCAGGACTTTTTTCCTCCTTTTGTTCTTTAGAACGCAGTAAATTTTCAGTCAGTGTTCACGATGGAGGACATATCCTTTGAATAAGCCTATTTATCTTTCATGTACTTCACAGCTTCTACTTCTTTTTTATCTTCCTTGAAGGATACCTTTTTTTTTCAATATCTGTTTGTCACTGGAACTGGAGAAAATTTACATTGACAAGATCTCTAATATTCCACTGGTAAGCAACTTAAACCTAAATGCTTTCCCTGGAGTGAGTGAAATGGTGTGATTATACTGTATATTTGTGTACCCTTGTGATTTATCTCCTTTTATAGTCTGCTGTTCCCTCTAGTTCCCTTGAGATAACTTAATGTTACCCACGAAGGAGCATGTCCCAGCCCATCTGCCTGTGGGGTGTGACAATGATATGCATCTGAATGATGAGTTCAGTGAAATGGGGCCCAAGGAGTCACTGTAACCCTTACATTCTTGGTATTTACTCCAGATTAATCTCTGTCAGACCTATGTTGATTAGTTGCTTTCACAATGAAGGACAGGAGGAGACATTCCTGAACTTGTGAATTTTCTGAGGATATTCAGAATGGACTGCAAAAAGAAATTAAGATCTCTTTTACAAGAATGAACTCCTCAAAACATTTGAAAGGACAGGAGCAGTACGTTTTCCTTGGGCAGGTATTTTCCTTTAATTATCATGTAATTTGTTTAGACAATTTATTAAGGATGTGTTGGAAGGCAAGTTAGAAGTGAAATTATCTTCCTAGTTTAAAAACAGCTTGTTTAACATTTATTCATGCAGGGCTGGGCCTCCAGATGGTATAAATTGGCATAGATCCATTTAATTTAGTGGATCTATGCCAATTTCCAGCAGCTGACAATCTTGTCCAGTAAGTCACTTTTAGTCCCATGACTTATGTTTAGTGCTAGAAAAATGGAAAGATTCAGCCCCTAGGGTGATGACCAAAAATTCTTAACTTTACCAAAATGAAACATTCTTTATCAGTGATCATCACAGAGCTGAGTGAGCACATGCACGGTCTACTCAGAACAGACAAGATGCCCTTTTTTCCCACCTGCCTTTCATTACTGGTGATGTTATAGCTAGAGGTGAGCTTCACCTTAGCCTTAGAGGTCAAGATGATAAGTTTAACTATAATAGCAGGGCCCTGTATGGTGAGCCTGGGGGCACAGAGGTGGTGAATTGTGCTCCCACAGGTACGTAAGTTGGAAGTTATGCCACTTAGTCCACATGTGGATCTGGCCCATTTGATATATTTGCTTTAGGAACTCATCCAACCATCACAGCAATTGTTACTTCATCATCTCGTCTATTATTGTACATAACTTTAGACACTGGTTGTGTTGTAGAGATCTGTTATCAAGACAATGACGTTCAGACCACAAATGTCAGACTCCTCTATGATAAAATTGGGACCCAGCACAACACTGGCATCTGAAACAAAACTCTGAGAGAGTAGAAGAGACAAAAGTCTCAATTGCTTTCAAATAATCAATAAAATAACACTTAGATTTTTGGAATAATATGTTTCATCACTAAAGCTTACTCTTGTTGAATGTGTGGTGGGTGACCCGGGGTGGCAGCTAAATATCCACCCCACTGCTCCCTCAATCTCCCCAAGTGGGATGGAGGAAAGAAAATAGGAAGAAGAGAAGCAAGAAAAGTCATGGATCTAAATAAAGACACTGATTTGGGTATTGAAAAGCAAAGATGACAAACATTCAAACATTTAGGGAAAGCACCTCCTCACTCTCATTCCTATAATTTTGCTATTGATATTACCACAGATTACACTCAGCTCCTGTGGCAAAGCACAGGCAGGACGTTAGGGTCAAGGGTATAGTGGTTTCTTTCTGCCACTCCTTGTTCCTTACTCTTTTCTTCTGCTCCTCCTTCGTTCTTACTCTTTTCCTGTGCTCTGGTGTGGGTCCTCCATGGGCTGCAGCTTTCTCATGGAGTTCCTGCTGTGGCATGAATCCTCCAGGAGCTGCAGTCCCTTTGAGTGACTGCTGTGGAGTCAGCTAGAGCTGACTGGGACTGGCACAGGGCAGCCCTTTACCTTCTCCCATAGAGGTCACCCCTGCAGCACTGCCTGCCTCCTCCCCCCATCTACCAAGATCTTGCCAAAGACATCCAGTACAATCTATAAGCTTCCTTCTTAGCTGAGCAGAACACTTAAGACAGGTCATTGTGTGGTAGGAATAACACTACACACTTTATTTATGCACTGCATTAAGGGTCTGTGGTAGGGTATCTTAAGAGACAGGATATGCGGCCACTGTATCCATGGTCTGACTCTGTATGTTATGATAATTTACCTAATGTCATGTTGCCCTACTTTGTTTCAGTCTTTCACTTAAGATTATGGGGATTCCAGAGGTTGTGTAGAGCCAAGCAGAGGAACACACATCTGCCTTTGGAAGTGGAGAAGCATGGTCCACTCCTGGGACCATGGAGTGTTCAAACCAAACAGCTCCAGAGTAAGGCTATATCAACACATAATTTTCATTTGTTAACCATAATGCTGGAATGACAAAAAATCTTAAAACCTTTTTCCATCTTCATCCCCATGACCAAAAATCACCACCATTTCAATAACATTAATCTGCTCGGTTATTAAGCTGTTGAATGAGTAGATTTTATTTCTCTCAGCTTATTTTCTACTCCTCTTCTAGCTTTAATAGCTATCTGTTTAATATGAGAGTTGTTCCATTTCATTACCTTCCTCCTGTTTTTTTTCTTGAGGTGGAACTAATGCAATGCAAATTGTGATGCCTGTCTCTGATTTTTCTATTAAGCAACTTAGGATTCTGTACAGCCTGTGTTGTTGACTGCAGAGCTAGAAATATATTTGAATTTATGATGAAATCCTGAAGTTTGCAGTATATCAAGTTTGGTGGATTTTTTTTTTCAAACAAGTAATAATATTCAATGATATTCAAGTCTTTGATGGAGGCCTTTTCTGCAAAGTATGTTATACACACATTTCAGTTCTTTTATTTCCACCTGATGCAATTCCATAGCAGCTGCCATATAAAATTTATGACATGGATCTAAGCACAGTACAAGCTCAGCTGAGCACTAAAGCTGCAACAGTGCAATGTGAAGAAGTTCACAAACACTGTCGAACTGCTGTCTGGGGTTGGCGAAACCAAAAGTAGGAAATGAGTTGTATCATACCAGAAGCACTGGGAAGGTAACTATTGGCACATACTGCTGCCTGGAGAGCTAGAGCTGCTTCAGCAATCAGAGCAATTTCTATATCAAGTAAAGAGGAAATAATTTTTGGATTAAGCTCTGCAACATGTGTGTATGCTCTTCTGAGTACATAGTCTGGTGCTGGAGATGCTGCAAATTGCTGCTTTTGAAAACTATGAATGAGCTGTGGTGTGCACCTCCACTAAGGCTTCGGATGCATTTGTTCCTCACATTTGCTTTTATTTCATTGTATAAAATTTAAAGGAATTTTCTAGCCTGTTTTGTTCAATGGCCTGATCAGTCATATCAAAGATATGACTCCTTTCACCTATGTCTTAAAGACAGACATATTCCTTATCCTAGTATTTTGAAAGAGGGGATGTTCTGCAGTCTTATTTTTTTGATGGTTAGAGACTTTATTCCCAAGTGACATTTTCAATGTATGTATAGCCAGACTCTCTCCATTTATAAATCAGTTATTCTTTCCCTGCATCAAATGCAAGAATATAAGATGCTTTCCCTTGAGAAGTTTCCTGCAGAAAGTTTTTGTAGAAAGCAATACTGCCCCTTTTGCTTAATCCACTTTTGCTTCAATGCTGGGCCAAACTGTGCCCAATCTACAGTAGTGGTGATCTTCCTGGTAGCAATAGAAGAGAGTTATGTAGTTCTATAGTCACATCTGGGCTGTCTTCTCCTAAATTAAGCACCAGCTGACTTCTTTTAGTTTTGCAGTTTTAAACTTTTCTGCTGCTTTGCTCATCTATAACTTGGCAATTCTTATCCTTTCCCCATACTCTGTCTGCTGAAAACTTGCTTTGCTGATTGACCACTTTTCTTTTGTATTCCCTGTACCCTTCTCCTTATATGTTGTGGGGGAATGGATTCACCAGTTAAGATGTCTAATCCTCTCCTAAAAGCTGATTTCCTTCCTTGGAATACGGGCATCATCACCTGGATTAAACCTTAACTCCTTTACTAGAATGTTCCCCTCATCCTTACCTAGAGATGATTGTTGGAAAATGAGTAGAAGTCACCATTTAAGGAAAGGGAAACTCTAAGGAGGTTTGGAAATACAGAAGAAACAAATGTGTAGAATACAGGAATTTGCAATGCAGCAACAAACATTATTCAGGTTACTATTTCCAGGAAGTAAGTTTTTGGGCTTTGCAGCAAGGCCTGTAGGAAATCCTACAGAAGTGTTAGACCATGAACATATTTGGTAACCGTGTCTGAAAGGAAACCCTCAGGGCAAACTTGACTTGTGAATATTCTGTGACACTAAAGAGAACCCTAAATAACCCTCATGATTCAGGAAATATCAGAGGATACAGATGTTGCATGAATGAATTTGTCTAGCATATGGAAGGAGGATGAGCCTGATTCTTGAATGGGACAATCCACTTCATCAGAAGAGAAATAATGATGAGAAAAAACATAAAGAAAATATATCTATTCTTGTGCTGAGTTCAGGAAAAAAAAAATATAATCAATATCTCTATATATCTTGATTTAAAAGATCTCACTCTTATATGTCAATGACACAGTCAACTTCCAGAGAAACTCAGAGAAGTTCTATAAGAACTGAGATGGTCAAACTCATCATCTTCAAACAGTAACACAGTGTGGTTCTTTTCTTAGAACATCATGTGTAGAGGCTTTTGTTAGGGTAAATGAATGGGTGGTCTGGGAAAGCTGAATTTGTTTCATCCTGGAGTTGTGCTAGAGATCATTGCATGCTTCTTTGTTTTGAGGATGAAAAGGCTGTGCAATATAGGAAATTCAAAGCTGTGTGAGCAGATCAGCAGACTATTTTCCTACTTGGATTATATATTTCTCATTTCAACACTCAAGAGATGATCCAGATGCAATCTTTGGCTGAGAAATTTCATATACAGACTGATGGAGAGGCTTTCTATTTTGAAGCAGTTTGTTTACTCTTTCTCCTAATGTCCTCCACTGGCTATTCTCAGAAGATGTTTGCCAAATTCACTCTTTGTCTGGCCAAGTGCAGCTGTTCTGACACTGCATTCTCAACATTCCTTGAGGATGGATTTCTGCAGACTTGGTCTGTGTGAGGAGTTATAATGTCTCTTAGAAGGACCATTTTCAGCATCTGCAGAAAGTCAGCTCAGGCATGAGTTGCACTGCCGGTGGATCCCAAATGGCAGGATTACATTTTGGAAGTGGAGCTTGCAAGATGGGAATGTGGAAGCTCTTCTACAGAGTCCAAACCCAAGACTCAGACAGCTTTTAAGGGACAATGGGAGGAAATACAAAGCACTCTAAGGAGAGCTGGAGAAATGCACCTGATGTCTTACAAGCCATATACAGTGCCTCATGACCCAGATCTTTTTTGGCTTCTGTTACAGGCCAACACTGAGTCCTCTCAGGACTTACTTGTCCTGAAAGGACTTGTAACACAAGAGTTTTAAACCAGTACCATATACTGTGGCAATTGGTGTAGGAAGCTACTTTCGTGCATGAATGATTAGTTTGACAAGTTCTGACTCATGCTGAAACCACTAGGAATACTTGGAGAAGTAACAGGTTGCTAGCATGGGCAAAGATTTTGAAATTTGCATCTACTGCCCCCTAACTTTGGACTTGTCTGGGATCATTTTTATGAGTAATTGCTAGTTTTACCACTCATGAATACTGTGATTCCCCCCAAACTCATGCCACTTAATTGTTATGGCAATAATTTGTAATTCAGATATCACATATATATGTGTGTATATGTATATATATGATCAACTACAACATGTGGTTAAGATAGCTGTTTAAACTAAATTACTGAGGCATACTGAGATACATAAAAAACCCAAAACTCTAGCATTTTTGCTAGTTTCCCACATATTTCATTATTTTAGTACTTTTTGAATGGATTTCTGATCCATATTGATTGAAAAGCATGTGAGCAAAGTAGGTCAGATCCTTGCTGAAATATTGTCAGGGCAAAACATGTAAGGTATTGAATTCTAGTAAAATTCACAATGTGTTTTTAACCATATTTGATAGAGTGGGGATTTTTTCCATAGCTGACCCATAGAGATGTCAGTAATGCTGTATACCTGACATGGAAGTCAGGCAGCAGATACCTGACAACAGTGCTCTGCCTCTTCAGCACAAGTATCTCATTGATGTTTCCCCTTAGTTTGGAATAAAGCAGGTTTTAAAAATCCGGCTGTGGTATAAAAATTATCCTATTTGATGCTTGATATTGAAAGAACATAATCAAGCCTGCCAATTCACACTACAGTGAAAAAATAGAGATTAATTGAGGTTCAAAACAATGGAGATAAAACTATGGTTCCTATGTTGATGTTTCCATGACTTTTGACCTGAACAATGGGTGACACCCTGTAAGAAATGCCAGGACAATATTACAGTCCTAATTAAATGCTGATGTTTTACTTTGAGAGAATTTTTATATTATTATTTAATTTAAAAAAAATCCAGATAGAGGAAATTGCTCAAGGAAGGTCATGGTTTGAATAATGTAGGGCATATATATTTGTACCTTAGTATGAGATACATGCTAAGTGACCAACACAACAAAAGTAACCAACACAACAAAAAAATCATGTTATAGATACTCTGCTGACTGGAGATGCTACAATAGTATTGTAGTGCTGCTTCCTTGTCAAGTGTCTGAAGTGGAGGTGTGGTGCTGTACAGAGAGATCTCAAACCCAAGTCTTTAAAGCTCAAGAGACACTTGCTTTCCATTAAAACAATCCTTGGCTTGAGAGGGCATTAAGCCGCCTGAGGATCTCTGAGAATTTACACCCAAGTGACCAATCCAAAGTCACAAAGGAAAGCAGAGGCAAAGCAAAGGCCTCTCACATCACTGTTTTGTGCTCTAAGTAGCGCTCACCCTCTTGTTCAGTAACAAGATCATCTCCACTCAGGAGTTCAGTCCCAGCATCATGAAGAACTTGACAAGGAAGCTGTTTGATGGCAACAAACAATCTTAAAATAAAGATCAGAAATAAGCAAAAATGCAGAGCATAAGGGTTAATGTAAATTCATTTGTAAGGCCAGTAATCTTAGTGAAAAATCATGGGTCGTTACAGTTTTCTCATCTGCTCTTTTTTGAACCTGTTAACTTCTAGTATCATCACACAGAAGAGAGAAGTAATCATTGTCCTTGATAGTCATTATAATTTTTGCCTCTACCTTTTCTGCCAAAAAAGAAGGAACTGAAGAAGTTGTGTCTCACAGGTATGATAGGCCTGGTTTCAGACTGCATACCCTCATTCTCATTCTGCCTTTCTCTGATTAAAAGTTCTCTGTCTAGTATTGTCTTCTTCTAAATGTGCTTGCACACCAACAAAATCACCTCTCAGTCTACATTTAGAGAAGCTAAACAATTAGATCTTGTTAAGACTCTTACTGTAAGGCACTTTCTCCAGTCCTTGAATAATTTTTGTAGCTCTCTCATCAATGTCATCTACAAATTTTGCCAGAAGCAGTTCTGTATTAGACCTTAGATTGTTAGAATGCTGCAGAACATTTTATCTGTCATCCACCTGTTCAAGAACATTTATTCAATGACCAGCATCCATCTCTATTCAAGATTGCTTCAGATATTCCCTCCACTAATCCTTTGCTCATTTATCATCACTTTGTTCATATTACCATAGAATCATTTAGCTTGGAAGAATCTCTGGAGATCATCTAATCTAACCTGTACTCAAAACAAGGCCAGCTTTAAAGTTAGAGCCAGCTATTTTGCAGTGCTGCCCTTTAAAGAGTGTGTTGTGCTAAGTCAAACGCATTATGGTCTACTCTAATTTACCTTCACCAACCAAACAATGCTTCAGTGAAGATATGAACTCTGAAGTTCCTTCCATACCTATTTTTCTGTGTTTCTAATAACCTGAAAGTTGTTTGACAAAACCTATTCTGCATCATCTAGTGGACTGACATTTATTGTATTTCCCATTAACTGAACCTCATAGCAAGAAGTAAACAGGAAACTGTTTGGTGGGAAAATTTGCACTCATTTAGAAACAAAGGAGTCTTTGCTCTGCATCACTCTCCTCTTGTTTCTTTCCCTTTTACATGATAATTGTGATTTTTCTATTAGTTTCTCAGCATTTCCTTCCCCTTGTAAGTCTTAAACTTCTTACTGTTTGTATTTCGTCAGCGCTCTCTTTGGAGATTCAGGAGTGAGCTTACATACATTGACTAATGTTCACAATGCACTGTCTATGCTATGCATTAGCTCTAGAACCACATGTGTTTTAGCTCTATCTGTATAACACATACTGCTATATACTGCATTTTCTGTTTTCAAGAAATTACATTTTATTTTGGGGGGAAACCAGTGCAGAATCATCTTCATGATCAGAGTCCAAGCAATGTCACAAAGTGAGACATGCTGATGAAAATGTTTGCTCCATGCATCTGGGTGTATTAATTTTTGTGCCCATAAACACTGTTTTCAGACCTCAGGCTTTTTCTGAATGGTGTAAACTGAACTTTAGTTTAATAGGTCAGATGACTACTACTGTTGTGACCTACAGTGAGGGAGATTCCAAAAGGGTGGAAATGCGTGGGAGCCCTGCAGAGCTACACCTGAGCACAAACTCAACACATGATTCTTCATCTAGAAACAGCCTGTATGATTTGACTTAGAACAGCTACAGTGAGCAAAGTACCACAAAGTGGAAGGAAAGGCATCAGAGATGTAAGAAGGACCCGCAATTCTGCAGGGACTCTGCCTGAAGCCTTTGGTTTATGCCTGCCTCAACAAATTCCATGGGCCCTGTTCTCTGGCCAGACCAAGTGGCACAGCATGGCTCACCTCTCCTCAACTCCCTTCTTTCCATCTGGGAACAGTCTGGTCTTATACTACTGCCTAGTGGGCACAGAAGCAGTTCCCTAGTCCTACATTTCTGTCTGACTAAAATATTAATTGGCAAGAATTATGTGGTCCCCCTTAGTGGCTAACAAGACAAGAAGTTACCCTGATCCTTATGGTCTTTACCCTCTGCCTTTAGAGCTGGAAATGCCATCCTTTCCACCCCACAGATGTGGGGTGATCCAGCTGAGGTGTGAACTTCTGTGGCCATTTGGTTCTTCAGAAATCTTCACTTCAGAGAATGTCCTTTATGGAATGTGTATGAAGGACCCATGAATGTATTAAGTGGCTTAATTTATACAAGTACACATGGAACCTATGCATCCTATAAAAGGCTTATTTTGCCCTTTCTAGTTCTGTTTCTAGTCTACAATAAAGCAGATTGATTCCTTCTCACATCCCCCTTTCTAAAAGGCCACTTCCTTTTGCAATCCTCCCCATCTTCTTTCATTCCAGATGATCAGTGAGAAAAAAACCCAGATAATTGCCCAACTTTCAAGTTAGACAATTATAAGTATCATTCTCTTCAATAATATTTTTAAATTACATTAAGAGTACTCAGAGAAAAGGATGGAGGTAGATTAATTTGGAGCAGAGAGGGCAAGAAGATGAAAAGCTGGAGCTGTTCTTTGATGACCACTGCAGTTCCAACTTTCTTTCCAATCATTATTGCAAATTTTAAGTGCTAGGTCTGACCTGTGCTATTCGGTTCATTCAGGGAATATAGAGAAGATTGAGTAGATTCTCTATAAGCTGTTGGTTCTGACAGTAAGCAACTTGTTTAACATCCCAAAACTTCCCAGCAGTGTTAGTAAAGATTAGTCAGATGCCAGCTTATGTTTTTAACTTTGCAAGAGGGTCCAAAATGTTCTTACAGTCTTTTGAATATCTGTGGTAAGGACAAAAGCTTGTCATCATGGTACACCAATGGAAGCAGCTGATAGATTCTGTGCCTGGTAATGATCAGAAAAAAGCTGTAATTATACAGCTAAAGGGGAAAAATGCTTGTTGCTCAGAAGTGGTAGGCTTTCTCCTTGTGTTTGTATGGCAGAATTTCTATTAGCACAGCACTGTTCATTTGTTACCTCCAAAAGCAAGAGCAAGCAAGTTTAGACTTGAATTTCTTTCATTTTATATAGGCCAGAGGCATAGTATTACTGGAAGCTTTTTCAGTGCTAGATGTGCCACAAGGATGTGAGGCATGAGAAAGGGTGTGTTTTGGAAGACTGTAGTTGTGCTGGGTAAGGGCCACCGGCCAGCTTCCTTTTCACACCAAAAGTGCAGCTGGCTTGTCATACAGACCTAAGGCCAGCTACAGATTCAAGTTGCTAATAATATGTTATTTTTCTCCTTCAGGCCCCTTTACAGCTTTAATTAAATTGTACTTGCATTTGCAAAGTTTCACTTCCTGGCATGTGCAGTTTTGTCTGTTCAAATGCTTTTATGCCAGTAGAAAAATTACAGATCTGCCTTACTACACTTGTTAAGGCATGGGCCCAAAGCTCATCTCAGGCAACTCTCTTGGAGTTAGCTCAACCACAGAAGTCTTCAACTCAGAGATGGTTTGCCCAACAGAAAAAGATGGGAAGGACAAAAGAGTGGAGAAAGGAGACTAAGGTTTCAATAATTTCTCTTTCAGTCCTGGTTCAAAAAGGAAAGGCATAACAGACCACAAGCAACAGGATTAATGGATCATCTATCGCAATACTGTTCAGTCTCCATGCAACCACAGTCTACCCCACAGAGCTTCTAAAATCTTTGACCTCTGTCAAAATATCTTTATCTCATATAGAAATGAAGCTGAGTTTCCACTTACATAATTATTCAAACCTTGGTCACAGAGTAAAGTGACCAAATTGTTTACCTTTGGATGCACATAGAGCACAATTGGATTGCAATGAATTTCAGGAACTGGCAACCACAGTGTATTTGAGGTGAGTGACCTAGAAAGAAACTTGGTATCTCATTACTGTAAACCATCCAGTATGATTTACTTAGTGGGACAATTTGTCGCCCATCCTGCTTTCAGAAACTGTCAAATTCTAATAGTTTTTGACACTGACCTGTGAAATGTTTAGCTGACACTAAATGAGGAACATGACTAAAGTAACAGAGAAAACTTTAATTATATGGGATTATTCTTAACATGTACTAAATTCTCCATAACCTCAGACTTTAGGACTCAGCATTTCTGATTTCAGTAGTTTGCAGTCAGATAATATGATGTCTGTGAGCAGGAAGGATAAATTTAGATCTGAAATGAATGACACACATTGTAATGAGGTGCAGGCAAGGTAAGGGATCATCAGCACAACGAGTTATTTAGATGGAGATGAACTGAAGTTTATCCAGGAAAGATGAGGCAAAACAGTGTGTTTGAGGATAGATATTCCCGTCACTTAAGGAAATCACAAACAGGTGTCTATTCCAGATAATGTTGAAAATAGCTGGTAAGCCATTTTCAAAAGATCATTGTGTAAGTGGCAGGGATATGGCAGAGCTAAACACGTGGAATTAAGGAACCTGGCAGCTCCATGTTGAAGGAAGACATGGCAAAGAAAGATACTTACTTTGCAGGTCTGTAAGAATATTTAATAGAAGAACTATGCAAATATGCTTCCAGATAGGATGAATTATTTAAAAATTTTGTTAGGTTTTTCTCTGGGCCCCCGAAAAAATGGCTATTGAGAATCAAATGGCTGGTGCTCCTAAGAGACAAACAAGTCAGTTTTGATCATGAGATAACTGTTGTGTTCTTGAGTGCTGAAGAAAGGGAAGAAAAAAAGTCCTAAATTTTAATAATTTTTTGGAATAGATTTCATGTTCACTTATTTTTTCTACTTGTGTTTGGTATGATTATCAATTGTCTTAATACTCATAAATTTCAGTTCTTTTAGTGTCGTGTTATGGGCATTATGCATGTATCATATTATGTGACATTACTAATCTGGTCAAGAATCTACATTGTCCCCTACCAGATGAATTTTCAAATAGTATGGAGGCAATCATTATTAATAAATCTGAGACAAAAGGTCATGTCAAAAATGTCATTCTTCAGAGAATTAATAATTTGAGAACTTCTGTAAAGACTGCTGTCTCAGTTGAGTAACAAAGCCGAAAACTGAGCAGCCAACCTCCCCCTTCCTTCTGTGCTGGGTGGTGTCATTGGCTGACTTTCAGTAGTGACACAGAAAGTGAAGAACCACCTCTCTACTATCAGGAGGTCTCCCCTGCAAGAGCTCATGCAGAAAGCACTCCGGGTGACTATTAGATGATTCACCGGTTATCACTATCTGAGTCACGCATCCCACTGAGTGGGTGAGGCTATGAACTTCTTTGTCTTCTGACATGCTGATTTGCCACAATGAAAATTTACCGTGTGGCACCCAGAGTTGTCACAAATCTGTGTGAGGAAGGGATGTGGCAGAAGCTCTGAGGAACAAAGTTCATCATGGATGTTCTACTGTTTAAAGGCAGAGACCTGGAGGTGAATTTGTGCTATGTGGGAGCTGACTAGCCATTTGCCTGCAAGGCTCAGTGCCTTTGGCACACTTGGCTGTGGTGGTGGCAGTGAGGAGCCTGGTACAGGTGTGACTCTGAGAACAACTGATGGAGGGCTTCTTACAGCTAAACACAACACAAACAAGTTTTATTCTCGAAAAAGGAAGTTGAGCTGCCTGTTTATCCTGAAAATGAGGGGGGAGGGGGAGGAGGGGGCTTTTGTGATATAATGTGTGGGCCATAGGAGGATTTCTGAGACATAAAATTGAATATAAGGAGCAACAACAGGTATTAGCTCAATGGCAGAGAAAGGGAAGTATTTATTATCCAAGCTAGCCTGCAATCCTCAGGTTCTTGACCTGTGCCTTTAGACACGTGTCAGAGTGGAGGAAAAGCTTGCTGAACAGCCCGTAGAGTCCAGGAATGGTGCAATGATTGGAGAGGTGAGGTAGACTTGTTCATACTATGTTAGAAATTCTGGAGGAACAGCAGGCTTTACTGTGTATGCTGTTCTCCTGCTCACATTTGGGCTGACCCAAAGCTACCACCTGCCAACGGTCAAGAGCTCCTTTCAGGAGTAGGAAATGCTCTTCCTATGGATGTGATGTCAGGAAGAGCAACGCTGTTCCAGACATTAACTCCTGCAAACATGTGCTGTCAGAGGAACCAGAGCTGGAAACCTTTGCCTAACATCAATTTGCACTGTAGTCACTTACTAAAACTGGGGGGAAAAAACCAAACTGCAGCACATATCATGAACAATGGGCCAACAGCATCCTTCACCTGCAGTAGCCATCTGGGAGGGGAAGTGAGATTTTCGATGAAGATGCTATAAATTTCTTTTTTGTTGGGTTTTTGTTTCTGAGCTTGGGTTTTTTGGGGAGGGGGGGTGGGGTGAGTATAGTGCTGTTTGTCAGTTTGCTAAAATAAACATTTGTAATTTATAACAAACTTACCAGCCATATTTTGTGGCTCCACTGAGGTCTTCAGAGTCACAGTATCTGGCATCTTTTGGCTAAACTAAGTCTTCCACCACTGAGGTTTCATCTTTTCTAAACTTGGAGAATGCAACAAGATATGTAGGTTTGTTTGCATCTGTTTGTAACTATTTTGATGGTTTCTATGTGGTAACAATTTCAAATATTATTGCTCTTCTCCATATAATTTGCCTGTAATATAGCAGCTAAATATATCCTTTCTCAACAACATAATGGAAAGTTGCAACTACTGCAAAAGTTGTCAGTCCATGGAAGAGTTCTGGGATGATTATCCTGCCTCACAGAGCATTTTACATGCAGCCTATGTTTTATCATTTTTATGAGAGGCCAGGTGCATAGGGAGAGGTAATGGCTTGTATTAAGTGATTGATGTGCTAGGGAAAATGACACATTTCCAGGCACGCACATCCTTAACTTTCAATGTGACTAATGAGTACTAGATACAATACCAAAAGAAATGAGTGACCAAACACTGAAGGTTGAAAGCAAGGAGTTTTAGACTTGACTTTTTTTTTTGTCTTCATTCTAGAAATTTGCTGTAATTACCTGGTTGGGGTGATACTGCATGCACGGAGCTAAAAGTTGATTAATGTTAATTTCAGAGCAAACAGAGACAGGAAAGGCCAATGTGCTCCACAGCTAAAAATACACTTTCACTGAGGGACATGACATCTGTGGATTTACAACCCCAAAATTATTTGTGAATAATGATTAGCTGCCCTCATATAATGAACTTGCTTTAACAGTGACTGGTTATCCTTAAAGGCACCAATTGCTGTTGACTTTCAGACTAGAGAAGCTAATCTAAAACCATCCATAAGTCCAGGTGAGTCTTTCCTCTTAGGATATAGGACTAGAATTGTGCAATAAAGCAAGGGTATTTTCAAATAACCATCACAGAGATGCAAACACCTATTTTTTGTCTTCCCCAAAATTAAGTTTTATTAAAGACATTTGGATTTTTCTTCTGACAAATTGTCTCCTCATTTATTTTATGCTTTGTCTATACTCATTGCTCTGAGAGGTATCATCTGATACACAGAATACCACTAGACATGAGACAGAGCTAAAAGCTGGGATGGACTGCTTCAGACATTTGGTCTGATCTCCATAATCTGGGGTTTGTGATTATGCTAATGTATCCTGTACCACCTTCAGATTTTGCTGTAGAGCTACAGCACATTCCTTAGTCTGGGCTTTTTACATGAGGGATAACCCACCATGCCCTTCATTAAGATTTTTCCAAAGCCTCCTATCTCCTCAAGGTGGTATGTATAATCAAATCCAGACTTCTTTTGGTTCAATCAAATGCATGGGAGGAAATGTAGTCACTGGGGATGAGATGCATCTTCTGCTACCTAAACATGAGAAACATCTAGCCTAAGGTAGTTTTCTCCAGTCCTCCTGCAGTCAATGAAGAAAAATGACTCATTCAGAAGACTCATCCAACTTGTTTTAGACACCCTCTTAGAGTGGGATGAATCATTCTCTGGAGACACCTATCTGCCTCCATGGATTGCACTTCTATTTTGGACTAGGCACCTAGCTCTTTGGTGGCTGAAATTAGATGAGATGACTCTCACCATCACTGTTTTGCAGAACATTAGCTCCCTTCTCTGGTTTCACCATTTTTTTTTTTTAATACATGTACCAAAACTGAATAGAATTTGTCTCTCTAGCACTATAAAACCCTGTTAATACTGCTTCCCCACTTCTGCATCACTTCCCCTAGCTAATATACCCAAAGACAAAATTAGGTCCTTTAGGAACCACATTGTGTGAAAAGCTCACGTTCTGCTAAACACTGGCCAAGATTGCTGGGTCCAGGTTTCAGTCATCAGTCTCAAAAAATGTTGATGTGTTATATATTCTCCATTTATATTGAGGACTGAGCATGCAAAAATAAAAAAGCCTGCACTTTTGAAGGTGAAAGAGAAGCAGTGTGACCTGTAAAGGAAAAGAATATTATTTTCTTTCACCATCTGTATAAAATACACCACCCATCTTATCAATTTCTCTGTCTAATATAAAAGTCTACCACAGGTTAGAATATGCTTTTGAAATACATCTGATGCAACAATTCCTAGTACTCTTTGAATCAAGAAACATGTGAGAAAGAGAAGTTTTTCTGTTCCCACTTTCAGGTAGTAAATGACTGGCCTGGTGGCTTGAAAAAGTCTCAGAGCTTGTCCACACTATTGTTTTTCAACATCTCATCCTCGCTGTTTGGAGAAACAAGATCTTTCTGTCCCAGTTGTAGTCAAGTGCAAAACAACACATACAAGATGGCAGAGGTATGAATGGCCAAGTAGATTCAGCAGGAGCAAGAATCAAACATCGTAGAGAATACAAAGAAAGTAAGTAAAAAGTAGGTTTAACTAAGAAAATACTAGTAAGCACTCATTAAACATGTTAGAACTGAGCAAATTTAATATATGACTTTTAATGTTCCTCTGCCATTTGTATAACTTGAAATAATTTCTCTTTCCTGGTTGGGTAAGATTTATAGCATGAGAATGAATACTGAATGGTAATTTCTCTAATGTCGCGACTAATTCCCTTGTTTACTGAAAATACTGATATTCTGCTAGTACCAAAAAATGTGTGTAACACTAAAACCTGATTTCTGTTGTAATCTGAAAGCACACCTAAAAATTCTCTGCAGTGAGTATTTACATGAAATTGGTGAAGTTGCTGCATCTGTTTTCATTTTGAAGCCAATGTTGTCTAAACCTTAATCACTTAAAGAACACTCATTATGGCCTGTTCACAAATGTTTTATTTGCAGAGAAATGGCTCCAGCTGTCAAGTCCTAATTACCAGTGTAATAGAAAATAAAAAAATCCATGGCATTTTTTGCAAGGGTCTGAGCTGGGCAGCTGGATTAAGGAAGATAGGGCTACTTGCCTTCAGAAAGTCAAAATTTTATCCCGCTCTCTAACTTGTATTGCTCTAAGGAAGGAATTTGCATGTTTGCAGTTGCTCTGTTCACCATCAGCCTTGTAGTCCTTTGGTGCACTCAGACATGAACACAGTTCTTGGACACTCATGGTGTCAGGGAAATTGATGGAGAAAGGAAGTCAGTGGAGCTGGAAACCAAATGACAAACCTCTGCCTATCAAAAATCTTCAGGGGAAGACCTTTGCCTAGTATTGAGGTCCTGCTATCTGACCCTTCTCAGCCATGAAATTAGCTTTAGCATGTGTACTTTTGCTTCTGATTTTTTAACTGCTCGCCCCAGGAAGAACGGAGCCAGTATTTTAGATTGAGAACACTAGGCTCTTTCTTCCACTTCTGTTTTTCCTACTGTCAGATGTCAGCCCTTGCAGCTGAAGTCACCTGGTTAATCATTCCTGCCTGGCCAAATGCTACCCACTCTGCTCGACCTGTTGGGATGCAGGACATACAGCAGAGAAATCAATTGATTGAAGAACCTGTGATGTATATTAGAGAAGTGATCAAAGCAAAAGCTGCTATTTCTAAAGGTATATTGCTGTTTGATTTTTCAATGAGTTGTTTCCCCTGGTTTAGCATTCTCAAGGGCAGTACCCATATCCTGTGGTTTGGTTTTGTGCTGTTGGCTTTGGCTGATTTTTTATGGTACAGTTGCTTCATTTTTCCTGCAGCTGCTCCTTAAAGTCAATCTCCAGGCAAGTGACTGAAACCCCCTCTCCAGCCTGTGTGCTAAAAAACAAAGTCCAAACAGCACATGGGGTTTGTGTTGGCTGCAGCTAGCTGTCAGTAAGTGTACGGGACCTGGGCATCTGTGTGTCAGGCCCACACTGCACTCAGTGTGCAGAAATGATCTGGCTAGTGATACTTCTTTTCCTTATCTTAGAATTTCCTTCAGAGAAGGTAACACTGAAAGACAAAAAGTGCCTGAAGCAGTTTGCAGCACTGTGAGTCTGATTTTTTTGGCTTCATATACAAAGGAAAAATCAGTGTGAATTGCACTCTGTGGAGGGGATGTTAACTCTGATGGCTCCTGCCCCAGCACCCAGGCAAGGAGGATGCAGTCCAGCACCCTTCCATGGTTCTGCACTGGGCGTTTCCTCCTGCCCTGTGACCCCACGCTCCCTGCACAGCTGGATGGGGGACACTGATCTGCCATCCATGCTGTGGGGCAAGACCACCCACAGCAAGAGCCTGGGAAAACAGCCAGGACAATTACTCATGGCCTGTATAATAGCTAAGCATGTGGAGGGCCTTGCAACTTGGTTACAGCAAGTGTCACACCCTACTGCCCAGCACCCTCCTGTGCCACACCAGCATCTTCTTTGCCTCCCTCTTCTAGTCTGAGTTGGTAATTTTGTCATTCTTCCTGCAGGTTCCTAAGAGAAATAGATTATTGTAAGACAAAATTTGCCTCATGCTAATGAACAGCACATATTTTGCACCCTATAAGTGCATATTGTCCTCTACTGACTGTGAAGAAAACTGATTTTGTTTTAGATACCTACAGCTGGCCAGGTGAGTTCTACCTGGTTAGGTTACCAGGTATTTTCCTCTGCAAATGTTTCTCTGGTGGTTTTATTGCCTAGGCTATGCTTTGGGAGGTTGCTAAGACACTGAGGTGAAAATTTGCAGTTCTTACGGAAAACTCTCCAAGAAAGACAAAGATGCCCATTTATATCCAAAAGCTAAATACTTAGCTCAAATCTCCAGGTATGGTCTGGTGGTGTTTTAAAAGTTCACTCTTATTTTCCAAGAGCCTGATGCTGGCCTGTTACAATCAGCCCTGGCATCTCAGAGGAGGCACTTTAAAAACACCTTCACAGTTCTGGACCAGAGGTACATTTCTGGGCTGTGAAAGGGGCCAAGGGCTACAACACAGAAGCACTTGTAGGGCCTGGAAGACTGCACAGTGGAATTATGGAGATAAGAGGTGGTAGCCAACTGGCAATATAAACAGTTCTCTAACTCTGATCCTAACTAATGAGTAGACAAACCTATTAACTCCTGGATGAACAGGGTATCATGCTGGGAAATGCTGATAGCTGGAGGGAGCTGAGACTCACACCTCATTAGACAGCGCAGATGTCAGTGATCTTGGGGGTGCCAGAGCTCATGTCCTTCTATTTGCTTCTGCAACATGGCTGGGGTGTCATGCATGTGGAAAGAGTTTGGTGTGGATGGAGATTTGGGTTTCATCCCTATGTCTATGTTAGCAGAGATAGAAGATGGAGCTGAATGCAATAAGGCAGAGGAGTTCTGTTGCTAAAGACGTCTAAAAGACAAGAGGGCCAAGTAGAAAGTTTATGGGCCACACAGAGAGAGGGGAAAAGCAAGATTTTTTTAGCATCATCTCATCACGCATCTCTGATCATCTGTTTCTGAGAACTCAGGGGGAAAAAAAGAGGATAATTTTGTAAAAACTGTAAAGAAAATCAAAAACTGTTTTAGGACAGATCATTGCATCTGTCAAGGAGACATTAAAGATGTGGAAGCCTGTACAAGGGAGGAAGAAGAAAATGGGTGTGTAACAGGGCACCTTTGGAATGGCATATCCAGACAATATTCTTATACCAGACATAAGGCTAAAGGTTGAGATGAAGGAATTATTGTGCTACGCAGTCAGCAGGGCAGAATAATTAAAGTCTGAACAGAAGGAATATGAGAGGGGATGAGAGTGCAAGAGCGTTGGGGTGTCCAGATAGTTCTAATTCTTGACATTTAGCTCTCAGAGAAGATGCAGTCTAGTAACTACTTGGACACAAGAATGGCACTGAGATTTTGGAAGCTGTGTGAACTGCAGGATGTGACACATGGCAAGCTGCTACGGACATGAACAACAAACCCATCTGAAAGCATCTTGCTAGCAGATTCTCTAATTTACAGTACTCTTGAATAGATGTGACTGTAAGCTGCTTTTCTTCCAGTCTGTCAAGTCCACAACATGCACTCAAATGTCTGTGTATAATTACTCTTGGTTTTCTTGAGCTGAAGCCAGGCTAAATAGACTTGTTTCTGAGAAAAGTTGCTCACAGTCCTGCTCACAGGCTGCTTATGACTCGGGTGGTTTGGCACTATAGGAAACAGGACTTCTCATGTGTTGCATCTGTAGTGTTTGTGGAGTTTCTTGACTGAGACTGAGAGGATTTTTATGTGAAGAGGGGAATCATCTGGGCATGCAGCATGGGTATGTGTGCAAATGAGGGTTTCTGTGTTCACGGGCACGTGTACACAAGATGCCTTATGTAATTCTTCCCAGAACTGCTCTGCTCATCTGCTCTGCGCAGACATGGCCACACAGGGCTTTTATTGTGCTCTATAAATACGCGCCCTTGTTGTCCTATCCCCTTGTTGTCCTATCCCCTTGTTGTCTTATTGGTTCAGTTTCCAAGAACAGGATGGATAACAAACTGCCTATTCTCTCTTTATCTATTTTTCTCCCCTTCTTGGATCTCTTGAGGTCTTTTTCTCCTCTTCAGTTTTCCAAAGAATCTAAAGCATTTTTGTGGTTCTCTCTGTAATGATACCATGTCTAGAGTGCCTGGCAAACCACAAGATATAATATGCACACACAACTGGAGTATTTGCTATAATATCACAAAAAAATTTAGAGACATTTAACTAAATTAAAGCCATTTTTCCCAAGATGATGTCCTATGTCAACAACTTCTTCAGCTGAAATATCTACGATCTGGCCAAGCTAAGAGTCATCTATGTTGTAACCTATCCATAATCATCATGTTTCTTGCTGCCTTCCCAACAATTTGATGACCAACCAGTTAGCAGCTATTCCAAAATAAATGTATAAATAGCATCAGTTTGGGCTTATGATGTTTTTTCCCCATAAAATCAATATTGTTATCTGAGAACTACAGATCCTGTGCTTGAAAAACAGAATGGCATTGGAAGTTTCCATTAAGTAATTGGTCTTCACCAGTTCTTTATGTCACTTCTCCCTTAGTGAAAATACTCATCAACTACAGGGTCCATGAGCTTATATCCTGGTGCCTGTTCATAGTTCAGCCCTGCACCAAGCCCTGTTTGAGCACCTGCGGAACCGCCAGGCTCTGATGTCCAAATAACTTCTGATTCTTTGGAACAGAAGCAGTAAATGGACAACCTGTGAGCTTGGTTCCAGGACACTGCAATGTACTTGGACACTGCAAAGGTATGCAACCAAGTTCACAGATCCCCAAAGCCTGGATGTGTTACTTCAGTTCTCCCTGGGGCTGCTATCTCACAAACCACTACAGAAAGCACATGTCTGATGAGTCAGAGGAATTTTCTTGCACAGAAGGAACTTGAATCCAGCTCTTTTGTGTCCCAGGGTGGTGCCTTAGCAACGGCAACTTACTTTCCCTTTCTCTTTTTGCTTAACAGGTTTTAATATGCTTCTGGTTGTCCAAAAAGCCAGTTGCATCTATGCCTATGTAGTCCTTTCCCCTCCACCAATTTGTCAGTGTTCTGCCTTGTAACCAGCCCTGCTTCTACAGACAATCTTAGAATAAGGTATGACATACAAATCTCCTTGTTAGAAGGGAGAAAGATGTGGAGAGAAAAAAAAAAGACAAAAAAAAATAGAAAGCTATGATTATCTAAGTATCTCATTTTAGCTTTGATACGATAGTACATGCATGCAATCATCTAAATTACAATTTATTCATGCATTACAGTTGAATTATATTAATCAGGAAGCAGCATATTTTTAAGCAGAGCCTTGTAATGCAGCTTCATAGATATTTTTCCTTTGTGCTATTTAAGTGGTCTTGTGTAAGTCTTGCAGAGGAGTTCACTTTGCTCTTGTTACAGTTCAGATAAGTTTAACAAAGAGAAAAATAACTCTCCTTTGTGTTTCAATGGATGAAAATGAACTCCTCATTTCTGGGAAAGCTAAAAAAAATTGTCAAACTTTCAAGAATCAAAGGAAATGAATGGAAATGGTAGGAGGAATTTAATTTTAAGCTGGTTGAAAATAGGACTCTTCAGGAAGTTGATAGAGTTTTGTAGCCTCAGAAAGCCTATTTAAAACAAGTACAAAAGTGCTACCAGCCCCCTTAAAGTTTATTTCAGTATGAAAATCTTTCTAGTAAATAGATATACCCAAGTACTGAAATTTAGGAAGATATATATAATTCTGTATAAATTTCAGATAACCTCTAAAATGGGATCTCCTCTGCCTGAACTTCTAAGATACTTGTAGGAGATCCCTGAAAGTTTCTATGGCCTGTTCTGCTTTGTGATTAGCTTGTCTGTATGCTTGTAATCCATCCAGTAATGCATATTCAGTGAAATTTATGGGATACCCCTGCTGAGATAACAGAGAAGATGTAACAATCGCTGGGAGGTTTCCAGGTAGTTACCAGTCACAAAGGGATGTGAAGGATATTGTCAGCTCCTGCAAGCATCTTCTGATGTGAATTCTGATGTTCCAAACTTAGGCTGACTCTCCTGGTGGAAAAGTCCTTTCCTTCTAGAAAAAATGCTCTAGCCAGCTACTGACCAAGTTCTCCCATTTCTGGATAAGAGTCCGTGCCCAGGCATGCCCAACATTTCTCCACAAGTCACTTGTGGAGTCAACCTTCCTGTATTTTTTTAAAATACATTTGTATCATCACTTGAAATAGTGTTTGCATTTGGAACTGAGAAGGTAAGAAAGAATGCTGAAAGGAAAACATACACCACCAGTAACTGAGCAAAGCTTTCCACTGAAAATTACAAGCTTTACCATTAGAGAGAACTAAAGACTTCTGCAAATTTTAATTTTTAATAGACATAATTTTACAGAACGGCAAGCATACTGTGGAACAATGAGAAGTTTTAAGGAAAAAATTTAGTTACTGCCTGAAAGAAATTTAGTTACTGCCTGTATACAGCTTGCTGGGTATAAAGCCGTGGGTAGAGAGACAATGTACAATGCTTGGGAATGACTTCTTTCACAATTATAATGAAATAAAATAAATCAACCTCCTGAGAAAACAAAGTTTGTCGATTTCTTCATCCAAAGATTGGCCTGAGGCTGCAGGAAGTGTTTGGGCAGCAGCAAACTAGTAATAGCCACAGAGTTGTTATCTACACCATTAGAGGAAAGAGGGCCAGGGACTGACCCTGGCCCCAAAGCCAAATGGTATGTGCTGGTCTACATCTGTATCAGCCAGGACCAGCCTTCTCCATGGCAGGTGTGTCTTGGGGAGAGCTAGCTGAAACTGCCCAAAACAAAGCCTGGGAAAGCAGACAGCTGAACAGTATAGCAAATGACTGACACTTTTAAAATATAGTATTACAGATATACCCAGAAAACAACTGGCTTTTTTTTTTTTTTTTTTTTTTTTTTTTAAAGTTAGAGTTAGTGATGTATCCAGAGGTGGTATCACCATCAGCCTCAGGTGGATCATCTCAAACCTTAGAAGGAGTCGGAAATTTTGAAATGTATCTGGGAAATCAGTTTCCTTGCAATTTAGATTCAGACACTCAATCACTCAGGTATTAATGTACCACAAACATGGTAAAGAAATGTCTCTGTAGCCCAGGTTGCATTCCTCTCAATAGAACAGTCTGTCATCTGTGGATTAAGTTCTTTATGGTATGTGAACTCTGACAGAGTTGTCCATGTGTTTGCTCTTCCTTCATGAATGGGGTATCCACAAGCTTTCCAAGAAGGCTGATGTTATAGCTGAACAAGCATAGTCACTTGGTAGAGAGTGCTGGTTCTTTCTCTAAAAACCTGTGCCAAAGGACATCTTCATATGCCCATTTCTCCATTCAGTGTGGAACAATGTATTTAAAACATACAGTGTTACAATAGTTAATTAGAGTTTATGGCATTTTCATGAAAAGCAAGAAATTATGATAAATACATGAATAATGACCTGGGAATGGATCAACTGTTTTATCATAAATGAATGTCAATGAAGTGTAATTTTCTGCTTTAGGAGGATTCCTGCACCTGGTAATAGCCTTAATAAACATTAATTAAAAGGTTAATCTGTTGTAGAAATTGCTTTTCTCTGAAGCCACCTGAAATCAATTTGAACCCAATTACAAGCAGTTATCTATTGTTTATGTGGTTAAAGATTAGAGAATACATTTCTGCTTGGCAGAAGCCACCAGAGCGGGTTTTGAATGTCATGATCAGAGGTGATTCTGAATATTTGAATGCACTTTAATGAGCATAGAAAAACCATTAGAAAATGTAATCAGCCATATTTGATGATGACTTGACCTTGGAACTTTGATAACAAGGGGTCTAATCATTTCTGTCTTAAGTACCAACAGGATTTGCTCTTGAAATCAATTGACCATTGCTTGCTTACTGAGAGGGTAATCTTCCTTGGCAAAAAAGTATAAATTGCAAAAATACAGCAACTTATATAAGTAGGTTCAGAAAAAAACTATCCCTCACAGACTTGTGAAATATGAGATGCAGCTGAAAAGTGATCAAAGATAATACTCTTCAAAGACATTTGGAGACAAGCATCACTTAGTAATTCAGAAAGTTCTGCTCTGCACATCTACTGAAGACTGAGCTGCAAACCATCCTGCAACAGCAAGGGTGTGTGTGTTGCCTTATTTTCATGAAAAAGTGTTTGAGGCTGATAAATGCATAATTTGCATCCATTTGCATCCCATGTTGATTGAAACTTGTTCTTCCTGCTGGACAGGAAGACCTGCACTTTCACGCATAACACATCTGGGTACAGGAGCCAGTTGAAGAAATAAAGGACCAAGGTCTTACTGCCTTTTCCCACAAAGGATGGGAAGAAACTTGTGCCTCTCACTTTAAAGTTATGTCCATATTTCTCATCATAGGTTTTCACAGAATTACTTACACTTTAGGGCCTTCACTGCCCTTTTCTGGACTTGTTCCAGCACCTCAATATCCTTCCTGAACTGAGGAGCCCAGAACTGGGCACAGTATTCATGGTGTGGCCTCACCAGTGCAGAGTACACGGGAAAAGTCACTTCCAGAACAAGTGGGTGCTTGAGCTTGGCTGTAGTTTCACCCAGATGAGTAACCAGGCTGAAGCCAGTGTATCCACATGTTTAAGCACAGAACTTATGCCAAGTGAATTTGGATGTTGAAGATTTAGGCATCTCTTCCATCATCAATGGAGGGAGGGGGCGGCAGTGGGGAGGGAGAGAGAAAGAAGAGTTGCAGCTTGAGAAAACACTTCTCTTACCCAAAGATAGGCATTAAATAAAACTGGAAGCAATTTCCCTTTGGAAGGATTGAATTTTCTCTTCATTAACAACAAAAAGAATCTAGAGGAAAGAGCTTAGGATTTGGCCGACTATGGGTGAGATTTTTAGCACTTAGATTCATATACATAGCAAATTCCAGCCTTTCTGTATTCACTGAATTCTGTATTTAGGGCGGTGATTTTTGAGAAGCCAACAGAATTAATTTAGGCATATGAACTTAAGCAATAGATCATCTCAGGTATTTCCACCAGGTTGTCCTACCATAATGAAAGAGTCCCAAAATAAATGACTGCTCACTTGTATGGAACAATGACATTTCTGTATGTAATCAGCAACAATATACTCAATCATATGCATTAGAACTCTTGTAATGACCTGGTGTAGTTAGTGATAAAATGCAGGCATGTCATGAGAGCTAAAATACACTTTCATCACATTTGTGATAAGGTGAAGAGGATTGCAAAAGTAAAATCTAATTTTTAAATCCCCTCATCCAGCCTTAAAAGCTTTTCACCCAAGCCTCTGACCACACAGAAAGGCAATTTTCTTTGTAGGCATCATCATGCATTTCTTGGCTATAATTTGTGTCATTTGATAACATTGGTAATATCCAATTAGATTCTTAACCAGAGAAATGATGACTGGTAGTTTCAGAGTAAGTGAAAATTGGCAAAATCATAATCACCTTGTTTATAGTAAAATTTTCCATTCTGTGATCCAAAATGCTGAATTTCCATTAAATCAGGCCGTATAAAACTTCCAACATAGATAGTAGAAGGCTAGAATTGAATAAAATAATTATGAATGACCTGGGTAATTTTATTTATTTATATTTAACATGGGGATGTCCTTTGAAACGAGCAGTCTGACAGACAACCTCAATGAGTACATCTCAACAACAAAAATAAGTACAGACTGTACTATGTTCAAGCTGGGCAAGCACCAACAGCACCTGAGAGGATGGGGGAGGGGGAAAAAAATCTGAACATTCATTTCTCACAGTGAATTTCCAGTTCAAAGTGCCCGAGAGCTATGCAGTGATTTTGTGGAAAAGTATTGTAATTCAGTTCGCACAACTCTCTGTAGGTGTAAAATGTTGGCTGTACAGTCCATTGACAGGTACAAGAGAAACTTACCTCTGGCCCGTCCTTGTTCCTGGGAGCCACAGTGGTGGTATGTCCCTGGCTGTGGTCCAGCACAAGGGCTGGGGGAACTGGTTGCTCTGGCTGTTTAGGGTTTTGGTGAGAAAAGTGTCTTTTTTTTGATTAAACTTCAGCAAATTATGTAAAGAATAGAAATGAAATCTAGGGAGGAGTTACCTGCTGTCTTTGTCAATGTACCGACAGATCCATCCATCAAGGTCCATCCCATTTTAGATCTTGGTGCTGTCATGTCAGTTTCAGTTCCACCTAATGACTTTTAGTTTAGTAAGAATTAAATTGGTATTATCTTGTGTGTTGATCACTTGATATGATTGCCCAGTTACCTTCACACTGCACATTATAATGCAGGTTTTTATTTGTTTTTACTACATCACTGGGCTGTTAAAGAGCAAGTTGACATTTCCCATGTCAAGTGTCTGTCTGCGATATTGCTACCCTGTTCCAAAGACTTCTGAGAGTTTAAGAGAAGATTCTGTATTACATCTTGGTGAATTTTTCTCTCTGAAGTTCTTGCATTCTTACAAGACATGGGTAAAAGGCTCGAAATCTGTCAGGAGGGGGCCTCTGAAGCAGAAATATAGCTTTTGCTGTGCCCAGGATAATCTGCAGCAAGTTTGGCCAAGTTGTAAACCTTTGAAAAATGATTTGTAGACTGCTGGCAGCAAAGGACTCCGACCATGGAGAGTGTGTCTCCCTATGGAAGGAGGGATGGAACACACACTTCCCTGCAGTCATCGGCACGGGATGTGCTGGGCTCATCCTAGATTTCTCTGGGTGTTTCCTGCCTTCTTTGAGTGTGCACCATACTCCTCTCCATTTTCTGGCTCTGAGGAATTGAGGGAGAGGGGTGTGTGGAGGGGAGGGCCAAAGGAAGCCAAGATGAACAAGGGAGAAAATTAGCATGTTGGCTGAGGGCTGAGAGAAATCAGCAGGGAGGAGAAGACAAGCCTGAAACAGTGACAGGCTGAAGGTGATGGGGAAAGACAAAAAGAAACAAGCCTGAAGAGAGTCAGGCAGAAGACTGCTGCTTTGTAGTGGTGTTGGGAAGAGACCCTCAAACCCTTGGTACCACCATTCTCCTGCAATCAGCCATGCTCTGCAGAACACACTGGACAGGTGCTGCCACTCCCAACAGCATGAGCTCTTGAAGGGCACAGCAACCTTCCATGGTGTCCTTCTGGCACTCAAGGCAGGGCTCTGGATGGGAAAGCAAAAGGTCTCACTCACCCCTGGCAACATGGACAGAGGGTGCTCTAGGCTGCCATTTGCCTGTTCTGTCTGCTTCTGCCCTTCTTGACCGAGGAATACTGACACACAAAAGGGCCTGAAAGAGCATTTATTCAGGCCACAAAGTCAAGCATTTCAGTGGTAGAAAATGCTGCAAACACAGTTGCTGAGCAACTATGGGCCAGAACCTTAATTAGTGCACACACCTTAGGAGCCAACCATTAATTACATGATCACATGCCATTTTTTCCCCCCCCACAAGTTACAAAAGATTAATTGGCTGAGCAGTCCTGAGCATGTTTTATACAGATTCCTTGGACCTCAGCCCAGCTGTTACCCAGGAGAGGTATGCACAGAGCACTCGGCCATGGACTTGTTCTAGCAGACCAACCTGTGCAGAGCGCACAGGGAAGGATTTATCCCACCACACACATTTCAGTGCCAGTCACATAGTTTCTGCTAAAATGCAGTGCTGTATAAGAAGTTGTCTTTTTAAAAGTTTTCTGAGGGATCCATGAGGTCATAAGTAGATTTGTTGTCACAACGAAGCCCTCTGAAAACAGTGTTTGGTTCTCTTGCCAAAAGAAGACCCTGGAGCTTTAGCTGGGAGCTAATTGGCTGACGTGCCTTGCTGCTCCTCCTGCCATAACAGCAACAGGTAAGGGTTTGGTCAGAAAAGGGGCAGATCCTGTGGTATTTCACTAAATCTTCAGCCAAGGGTTTGTCAGCAGCAGCTGGGTGAACTCGGCATGACCTCAAGGGATGTCTGCAGAGCCAGGGGCGCTGTCACACCCATGGTTCAGTATGTACTGAAGCAGATCATCGGCACAGTACTTAGCACCCATCTAGGTCAATGTACACAGTGCACTTAGAGGTGAATGAAAGACTGGAACTGGCAGATAAGAAGCTAAGATCTGATGCACAGGGGTCCTTCCCCATGGATACTAATCTAACTTGGGCCGTCTAATGTTTGCATAATTAACCACAATGACTTAATCCAGGTTTCCCTGAATCTTCAGATGGCCTTTCCTGCTTTCCCTTTTGCTGTGTAAGAAACCCCAGTCTTAGTTGCTCATGGGTGAGAAGGGCTTGTTAAAACATAGCATCCCTGTGTGAATGCAAGTAGTGTCACCAGATCCTGCTCACTCAATAGGGATATGTTCTGCGAAGATGCCAAAGCATCAGCTCTCAGTTTGTGGGTTTTCCATTAGTCACGTGTCCAGGTGCCAACCAGATTAAAATAAATAAACACATATCCTCACTTGCACCTCTCCTACAATCTCAGCCAGGCCCTGAGATTCATATTTCAACCCATCCTCACATTACTCTTGTTCCTGTTTCGTGGGAGGTAAACCTTACCCTGCCCTTTCTCTCAGGAGCTGCTTTACCCATGTGTTCTGCTTCCTACTGCTGCTGCCTCATCACTTACAAATCTTGTTACTGACACTTATCTTGGCCACAGGCTGCATCCCTTTTCCTTCCCCCTTTTTAGCCTCACATCCAAAAGCAGGAAAAGAAGGATAGCCACTGCTGCTCTCCATTCCAGGTCTTAACCTGACCTCCCACGTTCCTTGGCTCTTTCCTTAATCTACTCCTGAGGTAAATGGTGTACAAGAGATAAGAGTCTTCTTCCCTTTTGTTGAGGAAGTAAGAAAAAATATTTTCAACAGCTCAGCCTGGGGATGTCTTCTCTTTTACTCCCTTGGTATCTTCTTCAGTGATTGACTGGTTTCATGCAAGCTTGGCAGTGGGACAGCCGCAAAGACAATTATCTTCCCACATGAGTCAGCCCTCTCCACTCCCCCATAGCTGGGGACAAGAGTGACCACACTTCAAGTACCTTAAAAATTTTTTACACCTGTTTGCTCCTTACAGCCAATTTCTTTACCATTGAATGGAATAACAACCAGTGTGTTGCCAAAACAAGGAGAAGGAGAAAGACTCTATGGAGGAAGGGAGAATTTCGTACATGCACGTGAAGGAAACAGAAAAGCTTCATATAAAATAATTTTAAGCCCTTCTGAGACATAAACCCCTAGGCACTGCATTCTTCATTGTTTACCTGGTGATATTTCTAGATGGAAAGAACCTGCGCCTTTATTATCATCTCAGTGATGAGACAGATCATCACAAGTTTTTAAAACAAATCTCTCCCTCTCTCTGTCACATTCTTCTGAAATGGTGCATATCCTTGAAGCATTTGTTTCTCTGAGAACATGAGGTACCGCCAGAAAACTACTCAGATCATTTATTACTCCTGAATATTTAGAAATCGTTAACCTTTACACTCTCCACCCAAGGAAACACTGGGAGAGGCTGTAGCATTTTTTTAACTCTTTCACTTCTGCTCCTCCTTTTAACCTCTCATTCTGTGGCATATCTGCTTATGACCAGGCAGCTTTATATATGTTTTAATATCTGGGTGATTCAGCAGAGATATAAGGATATGGAAGACACAGTTTTGCTTAGAGCCAGAGAGAGAACAGATTTGAAGGCTGTTTCCACTCTTTTCAGCATTAATATATTCAGATGTTACCAGAAATGGTGAATAGGTTCAGTTAAAATGCACAACAGATGGGATCTTTGCCCTAGAGTCTTTTAGGGTCAAAAGCCAAACCTATTCCCCATTCTGCTATTTCATGTGCAATTAGAAATGGAAATAATAAAACAAATCAAGAGGCTCTTTTCCCTCTATTTCTTATAGACAAAACCCATAGACAGATTTTAAGCCTGAAAAGCCCTGTATACAGTTAAACTTTCCCACTGGCTGATAAGCAGTGAAAGACAAAAGCAGACTAGGTGAATAGCCCCTTATTTCCTGGACTTAAGTCTGAAGATCATTTCCAGATGCATCCAGTTCCCGGCACCACACAGCTGGATCCCACTTGCCTCATGCCCAGTGTGAAGTGGCACTTTGGCCAGCTCAGCCACAGGATCCCAGCTGCAGCCTGCAGAGACCAGCGACAGAGGTTGACATTTGCTCTTTCACCCTGCCTTCAGGGCACATTAAGGACCACACCAAAAGCAAGACCCCTTTTCTCTTTCAACCCCTGCATGAGTTATTATGAAGAGAAGACCGGTGCATTCTTGAGATTAACATGGTTTTGAAAGGGCATTGGTATTAAGAATATGGTTGGCAAAATAGCATTATTTTGCCAATTTTTTTCAGGATGTGAATTCAAATAATAGGCAAGTGGGGCCAGGTGAAATTCTTGGGATACTGGTTGGTATCGTGTAAAAGCTTTTGTGAATTAAGCCTGAAATCTAGCAAAGAGTTTCAGCCAAAGACAAAGAGGGTAATTCTGAGAAATTGCAGTCAATGCAGTGTGATGATTTCAAAGGAAAACAGCTCAACTTTTCAGTTTGAAACATTTGTTTTTGTTTTGAGGTTTTCCTGCCTGCAATAAATAAAAAGGGGTGAAAAGTTTAAACACAAAAATGAAGTGTTTTGTTTCAGGTTGAACCAAACACTTCGCTTGATCCAAACTGCAATTTTTGGGTTTTATTGTTTTACCAAGAAAATACAGTTTAATTTCCTGTCAACCCAAAACATTTTTTGTAATTGTAGCCTTTCTCTACTGAATTCAAAAGCCAGTCATTCCTACTGCTCTTTAGGAAAAAAAAATATTGAGAATTAATTTTTTCTGGGAAATGAAGTGAAGTTGCACAGAACAGTACATGTTGGAGGGGGGAAGGTGATGAGGGAGCAGAGCTGACGATGAAAACTAGCAATTGATGAAGGTCCAGCTAGTGCTGTAAGGAAGGGATTATGGCTGACCAAGTCTTGGAGCCACCCTGAAGAGTTATTGTTTTACAGCAGGACAGCAGCTATGGGGCTGGGCTCCTTTGGCACAGCCCAGCTGTTGGCCAGCTGAGCACTGCTGCTCTCTCACTGTGCCTTGTATGCAGGAAGCTGCTGCTGCTTGTGGCCCTGTGTCCCTGACTCATTTGCAAGTCCCCCGAAGAGGAAGTGCCACAATCTCTCCCCAGAAGTGATAAAGTGAGTAAAGGTATTGGTGGCACCAACTGGATCCTCTGGAGAGCTGGGGACAAATGCCATTAAGTAAAACCCTGGCTGTGAGACTGCTTTGCAGCTCAAATGTGTCTCAGAGCTTGCTTTCAACTGATGAAGTATTTGGGATTATGCATTACCCTGCAGGGCACAGAGAATGCCATACTCCTCAAGTGAATTCAGCCAGCGGCGTTGTAATTACACTAATTACACCCTAGCCTTCAGTCAGGGTAACAAGTTGCTGCTACGCTTGCTTGCATTATGCAGCACTGTAATACATGTCATGGTATTTCTGTGCATGTGTAACCCATGCCTTCCTCTTGCTATACTTCCACATGGTGGTCCAAAGGTAGGAATATTACTACCTCCATACACTCCTTCTCATTTATTTTACTCCTGCTAAACTGTCAGATGGACCTGGGAAGTAAAGGTACAATTTCTGAAGCCTTTCCTCTAGTAGCCTTTTCTTTGTGTGTTTGTGTGTGTGTGTCTGTGTCTTTTGCACAAGGGCCTATCTACCAGAGGAGCTGGGGCCATCATTCCCCATGGTCACTGTCCTCACTGCATTAACCAAGAAGAACCTTTCTCCCAGCTGAGCACAGAGCTTAGCTTGTCTCAACTGGAAACTAGACTGGCTATCTCACAAATAACTGCGTTAAAGAAATCCTTACAAAGCGAGGTGTTGGTAAACAAGAGCTTGCTGCTCTTATGATTCACTGCCTTCTTAGGCACCTTAAGAGCAGATTTCCCCACCCACCTATGGCTGTGGGGAGCCGCAGACACAGTGGAACCAGTGCCCTCCTGTAAGTGTCCCCCCAAAGCATGAGAGGCTGAAGACAGCATTTTGTATGGCAGCAGAGGTCAGGGCAAAACGCAACGTGTGACAATTCGTCAAGGCAGGAAAGGGATCCTCAGAAAGGCCTGAGCAGGGTCCAAATCACGTTCGGTACTGTCCTGTGAGAGCCTTGCAGGAGTGGCCACGGCTGCGGTGGAGGCGAGGGAAGGCAGCCAAGCGCCGCTGGGCAGGCGGGCAGGGCGGGTGTGGGCAGGGAAGGGCGAGGCGGGCAGGCTGGGCTACGAGACAAGATTGGCTGTGGGCTCCCTCAGGGAACTCCAGCCAGCCTCTCATGTTCCAAGTGCTCTGGCTTTCCTCTCCAGCAAAGGAGAAGATCTAGTGCTCTTTCTTTCACCATGGGTGTCGCGAAGCTTCAATTCATAGAGTTCCTGCTATAAAACCCTTTACCACACAAATGGACACCGAGTGATGTGCAATTGGCTCTTACAAGCTCAGTGGGCTCATTCTGGAGAGGGAAGTCTGGTGAATACACACTCTGTCCAGCTTCACATGGCATCTCCATGCTAAAGTGAGCTGCACATGATGCTTGGCTGGTTCTTGAAAGTGGTACAGTCACATCAGTGTGGCACTGAGCCTAGATAATTAGCCCTTCTTGGCAGGTCTAATTAGGCTGGGCAGGGAGCCATGCTGATAGAGTTGTACTTTCGTGGGTTCCAGCTCTTGCTTGCTCCTAGTCAGTGCGTGTATCTCCACACCATGGTGCAGATGTCCCACAAACTTTCCCATGAGCCCAGGACCCTGGCAGCAAAATCTGTGGAGAGGCCAGCTGAGGACTGAAAAGAATAGCTGGAACTGGAGAGCTGGAATGCTGCTTCTTGTTTCTAAGAAAAATTTTTGGAAGAAAACAGAAAAGAAAAAACTGCTACAGATTTTTTTGCTGCTTTTTTGACTTGCGGCAATGTTTTTTAAAACTAACCCACACCCTGGGGTCCCAGATGAGGTCAGACACTTATGCTCAGCTCAAACCCTTTGTGAGATGGAGGCAGGGTCTCTGAGGTCAGGGTCTCTCGGGGACTGGCAATCCTAATAATAAAGTGAGTCTGTGAATTCCCTTCACATCCCTTGCTACAGGCTTCGTCCATTTTTTGCACTGAGGGTTAGATGGGTCTCAGTTTGTTAACAGCTGAGGATTAGTCTTGATTTGTCTGTAACCACTGCTGTGGCACAGAGCCGAGGTAGTCTCTGTGTGATCCTTGTGGTCAGTCTAACCTGCAGAGGACAAAAAGCAAGGATGAGAAAAGAAAGCTGGGTCCCCCCAGGTATGACAAGATCCAACATAGGGAGCAGCTGGAGGAAAACTTAGCAGAATCGGTTGACAGGGAAATGAAGAGGTGGAGATGAAGATGGGGTGAAGACAGGGTTGGCAGTGGAGGTAGGGATCCAGATGGCCACCCTGCTAGATCAACATTGCAGACATGAGAACTGAAAGGAAAAACTGTCACAAAAGTAAACAGCATAAGAGAGAGGGCCATGATGTAATGCTTGGACTGGCTGTTGTCCAGGTGTCCACCCTCTTATCACCACAACACGTCGTGGTCAGACACAGGAGCAGGTCCTGAGCATCTGCACCCAAAGCACCTAATTAGTGTTTGCAGGAGGAGTTGAGAGGGACTGTGCAGGGCAGAGGGGTGGGAAGGAGGCTTTCAAGCACGTGGCAGGCTGCCTGGCCAACGCAGCATGCAGCAGGGAGGAAAGACATGAAACAAAAGCCTTCCTGCAGGAGCAGAGAGAAAAGACCCACTGCTGACAGAAATGAAACAACACAGCCTGCTGCGCAGGCCAGCATTGCTGGGGCAGGCTGGGCCAGTAGTTGTAAAAACAGTTTTGAAGTAGGAAATGTAACATGACTACAAATTGCCTCTCTTCCCTGCTCCAAGGCTCCCACCACGTGTAACAGGACACGGAGCAACACGGCAGGGAGTTGGCAGAGGTACAGGCAGGTCCTGCCTGCACTGGCATGGGGCACCCACTGGACAGCTTGGCACCCCACGCCTCCATCTCTTCCCAAAACATGTAACTGCTCCAAATAGAAATATTCCCAACACCAGCATTGCCCCCTCCCTAGCAGTGGGGAAGCTGGTTTTGTTTGGAGACTATCTGCCAAAACCAACAATAATACAGTACTGTCAATTCCCATGGGGGCCCTACTCACAATGGCAAAACTGGACAGATAATTTACAACTGATGTATCTGTTATGGATATAGGACATGGGCATTTTTACCAACAGGTCATCTAAGCCCCAAAGCAGAGTCAAAACACATGGTGAAAAATACATTTTCCTCCTGTTTCCATGCTGGCTGTGACACAGCTTTTGGCTGGGCAGCATGATGGTGGAGGACTGCAAGTTCTGTAGTTGCAGCTCTGGATGTTGCGTAATCTTTGTCTTCTGTTTCAGTGGGTCTTTTTAACAAAATATTTGCTGTGAATGGGAAGCAATGGAAAAAATAAAAGTTGACTGGAAAGGGTTTCTCCTGCACTGTTTACAAATTTTGGGCTTTCTTCAGAGCCACAGAAGTTAGAGATGGAAAAGCCATAATAAGTCATAGAGGCTGAACTTTTCCAAGGCTTTTAAATCACTTATCATGCTGACAAATGACCTCCAGGGAAACTCTGTGTGGCAATTCCAGATATTGCAGCCCACCAAAGTCTTTTCCATGCCATCCCCACAGCAGCTAGAGTTAAGAAATCAGGCAATAAACTGTGACTAAAGTGAAGTCAGTCTCCTGCTGACTGCTCTGGGAAGAAGCAAGTGCTGAGAGAAGGAAACATAGAAGTGGGAATAACTTAGGTTGTTCTTTTCTGCATCTGTCAAAGCTTTTTGAGCCTTTAATGTCCATGTAAAAAGTGACCTGTGGTGTGGTGAAGGGTTATCAAAGTTTTGATTCTAGGCTAAAACCACCCAAGGTCAAGTCTGCAAGGAAATTGCATGCATACATAAGCAGGTATGAATTGAGGAAGACTTGTAAAAATGCTAATCAGGCTGGACACTCAATTGTAATTAAAATGCAGAGGAGGCAGACACAGGAAAGCAAAAGCAATGCAGTTTGTATTTTCTACAATAGAAAAATTTTGAAGCTGTTTAGCAGCTTCTTCTCATTTTCTCTTTCCTCTTAAATTTATCTTTATTCTTCTTCATTCCCTCTTTCCTGGGATTTACTCCCCCTCATAAACCACTTCTATTTTTTTCACAGCACTTTGTTTCAACATGGAAGTTCACTGCTAAATAGAACAAAGACACTATTGACTGAATTCTCACCTTGTATTTCTCACATCACCATCAGAGAAAGAAAAGTGGTGCTGCACAGCTGAAGAGATTGAGCTGTATTTGTTCATCCTGTGAGCTGTTTAGATACTAAGACCACAAAGATACAATCAGCCCTGTAATGGTCTTGGAAAAGACTATCCTGGTGGGAATCTTTCAGCTAAAGTGTGAGTTAGTCAGCTAACATGGGATGTCTCACCTGGCCTTGGGAATCCGTGACACACTGAAGCTAGGCTGGATGTTCTGTTTCAGTGGAGTTACCTATCTCTACAGGTAACTCCATAGAACAGTTTGTACCACGTATTTTATACTTCTTTGATAACTTGAATTTCCTTCTTCTGAGAAAACATCCCTTTCAACTCAGTCTCTTTTTTTATATTTAGCTTTTACATATCATAAAGCACACGAGGAACAAACACACTTAAAGAAGGTGAAGTATGCTGTTACTACTGCGAGGAGACAGCATAAAGATCCTCAAACTACACCTATGTGGAAACTGACATTTTCTACCTAATGCCTGTATGGGTAAGTCACCTGTGGCATGTAGCTCTCTTGTAGCATCTGGTCCCTCTGAAACCTGGGAAGGAACAAGTAATGGAACTGGCAATCTTGTCTTACCGCTGGGACAGGAGAACCTGAACCTAGACTTCACAAGCAAGCAAGGGATGGTGTTGTGACTGCACAACCGTTCAGCGTCCCATGTTATGAAGGACAATAATAATCCCTAGGGAATGTGGCATCTTTTTTTCTCATCTTGCTCTTGCTGTAGAGGGCAAAACACTGGCCCAGCAGTGTTGCCACTGAATACCAAAAAATTGTTTCCCTCTGCCCCTGCTTCATCTGCACTACCAGTTGCTTGAGCAGTGTGAGAGGTGAGAAGCCACTGCCCTCACTGCGTCCCAAACTGCTTTTGTGCCATCAGCTTTTTGGCATGAAACCCTACACGAGGACCCTGGGGGAAAATATTTTTTCTGATTTTGTTCTGGTTTAGCAGGTCACAGAAATTAATGTGGTGGGATAGAGAGTGCCGAAGGAAGAGTGGGAGAGAAAGGGCAAGGGGGTACAGATTATTTAATTATGAACTTTCCATGAAATAGCAAGACATATAGACAATAGAAGAGCTGGGGACAGGAAGATGTTAATTTATGGCAGAATGTTGTTATTGCAGCCCTTCTTCAACCAGTCATGTTACAGGAAGATAAATAAAGCTCAAGCCAAATCTTCCCCTGGGCTAAGCCAGCTAGCTTGGAGATTTATGTGCAACTTATATCCAGCCTGATAATTCCACTGTGTGACTGACCGAAGGTCTCCACTTGCAGGGTAGGATGTTGTTAAAGGCACCAGTACTCGGAACTGGAGCACAGCAGGATGCTGCCTGATGAGGTCCTCAGTAAATTTCAGTGGCCAAGAGCAACTTGTTGATCTCTGTGAATCGTTGCTTGCGGCGTTGGATACGGGGCTATCTCACAGTATAGCAAACATGAGGCTTTTTTTGTCAGTGACCAGAAAAGCCAGGCTCTGTTTGTTCGGCTAGAAAGTGCTTACACTAGCTTATTTTTTTCCTGTGAAACTCAGCTCTCCTAATTCTGTACGGGAGGGCTTTTTTTCCAGGCTTTTTAAAGTAATATCAGTATTATGGCTAATGAGGCAGTGGAAAGCAAGCTGGTCCATTCGCTGTAGCTAATGACTCCATTCCCATGAGCCTAATCAAAGATTTGTACATTTAATTGCTGTCAAGTCAGCTCCAGCCACCTGCCATTTCTGCCACACCTGAGCTCACTTCTTTGTGGCCCGCAATTCTAAATGAATCCATCTCTTTTGCTGAGGGAAGGAAAATAGAGCTGCCAAGCAACCCTGAAATGGTGCTTTACCCTTAGAGCAAAGATCAAACAGTCTGCTTTGCCACTGAGAAATATATGTGTTAACTGACTGTGGCACAGATTTTTCAAAAATTTATTAGTCTCGTATTGGAGATCAGGGATGTGAGAAATACACCCTTGTCTGGACATGTCCTGGACTTGAGACAGACCTCTGTCAGAGGCAAAAGTGATTTTTGTTGGCTCATCACTGAACAAAGTTGAACTACATTTATTTTCGGTTTTCTCCAAAAAATGGAAAAATATCACTGAAGCCATTATTCCATTTCTGCAGTGGACTGATGTAGTATTTTGACCAACCTTTGTCTTCAACATCACGATTCCTAAACATCCTGCCTTCTCCATAGGGAATTAATGCAGGAAATGTTTTGGGGCCATGTTCCCTTGAATGTAAGAGATAACTCCTGTTCATTGTTCCAGGGGAAAAAAATAAAAGGGAAAAAAAAATCCAGTTGCTGTTAACATATTGTGAAAAGAAAATGTAAACCCAATATTGGGCTTTGATGAACTGCTCTTTTTTTAGCCCCATTTCCTAGTGAAATGAGAACTATGGGATCATGTGGTGTGATCATTCTGTTGGATCATCCCTCACTAATTGTTTTTCTGTTCTTGGCCAAGTTGAACCCTAGATAAAAAAGGAAAACAAATGTAAGAGAGCAACATTACTGGTTCAAGAATGTTAAGTACACAGGTGGAGGTGTAAAAGTCCACAAATAACTCCTATGAATGGCTCAAGTAGAGGAAGTGTGGCAAATGAATTCATATGTCGTCAGCAAGAGAAGAAAGACCATACAGGTGCCCCAGCCACAGAAATAACTTTAGTTGGAGATTACCATAAGCCACAATACAAAGATCTGTGGAATATGAGGCATCACTGATATCCATTCTCACAGAGCTACTTCATTTCTCTTCTCAACACATCACAAAAAGCAAAGACACTTTTAAGACATATAAAATCTTTAACTGGATAAAATGAGATTTTTGCAAGTGGCTTTGATCTAAATGCAAGCTGACACTTTTTGCCCCCATTGTAACAATGTGGAAAGGCTTTATATTAGATTTTAATACAATTTACTCCAATGTTAGGACCTCTTCTCTGCCAGAGGAGTTTAATTGGCCATGAAGTCCTGTGAGTTTTTGCATTGCGAGTTGACAGATGCATAGATTAATTTACCAGGAAACCCAAAGAATAAGTTAAGGGGTCTGAAAACAATTAAAGGGTCTGCAGCTATTTGTACCAGACTGAGAGCTTTAAGCTAAAGTCTGATGCTCATTTTGTCACAGGGCTAACCATTTTTGTACCTTACTGCAATGTAAACCTAAAGAGAACTTAATTTTTTAACCATTTCTGGGTAATGTGTTTAAAGCTTCTGATCAGAATTTCCTTTAATGTCTTCAGGAAAAAAACCCAAAGCTGCCATATGGGAAGGCACCTCTTTCCTTTCCTCTGAGCTGTCAGATAACAGAGTCACATGCACACTGAGGGGAAACAGATGCAAAGGTCGACTGGGATGCTGCCATGCTAAATTCTGTAATGCCTGATACCTTGGTTAGCCATGTGAGCCACCTCGTAAAGATAACCTGGGTTTCTATGCTTTCCTGTATTACTGAAACAGACCAGGAAAGGAAGAGGACAGCTACTCTTTCCACCAATGGCTGAAGCATCTTACTAGACATAGGAGAGCTGTGTTGTGCAAGTGCAAGTCTGCACACTACCCAAAAATGTTTCAAAAGTCGTCTTATTTTCTAAGGAGAATAATAAACACAGGGCTGGGGATTCTTGCACTTCAGCTCAGTCATCCATTCCTTTACACACAGCATACTTAAAGCAGTCCTGAATACCTGAAAGCTTGATGGTTTAAGCCTTTCTTTGTAAAGGGGGAACTGAGGGTTCAATTTACTTTTGTTTGCTTACATTCAGGGTGAGATTTCTATCTAGTTAACTAAAGTATATAAGAAAAGGATGAGGTAAGTGGAGCATTCCCTTCAGTGGCATTCTGAGAAGCTGTCACTGAATCTTGCATGGGTTCCAGCTTGGTCAGTCTGTGGGGAAGATGTCCAGAGTATGCCTCACTTGGTCAGCAATCCTGGGGTGACAGCAAAGGAAGCTCCAGCTCTTGGCAGCCAGCTGGGTTTGGCCCGAGTGAGGTGTTGAGCTGCAGCAGCTTTGCTTTTGCCTGTATCTCTTTGGGGTTGGCCTCCATGTATCCACATGCTGACCAAGGAAAAGCTGGGGTCCCTGCTGCTGATCCAGTGGTTCACAGGAGTGCTACCAAAGGTGGAGCTGGACCATGACAGGAAACACTGAAGTTCCTCCTAGTGTGTGCAAGGCCGTAGTGTTTGCAATGCTACTGCAATGTAATAATGACAGCATTTATGAGGAGGCACAGTTTCACATACTCAGTTGCAAGACAGAGGTCTTTGACCTTTCTCAGAACTGTCTTGCAAAACCTGTTGCCACAAGATCTTTGTGGGATTCATGGAAGGGCTCTTTGGGGATATTGTGTAATCGGGAGCCCTCTGGTCTGTTTCTCTTGGTCTGTTTGCACAGTGCATAGGTGTGGAGCTATTCAGGGCTTTGGGATGAGTGAGGTAATGCTCACAGGAGGAGCTTCCCAAATTACAGAGGGTGCACACAAAGCTGAACAGAGACTGAAAGTAGATTCAAGGCCTCCTCCATTTCCACAAATCGCATCAACTCCAGCCATTAATTAATGTACTAAAGCCAGAACACATCTCCCTGTGGCCTCTCTGGGAAGGCCGAGAACTGGGAAAGAGGTCACACCATAGGACCTGGAGTATGGGTGAGGATGTTATTTTCTACTGCAAACTTGTCCCTAGAGTCTCATTCTTTATTGCCTTTATCTTCATAAGGAGTTCATAAATGAGAATACAGAATATGTAAATACCCTCAGCTAGCAGTGAAGAAGACCTTCATGGAAGGAAGATATGAGAGGGCCTAAATGAGAGGGCCTTGCTTATTTGGGAGATAACAGTCTCTGGATGCAGGTTCCCTTTGGAGGTGGGTTACTGGACTAAAGAAACCAGAGGTGCCACAGATCACTGACTCAGAGGTGCCACAAATCCTCCCAGATGTGGAGAGAAGTCTCAGAAGCTGATTAGGGCATTCAGGAGAAGTAGGGGTGGACCTCTTCCCCTGCTGTGTCCCTGGTGAGTGGGACACATTCTCTTCTGCTTGTCCAAAGCAGTGTACGACCAACTGCAGAAGGACATAACACAGGCCCAGCAGGTCCACTGAGCCAGGAGAGTGTCAGTAGTGACTTGTGAGGATGGGGAAAGTCAGAAGCAAATAACAATCACAGCATGGGCTAGGCCTTGTTCTCACTTGGACACTGATACACCGCTTTGCAAATCCTTTCCCATTGCAACCTGCAGAGCTGGGGATTTTTGTGCTGAATAATTAGCAGGTCTTTTAAAAAATTATATATACTGGCTCAGTTCTTTGTAAGTACTTTTGTTATTCCTTTTGCTGCTCTGGCTGTGTTTGTCTTTCACTTGACACTATTGTCAGTGCTGAAGACAAATACGCATTTGTTTTAATTTCCTCCTTAGTGTACATATAACTTACAGTGGGAAAGCCTGGAAAGTCTGCAGGATAACCTCATAGATAGATAAATCCATTCTAAATGGCAATGAAAACACAATCTCCTAATCAGGAGGGAAAGTATACCTTTAAACGTGGTCCAAAAATGCTTTCTTGGATAGTAATACAGTAACATGGTTTTTGTTCAACTCTCAGCCAGGGGTTCAGATTTCTCCCTGGGGTCCAGAAGTTGAAAGTCACAAGGCACTTGGCATAATTTCATAAAGACCTCAAAGTATAGTTCCCTTCTCTCTAACTACAGGAACATATCCTCACAGTCAGCTGTTCCTGAATCACTACATAAAGCACTGCAGGAAATCAATGAGGCAACAACAGGACAACCAGCTAGTGCATGGCAAAAACAGGGATCTTCATCCTGGAGATGACTGGAACCACAGCTTTCCTTAATTGGAGTTGAAAAGGATGTATTTTTAAGAGAGAGGATCCTTGGAACATAAAGGCAACATTATTAGCTCTTCTACAGCAGCATTCAAATGGTAATTTAACCTTTGCCTGAGTGAATAGATTAAAGGAAGAACTCAGAGCAGTTTATTTTCTTCAGTTACTCCTTGCTCACTTGCATATCTGTCTCTGACTGCACAGAAGCAGAGCTATGAAAATTGAAGCCTCCAGGAGGTTCATTCCACTCTTCCTCCTTTTCCCCTGTAATTTAGGCACCTGCTTTCCTCCTAGGAAAAGAGAAAATTTCCCTCTAGGGCTGGCAAATGCTGCCACAGAAAGGAATAAGGAGGCAGACATGGTGGATGGAAGGGCCAGGGCATGTGACAGTCCAGGTCCATTTCCTGGAGCTTTCCAGTGTACTGTCAGTATGACAAATAGCTCTTGGTCATGTGGCAAACTTCCACTGAAATTGTAGTTTCTACAAAATCTAAATTTTCCATAACTCTCTTCTTTTTCTGTATTTGCTCTTCAGGAATATTGACCTCTGTTTTGTTTTGGTATTTTATTAGAAATGTTCCATTGAACTGTCTGTGCATTCTGAGAGCTGTAGCCAGTACTAAGGGAACTCCTGCAGACACATTATGGGAAGTACAGGTTGTCTCGGAAGTTCAATCCATTATTGAGGCATTGAGTAACTTAAACTGAATGGACCTTCAGTGAAATGCATTGGCATACAGAATGAAATATTTGGATTTGGAAACAGGCAAACACTTTCTTTTAATTGATAATATTGAAATATCTTTGTATTGCATTTAGGAAATAATGGGGAATAATTTGAGGGGGAACTTGAGATTCTTCACATAATGTTAATGCATTAACTTGCATTTTGATTAGAGACAAAACAAATATGGAAAAAATAATCTGAATTTCTCTTAATTCCATGAGTCATTTGTTTGACTTTCACTTTTATAAGAACATTTAACACTCATAAAAAGTTGATAGAGATCCCCAAGGCTCCACAGGAAGCGGCACAGAGACAGTGTGGTACTGGCCAGGAAGAGACACTGTCCATCTTCAGCTCATATTTGCTGTACTGCCACCAAAAGACAGTCTGCCTGTGGTTAGTAAGAGAGCGGAATTTATGACACACAGTCTCTGCCACAGCATTCAGTGGAGTACACTCATTCAGAGAAATTCATTTAATTTCAAACCTAAAACAATGTTGCAGGGGAAAAACAAAGTATTTCCCTGTAGGTCAAGGAATCCTAGAATCTTTTAGGTTGGAAAAGACCTTTAAGATCATTGAGCCCAGCCAGACTACGTCCAAACAGACACTATGGCCAGCTCAAAGTGGATCAGTTTGGGGTGTACCCAACGGGCTCTCATCCAGCCAATTCCTAGTGATGAGCACCCATTTCCCAAATGTTGCCAGAATAAGTGCTGATTCCTTTGAGGGCAGTCCAGCAAAGAAGCTAAGTGTGGGATAAACATATGGATTTGCCAGAGGGACTTCTGAGGGGATGGCATTGGACAGCCTCTGCCTTGCTTCTCCTAGCTCCAATATGAACCACAAGCTGATGCACTCTCTAGAGGAGGGTTCAGTGGGTTTGAGACAGACACTGGGCGTTTGCAAGTCCAACTATAAAGTGGACATGATTTTACGGGGGGAGGGGGAAGTCTTAATAAGACAGACTGAACAACTTTAACAATTATTCCACCTACCCCACATTGCCAAGTCTTTCAATCACCATTTACACGTGGAAGAATGCAAACACATATTGTAGAGTTAGTGTAGTAAAGGCAGTACAAGTATATAATTGAGTGAAGAATTGTGGTGTCCTTTAAAAGAGAACCGTTAGAATGGGAGAAATGGACAAACTTTATGTATATGCATCCTTTCCAAGTGCATCAAAAACCTTTTGCAATGAGAAGGAAGCATTTCACCTCAGAATTTATTTCAAAGCAATTTGCTATCATTTTTATTCTGGCAATAAATCCCTTCAGTGTCTTGCTCCATACACTTCTTCCCAAAAGAATGGGCTTATTTAATTACTATTGGTTATCATTGTTATTAGTGCTATGCTGAGGAGTGTTAATAGGCATCAGTTCTTCAAAACATGATTTTTCAGTGCCAGCTGCATAACAGCTGGGTTCTAAAAAGCAATGTAGATACATGTAGGATCGTCTTTCACAGCCTAGGTTTGTAGCAGCAAACCCAGGAGAACTTGCAAACCTCCACCTCCACGTATGTTCTCTGACCATGTCATCCCATCCTCTCGGAGCAGGGCTCAGATGAGCACACTGGCACCTCTCCCCTCCATCAGTCCTGGTGCCCCAGGGACTCTCTGCAACAGCACCAAGCACAGGTTAGAAAAAACCATTGAGGCCTGGGGGTTCCACTTGCCATCACACACAACCAAGCTTCCTATTTATCTCTCCTACCTCAGAAATCTTGAAAATGTGCTGCACACAAATAAAACCAGAAGTGGGATTTAGGGCTGAATATAATGAATATTGCAAACCATTTTTTAGCTTTGGACCTTGCCACTGAAAGCTGACCTATCAACACCATCATACCAATCTTGCTTAGCCTAGCTACTCCCAGATTTATCTGACACAGCTATTACTAAGTCTGTGTGCGTGTATGCCCAAGAAACCTCAGCTGGAAGTAAATTATTGCCATTTTCTACCAAGTGCAATGCCTGCTCAGTCTTTGATTGGCCATCCTTCGGAGAACTTTCTGACTCAAGGATTCTTTGGCATTCAAAACCAATATAAGTGTGGAAAAGGTATGGAAACACACTGGTGAGGTGATAGGGTATAAAATTCATAGAAATGCCAGGAGAATTTAGAGAAGGAATTTACAGGTATAAATTTGGGGTGACATATGAATGACACAGAATTATAAGGCACGCTCATTGCCCTATTAATACAGTATCTTACACTGACCTATTTTGAATCAGCTTTGTCATTAAATTATGTCTTTTCTATGTAATCTCCCAATATATAGCAAAAAAAAAAAAAAAAAAAGAAAGAAAGATCCCAGCCTTGAAACCCAACTGTGACACCTTTTTTGTAGATGAGTAACACTGCTGTCTGCATGCCTTGAATATGGCTAACAGTCTGCATCAGAGTGGTAGTCTCTGGTCATACAAAATAATATAATCAGGTTTTGTTTTACCAGGTCAGTGACAGTACTTTGCTGAGAATTTTTTTTACTTTGGATGTCCCTGGTTTTCAGAGGACCAGCAACACACTCAATTTCCCTGGAAACATACAAGTGACAGAGGCAGCCAATATCCCTCCAAAGCAGGTTTCTGCTGTCTGGGGGGCAAGGCTTTAAGATTTGTAGCTAGAGCCACAAGAGGCTTTAGATACTGTATGCAGAAATATGATTCTCATATGCTCAGGGTGCTGCCACTGGACTCTGGTGGCACCTGCCATCCCCGTGACCTTTGTGCTCAAGTAAATTTCCACAGATTCATCAGGATCTGCTTCTCCACAAGGAGCACTTCAAACTTTCAAGAACACTTTGTTCAGCAAGAGGAGAAAAAGGTCTTGGGGAAGGGACACAAGGGAAGAGACATGAAGAGAAGCTGCAGGACATGGGGCAGCATCATCCGTCTCTGAATCTGAGTAGAGCAAAATGAGCTGCCTCCTGAAACAAAGGCTAATGATGTGGTCAAAGGGAAAAGAGCAGTGAGAAAGAATGGGGCACTGAAGCAGGTTGTAACAGGCAGTTTGAGTTTTACCTCTGTTTTCAGCCATTATTTAGTCAAATGGGACCAACCTATGTCCAGCATAGCTCTGCTTGCATATATTCAGAAAGGAATCTGTCTTGACTACAGTGGCATCACCTCAGGATCTGCCTTGTCTGTCCTCTCTGGTCCTGTTGTGTTGTCTGACTTCCAGCCCAGCTTGGCAGTGAGAGCAGCAAAATTTACTGGAGTGATGAGGGGTCATCAAAACCAGTTGTTGATGGCAGGTTTGCGACTTACAGCTCTCCCCTCCTTGTCAGTCCTGCAGGTCAGTCCTGTCAGGGCCCGGGGGACATGGGCTTGGCTGCCTCCACTGCCTGAGGAATAGAGGTATTTAGTTGTGCTCTAAATGTTAAGCTAATGGACAGGAGGATGATGTGGATGTGAACCCCATGAACCCCACCTTCTTTGGTGGATGTTCTTTGGGAGAGATTTCAAAGGGCTTGAATGACCAACTCCAGAAAAAAAATAATAGAACTGTGGTTTCTAAGTGAAAGGAAACATCCTCTTTTCAGACAAAAATAAAGTACTCAAGTCCTTGCCAGAAACAGGATTTAAGACCCAGCTTTCTATGTGGCATATCCTATTAGTGAGATAAGGTGTCTCCCCATGCAACTTGCTGGCAATTGTCCTTTTACCCCCATTCACTTCACAGGCATCCTCAGCATCAAAGTCATTATGTGGGTCTGGTCTACAGCAACAGAAGAACTGTCTTAAGGCAAGCCTTTCCCCTACTTTCTGTAGTAGTGAAGAGACTCCTGAGACCAGCTTGTGGTTCCTGGAAGGCATCCTTTTGTTTGGAACATACAGAAGAAAGATTAAGTAGAGCACCTTCTAAATGCCTACTCTGGCTGCAATAAAAATGGCATTTATGATGGAGTAGAACTGCCAGTGTTTACATGTGTGATGCACATACATGTCTACAGATAACCATGATAAAGCCAGAGTCAGAGCCAAAGAGACCTTAGCTGAAGGAGAGAAAGCATGCAGGAAAACAAGGAAGATTGTTGCAGAAAGAGTCCTTGAACTAACTTCTCAGATTGTTACCTGCATATATTTATAATGCATGCTGGTGAGGAATCACAGGGGCTTTATAGACACCCACAGCCCCTGGATACAAAACACAGCAGCTTCTGGGTGCACTGCAGAATCTCCCATCTGGCCAGGCTCAGTACAACCTGAAGAACACAGGAGAAGATGCAGGGTTAGATACCACAGAGTTTCAGGCTGCAATGTCACAGCAAATGGAGTGAGATGCTCCAGTTACAAGCAAAGGGAAGCCACCTTTAAAAGTTACTGAGAGGTAGACATTTCTGAATACCAGAATACCTACATGGTCAGAGTCTGCATGGATTGCCCAGCAATACTCAGGTGCTTCAAAAGCGTCTTATTACCTTTGTGGCTCTTGCTGCAATTAATCCCTGGAGTAAATGTCCTAAGATAAATGGAATTACAGTGCGGCTGCCCTGGCTGGGTGACTGCCCAGTGGTGCTCCACCCAGCCCTGCATGCTTAGTCTGTTACTCATGCTGAGCCTTGGGACTCTGGAGGCTTGCAGCCTCCTAACTCTGCCTTTGCTTGTCTCTTCTCCACGTCTTTTTGGTGGGTTCAGATCTCCAACCCTTGTGCAGGCCTCTTCTCCCCCTGTGCCCTGGTTTGTCTCCTGCCCCTGCTGCCTTGTTTTCTTGGCCTGCATGGTAGTTCTGTGGTCATGGGCAGCTGTAGCTGCAGCTTCATGCAAAGTCTGCTTCTGCTCTGTGCTGAAGGGTCCTCGGTGCAATTATGTTCTTGCTATTTCCTTGTTGTCCTGCAAAATAGAAAAATTGCCATGCCTAGACCTAAGGACTAGTGATCCTTAGTAGCCTCTGGCTTTGCATCTTCTGATCCTGTGTAATCATCATACCAATTGTCATGCATTTTGCAGGAAGCCTACACATCCTTCAAGTTCCAAATAATCCTCCTCCTCCTAAAGACCTGTATTCATTAATTAGTAGTAATCCCTGTTAATTATGAGGAAATACATACAGCTCTGCATGTCTGCACAGAATATTTCACTAAGTATATAACCTTTGGCACCAGAGATCTGTTTTTGGGAGAATTAGATATGAGAACATAATTGTTTAAGCCTTGAGTCTCCAGGATGTCCACCAAGATAAAAGTCACTTTTCAAGGTCATCTCAGACTTTGTGACCTTTAGGCCCACTCCAGAATTTGAAGACTTCCTGGTTAAATAAGGTTTATCATTGTTTGAAAGAATTTGGCCTCTGGCAAGTAAAGGTGAAAAGTCGTTTATGTTTGAATGTTTTCTGTATACAGGCTTGGTGGCTGCCCATGATTTTAAAGTTGCCAACTGTACTTATAGCCTGAAGAAAGCTGTGAAAGGCATAGGGCCTCTAGCACAATTAGAAAGTCATCAAATGTGGCACTAATAAAAAATCAAAGGGACAGATTTGGCCTCTCAATACAAGGGCATGTTGAGAATTGCTTTGTTGAAGCCTATGAAATTACTTTGGATCTAGCTCTAAAAATTAAGGTTGGAGAGCCTGAAGAGTGGAGCAGGCTGTGCCACATTTACATCCCTGCTGACACAGCTGTACAGTGGCATATGTGAAGCTGATTTTGGAGGCAAGTCCTGCTCATTTATCCTGTCACCTCCTGTTGTCAGCAGTGTGCTCAGCGGCCGACCTCTGTTCACATGTAAACCCAGCAAAGATCGAAGTAGCAAGAGGTCAGATACTGCTGTCAGTAATACCAGTACAACACCTGGGGGTGAGCAGGGCAGATTCTGAGCACAGTTGCGCAATTCTCCCACTGAAATCACACTGCTACCTGCAGAGGTGTGAGAGCCGAGAGTCACAGCGGTGTGACTGAAGTCAGCATCTGACATATGAGGGTTTCTCTGACTCATCCAAGGCAATGCTGATTCTCTAGGTTCACTTAGTGCATTTCCAAATCAAAATTCATTGAAACAGGCTTAAATAGACACAATCCTCTGTGTGGAGTGACTCCATCTGTTTAAGGAAAGGGACGAGTCAGGTCTGTTGATTAATTTTTTTCTTTATTTCATTGTAGGTTTGCAGTGTCTCTATCCCCTGGGCTAATTCCTACTAGCACAACTACCAGGAGAGTCAAAAGATATCCTGATGTTTCCAAATGTGTCTGGATCCTCTTGTGATAACAGCACACAGGTGAGACCAGCATGGAGTAGAGCTCTGCCTGGTCTCCCTGTGTTCTTAAAGGAAGGAGTGGTACAGGTTGTTCCACAATGTAAACCCTGATGGGCTCTGAAACACAAACTATTTCCCTGAAGTGGATTGCCATGGGGCCAATAGCCCTGTACTCCTCCTTCATGCCAGCACTTTCTGTTGACATCATGTTGAATGTGCTACCAGAAGGCACTGGAAACATGGGGATATTTGAATTCTGGCTGTCCACCCCAGCTCCTGCTCCCCTCAGCCCATGACAGAGCTTTTCTCACTGAGATGTGGCTGGCAGCACTCAGAGGCCTTTGCCACGTGCAAAGCAGTACCAGGGAGAGGGCGATGTGCCTGCTGAACCCAGGCTTGGAGCAGCCCAGGACTGTCAAATTCACTTGTGGGGCCAATCTGCAGTGGGTAGGTTTGTGTGGGGAGAACATACACTGGAAATGTGTAATTACTGGATTGGGGTTTTACTTTAACAAAGGAGAAGGTTTTCTTTCACCAAGGGATTGCTCTATATATTGCAAAGAAAGGCTGGATTTTTTTTTTCTTTTTCTTTTNTTGGCAGCACATCTCTGCCGGGAAGACAGAAGTGCTCTGTGCTGGAGCGGTGTTGGCACATCTTGCCAGGGTGTGCAAAGGCGGCGGGGAAGGCTGCCATCTCATGGCGAGCCTCGCACGGCTCCTGCTCTCTCAGCTCACCTTCCCTGTTGCCGGTTTCCAGGCCAGGTTGCACCTGAGGGGACTTTTCTCTACAAGTCTGCAGCTGCAGAAGCAGCCGATGTCTTTTGCCATGGGTTTTGTGCTTTAACTTTGAGGCCAAATCTGCCAGAGCCCAGAGTTTTCTGGTTTCTTGCCTTGTCAACATTTTATGTGAGAGCAAAATGGTAGTTAGTGAAAAGCCGTGGGGGCAAGGCAACCAGACATCTGAGAAGAGGCTGACTGTCACACATGGTTTTAGTGGCGACTTTAGACTGATATGCTATTGCCTGTGACAGCAGCTTTGCTGAATCACAGTCCTGAATGGAAACTCCCCTGAAACCGCCTGTGGGTTACAACTCATAATTTTGGGATTCTTTGGTATTCATCACTAACCTTCTGCTGCAGCTTACACATCCCACGCTCTTGCGCTCACTGTCTGCCCTCCACCTACTGAAAATGTACCAGCGCTCGCCCAACACAAGCTGGATGCTCCCTCTCCACTCCATGGGATGTGGCAGCTCTGTGGAAGTCTTCTTAGTGTTTCCAGAAGTTTCCAGAAAACCCTGAACATGAACCTGTGACTGAAAGGTTCAGCTTTGGCCAGTGAGAGTTTCTACGCAGAATGAAATAGTCCTTGCTGATCAGGGGAAGTCCAGCATGGTGGTGTGGGAACAGGCAGATGGCCAGCATCCATACTGACAGCAAGGAAGATGGAACAAAAGAGGGGATTTTTAAAGGCGATAAAGGTCTCTTGTTCAGGGAAATGGTCAGAAATTTTATCAATGTAAGAGCTTTGAATGCATCTGTGGTAAGGAAATGGAGAAACTGCATTTTAAAATGTTTAACTCACACCAGCCTTAACAGCTGTCTAAAATACATGCTGAATATGCACACTCTGGACATATGCATGAATTTGGATTCTCAGAAGTGAATGGCCCCACCCACCGCCGGCTCCCATAGCCACACTCCTGAGTCCCACATGTGGAGATCTCTGTAACACAGTATGCTTGAAGGAAGAGGATACAGTTTTTCAGCTGTGGGTTCTGGCTGGAGAACACATATTGACTCTTGATTTTCCTCAGAATGTAGGTTATTTTATTTTTAAAAGCTGCTTCTTGGAGCAGTGGATGCCAGGGTTGGTGCTGTGGGAAAGCACAGGATGTGAATCAGACCACTCCCAGCTGAGGGGGTCCAGGCTGCTCCACCTCACACATTTCACCTGTGAGGCTTTTGAATGGATCAGAAACAAGAGAGAGACAAAGCTAATTTTCACTTGTTAAAATAGAGTAATATTTTATGAGGAATATGTGCTCAACCCAAGACCTTCACAACTTTAACTTCAGCAATAAACAGAGTAAAAGTGTCAAAAGACATTCCAGTAATGGAAAGAAAAGCATTATATTTTACACCAGGATTTTCCCAGTTTCTTTTGTTTCTGCACAGATATAGAAGGTCAAGCCTCTCCAGGTGTCTTTCCATGTTGTATCCTAATCATATGTTTCCGTCCTGTCTCCCCAAACCCTTCCTCTCAGTTCCAATTTTACCACTTCTCAGCTTGGTATGCTTGTTTATAATGACTCAAATCACTTCCTCTCCTTCTGAAAAGGAAAAAAAATAAAAAAGAAACAACACCCATCCATTTTTAGATAGTAGCCACATGCTCAGATGAATCTGCACGCTGGGAAGGACACAGCAGCGAGCAGCTGGGAGTGGGCAGGTGTAGGAAGCTCTTAGTCAGGTTTGTCATGGAAAGTCATACTGTGCAATTACAGGGCAAAGAACAGGGTAGCACACTCTGCCAGGAGAGTCCTGCAGTTGGGCTGGGATAATGTTGTTACACAGTATATATTGACCTCCGTGGATTAATCCAGTCTAAACTTCCCTGTGCTCTGGTGTCTTAGCAGCCCATTGCTCACCCCCTCCTCAGCTGTTGTCAGAGCATCCACAGGCTGTGATGGTGGAAGGATAAGGCTGAAAAAATTGAATCACCCACGAAGGGATGATGTACAGATAAAGAAACAGAATCACAGAATCATTTAGGTTGGAAGTGATCCCTGAGATGGAGTCCAACCTTAAACTGATCACCACCTTTGTCAACTAGACCACGGCACTAAGTGGTCTAAGACATCCAGTCCTTTCTTGAATACAAACAGATAGGTAGATATAGCGGGGAATAGTTCAGTTTTGCTTTGAGTTCAAATTATTTCACCGAGTCACTTTAGACTGCAGTCCTGTGACCAATAATTTCTGGACAGCAAGGATGGAGGAAAAAACAGGGATTTATATCCCAGTGGGTGGAAATGAGGACCACTGGAGAAAGCAAAGGTAACCTTTTGCTAGGCCTAGAAGCACTCTCAGGTTGCTTCTATTGAGGATGGGGGCAGAGAGCTGGAATAGATGAGGTGTGACCTGCATAGCTTCCAAACTTGCACAGGGCCAGAGAATGTGCCAAGCACTAAGTGTATAAAAACCCAGGCTAGAACACATAATGCTCAGTGTCCATCATATGAAAACTGACACGAAGTTCTTCAGAGCTATCATTCAGCCAGGAAAACAGGGAGAGTTGTCATCCAGGATTCTGTGTTGGTGAAAGTTCGCCCTTGCCTTTTGCTGGGGAATGGTTTGGCTCTGAGCTCTGTGGGATGGCAGAGGGAACAAGATCAGCCCTGCCATCCCCACCATGCTGTGAGGATTCCTCAGAGGTGTTTGTGCAGCAGAGATATTACAAACACAGTGTTTGGTGTGGACAGGAAAAAAGCTTAAGTCCCACCAACCACTCAAAGTGCAAACTTGCTGCTGATGGGATATTTTTCCCAAAAAGGAAAAAAAAAAGAGAAGGATTATTTTTAATTCATGGGGACTGCTATTCACATACTGCAGTATACACTCCCTGTATATACAATATACAAATCTAGCATAATAGGAGCATACTTAGCACTAGTTTTCTATTAAAAGCTTCTTTACAAGAGGAGTAGGGAAAAACAAGAATGATTTACTGAAAAGAACTTTTCCTCTTGGAAATACTACTTTACTTCAGGTTATTAGGAGAAGTAGTTCTTCCCCATACACACTCACACATGCTGCTCTCCATTTGGGATTAAGTCCTTCAGTGGTCTTTCCTGGCTCAGCTGAGAATAGAGCTCATGTTGGCCTAAGTCCATGCTGATCCACCGGGCTGCAAGGACTTCTCCAAGGTGTCAAGGGCATGACTGTCTACCTTCACTGCAGTGGATGTGGCTTAACCATCTCTCTGGAGCCACCTGCTCTCCCTGCGTGGACTGCTCTGGGAGCTAGCAGGCCTTGGTTAGCTTTTTGACTATTTGAGGGACGTGAGAACTGGAGCTGGGAGGGGGATAGGAGAGCTGAATTAGGTGATGGTGAGATGAGAGGGAGAGAGAGGAGAAGAACTGTGTCGTTGATAGCCAGGGAGTTGCTGGCCTGGCTTGGCCATCTTACCAACCCTCACTCCTGTGCGTCCCACAGAGTTCCAGGACCTGGAAGTGAGCTAAATATGAGTTGCTAATGCTGCATCTTACATCCTGTTTTAAAACAGTCTGGACATGTAGTAAGGTACACCTGAACATCTGGTTCTTCTGAAGCTTCTGGAATGGGGGTGAGAAGTCAGCATTCATCAGGTGCTGAAAATATTGGGGCAGTTTGGCTTTAGCTGGCATTGAACAAGAAGGGGCAAACCCAAAGCAAGCATGTGGGGGAGAGGTATGAATTGTTTATGCTCTGTTCTCACATAAAAGCAGTGGCAAAGTCAAGGGCATGGAAATGACACCGCAAATGGGAAACCAGCTCTTGTAGGCCTGAGCTAGCAGGGCATTTCCAACAAATCTCAGCATCTCCTGCAGGAATCAGATCAAAGCTGAGTCAGGTTAGGGAACTCTCCAAATTCCCGTATCACTGAAAGAATCTTCTGGCCACACAAGCATGAAATTACCAAGAAACGGGGATCATGAAAAGGCAATAATTTTGGACTAGCCTCAAAAGGTATTACCTTGGCATTAGCAACAGCTGGGCTATGAAATATTTTTTTTTATTTTTCCTCACTGTAGAACATGAATCTTACTGCTGAACTCCTGGGATGCCAATCGCACCCAGGCATGCCTGACCTGGCCTTTTGCACTCCCGTGTGCAGGACAACATGGGGCTTCAGGGGTTGTCTTGGGTCTGCCAGCTCTGGAGCTGTTTTGCAGCTGCTGGACGGCTGCCAGCTTGAAGGCCTTTTAATGAGTGGTGTAGTGTCTGGCAAGTAACTTGCCTTCAAGTGAGTGTGACTAATCATGAATCTTTTCAATAACGCTGACGACCCAGTCTCTCTTTTCTCACTCTGCCCAAGCCCGCTGAAATAGGAGTAAATTGGCCTTATTCTGGCAAAGGCAGGAAATTATGAAGAGGCCCTAAAAGGCTTCCAGTGCACCATGCCTAGGTTTTGCTGTGAGTGTAATTATCAGAGTTGTTGTGTGTGTGTTTTGAGAGCAGTTAAATATCTCCAAAGGTCTGAAAGATTGCACTCTGTCACCAACCCCTGGATCATTTACCTGAATGCCTAATTTCTGTACTTCACTGGTACAGTGTGCCCCTGCAAAGGCAATAAGCTGAAGATGTTGGAGTTCACAACTCTGTGTTAACTGTTTCTTTTTGTTTTATTGGAAATGTCCTTGTTGTCTGGATGAGCAGCAGAGCCAGAATGTGGCATTGTAGTTACTGGTCTGTGCTACACTTCACCTGGCTTATTTGATTGGAGAATGAGATCTTTGACTCTTTAATGAGTTCCCTAGATGTATAAGGAAACAAAAATGCAATTGGGCTTCATATGATATGCATGAGTATATTGTATTATTTGATTTCTGATAGAAATGGTGCAGGCATTTTTTCCCCAAATAAAACACACTGGAAAGTAAGTGCATACAGAAGAGAAAGCAGAAAGTTTGGGAAATAAAATTTGAGGAGGAGAAGAATGGGAAAATATCAGTAAATTAAAAATGTGCTGCTGGGAAAGGAAAGGTAAAAATGTGCTGCTGGGAAAGGAAAAGAAATTTTATTGTGAGGGTATTGTTCTCAAAATTGTTATCAATATCATTTAATGGGACTTGGAAATTAAATGGTATCATTGGTCTGAGTCATGCTGCTTCGTATAGCATGGTGGATGATATATCTTGAGTGCTGGAGATCTCATCCAGCTCTTTTTTATCATGTCTGCATGTACTACCTTCACAGCAAAACATATAAATCTCAACAGAGGAAGACTGGTAGCTCTTGCTGACACCAGTTGATCCCCATTGATCACCAGTCTGGTTTTCCCTCATGGTTTTCTTTTTCATACCTGTGGTTGTGTACCTACCTTTTGTGTGTCTGCTTGATATTTCAATACCCCCTACCTTTTCACTACACTTGCAGAGATCTGGAATAATTCCTGATGGAGCATGGGTCTGCTCTTCCATTGTCTTCCTTCTTTTTCGTTCTAGACCACAGCATTTTTTTCTCTAGACTAGAGAGACATGGATTTGACAGATGGACCACTCAATGGATAAGGAATTGCCTAGATGGTGGCACTGAAGGAGTTGCAATCAATGGTTTAGTGGAGATGAGCAACAGGTGGTGTACCTCAAGGGTCTGTATTGGGGTTGTGCAGTTTTAACATCTTTGTGAGTAACATGGAGAGTGGGATTGAGTGCGCCCTGAGCAGCTTCGTCAAGCTGTGTGGTGTGGTCAACATGCTGGAGGGAAGGGAGGCCGTCCAGAGGGGCCTTGACAGGCTTGAAAGGTACCTAAACAGGGCCTGCAAGAGGGCTAGAGAAGGACTTTTCACAAGGGCATGTAGAGATAGGACAAGGGGGAATGGACTTAAGCTGAAGGAGAGAAGGTTTAGATTAGGTATTAGGAAGAAATTCTTTACTGTAAGGGTGGTGAGGCACAGGAAAAATTTGCCCAAAGAGATTGTGGTCTCCCCATCCCTGGAAATGCTCAAGACTAGGCTGGATGGGGCTGTGGGTAACCTGATCAGGTGGAAGGTTCCATGGCTGAGGGGTTGGAAGTAGATGAACTAGATCATCTTTAAAGGTCCCCTCTGGCACTAACCATTCTATGATTCTATGATTTTGGCATCTCATCACGGAACCAGTTAGGAGGACAAATAGAAAAATGTTGTACAAATCCTACTGATCAGAGCCAGCTCAGAGGGTTTCTAGTAAGTGGATCAGTTGCCAGCATTGAAAAATCTTTGCAGAAGGAAAAATGGGACTTAAGTTACATTAGTCACACTTAGTTATTTACACTGTTTACATCATATTGTACATCAGGTGGAATGGTGCTTTCTTGTCACAATTGTGGAAAGAGGTGAGAGGACAGAGGTTCCAAATTAAGCTGCCTAGGGCAAGGATGCATGCTGCTTTCTTTGAAGTTCACTGCCAATCCCAGCAGTTTATTGTATGAGTGTTTGTTGGAAGGAAAAGGTATTAAATGCTAAAACTCAGGAAAAACAAATTACTCCTGTATATCAAATGCATTGTCAACTTAATGGATAGAAGACAGTCCAGAGAGGCCATGGAAGAAGGCTTTGCCTTAATAACAACTTAAGAAGAAAAGGAATTAAAACTCTATGAGTATCAAAAAATCTGTGTGTCTCCAAGAAATTTCTATACCTTTCCCTTGCTTGCCTGATCTTTTCTTTGAAGTTTGATTGCCAAGACAGAAGAGATTTAGCAATTTTAGAGGCTATATCTCTGCTCACCAAATAAATACATTAGTCTTTCCCTAGCTTTTGTTAGTCAAGATATATTTGAAGCATTTTTGAGATCTTTATTGCTCAGTATTTTAAGCAATCACCTGTTCAACTACAACAATCAAGAAATCCCAGTTTGCCTAATTTGTATTTTTACTATATTCACCAATATTCTCTCTCAAAGCATCAAGACCCCAAGTTTAATATAATGCATTTGCTTAATTGTTTGTATTAAATTATTACATTTAACTGTATATTTTTGCTCCAACACAAAAAGGTGTCCAGATTTTTGTATTACCAGGTCTCTCTGCTGTGTCAGTTTGGCGTAGTTAAGTGCATACAAAATTGAGGCAATTTCTACCTCTATTGGTGTGACACAAATGCATCTATCTGCCAAGGAGTCCTCCCCCAAGAGATACTTGCATGCTTTGCTTCTCATGGAGATGAGAACTCATGGGTCTCAGATCCTAGGATGAGACTTTCATATACTCTGCCACTGGAGTGGGACACAGGAAGAGAGAGGACGGGAATGGGTGTGGCACTTAATGTGTTATCCTGACATCTCAAAAACATCACTAGAAAAGGATATTATGTTGGGATTCCATTCATCTTCACCAAATTGTATTGCAGGGAAGATCTCTTCCAAGCCTAATAAATGTGAAGTTACTTAGAGGCCAGTGCAGGATTTCAGCTAGAGCTAAAACTGTGTTTCTGCACAGTCAAATTACCAGGGAAAGGCATTGTGCTGATGGTGACTGAGTTTGTGCTTACTATTCTGGCAAAACCACTCCAAAACAAGTTCAAGTCCTAAAATTAGCCCTTCCCAACACCTGTCATTGCCCTGGGCATCAGCCTGTTCATGCTGTGCAGATTGAAATAGCTGTCTCTTCTGGCATCTGCATTTCTTGCATGCTTTTTATCACTTGTACCCCTTCTTTAAATTTTATGTCTTCTCTCTCACTACTCCTTTAGGTATGTGTTTTACTGTCCAGTGAGGATACAATAGAAGCAATATCTGCACAGGGAATGTCCTTTGATTGTAAGGTATTGGGCACAGAGCCAATGAGGCTAATTTTATTTCTCTTGAGTTCAATATGTTTACAAGGATGTGAGTGCCTGGAGAAAGAGAGTTTTCTGGAAGGAATCTTTTTTTTTCNCTGAGGCTTATTATGGAAAAACTTAGGTGAGAAATGAGCACCATTTCTCCCTTAAATTTGATTATGAAGGAATTTTTACAGAATGTGAGGCCTTATTTATGGAGCAGGTTCTCAGGTGACTACAGGTGTTCAGAAGATATATTTGGAGATATTAGCATGTCTAAGCCTTCAAATGAAAAAAATACATAGTATTTCCTTTTCTGCTTTGCTTATCTCTCATAGAAGTGCCTCTTCCAAGGGTGCCAGAAGATATACCAACGAATATTGGCCTAGTAGTGTATAACACAGGTCCCAAAAGGCATGGCACACATATCGTTAGCAATAAGAGATCTACATCAAAGTTATAGATGAATTACTGAAGTAGCCTAACTTTTTTTTTAATGTTCATGTATACAGCTCTTCACAGAGCTCTTGCCTCTACTATGTATGTAGGAAAGTACCTCCTGGAGCCCCACATGGAGTTACTTTGAAGTGTGCCCTAAAGTATGGCTGCAAGCATATTTATGCTACATTTTTTCCCCCCTTCTTCTTCCTTCCAGTTAGATTAGACTTAATTTTTGATAGACAGAGTCTTATCTAGTTTGTGTTTGTTTTCAGAACAGCAGTGTGCAAAACACTGAGGAACAAGTGGGCCTGGGGAAAAAATTTAAAATCAGGGAAATGAAAGCACACTTAGACCTGAAAAGATGAAAAATTTCTATACCCCTCCACTTGTGTAAAGCTTAATATTCCAATGCCTGATTCACTGGAAAGAGGAATACCCAATGAGCCCAAAAATGTGTGAAAGCAGGAGACTGCATGCACAAGGGTGTTCCGATCACACAAACATATTGCTTGGTGTTCATTCTTGAGGTTTGAAAAGTCACAAGGAATCTTATGAAAATGACAAGTTCATTTCCACGCCATACATTGCACCTTGTGTGAATTGCTGTAGGGAGGCAAAATACTATTCCTGGATCTACAGAGCACCCCTGAGCTTTGATATATCTGCTCTTTGATACTGTCAACTGTGAGAGTTCTTCACATGTAGGAAAGGCAAAACATCAATGCTGAGTGTGACATACACTGATCTTGGAGAAGAGCCTTGCCCAGAGAGCATTTCAACTAGCAGAATTTTAACTATTTCTTTGGATTCTGCCAAGACAGCTATTGGTTATGGATCACTATGGAGCCTGCTGGGATCACCCTCTGAAAACGATGCATTTATCACTGTAGGTATATCTAGGGTTCACTTTGTTTGGATTGCTCCCAGTTTACACTCTGAAATTAGAAGCAAGACTGACTTGTTGTGGGTAACTTCCAGTTAAGTTTCTTGGTATGGCCAAGTATCCACTGAGCTACCCTGCAAAGTCCTGCTGAGCTTTGTGAAGTTGGAAAAGGGAACAGGGTTTCCACTGAATAGAAATCTTTTTAAAGCTGGGCCCAAGCTCTCCCTTAGGATGTGTGTGAACTCAGTTGAAGCAAAAGAGAGTATATTGCAAATAGTCCTGCAGCCTCTGAACCCAACTGACCCTGGCTGTCTTTTGTGTTCATCTGAGTTGCACATAGTTCAGACACCCTGTTTCTCCAAAATGAGTTTATCAGTCCAGGAGTGGAAGCCCACCCTAATTCCCTCTGTACTGCCAGTAGAAAATTAAGAAAACCATAACAAAGTAATGTTTTAGTGACTACAACCTATTCTCCTTCCAAATTGTATAGAACAAGCCAATCTAATGCAATTTTGTGAACAGTTAAAAAATATAATCACTTGCACTGTTAGAGAATGCAACTCCAGTAGTATTTTAAGTGATATCTGTGGGAAATGTTTTGTAAATAACCAAGACTGATTATTCAAAAAGCAAAGATATCAGTAACTCATTTTGTTGCCTCTTCTGTTCAGAAATTGTCTTTGCTGTATATTGATCATGAAGTCCTTTGTGACTAAATTATAAGCTATAGTATAGTGAATAATTGCAGGAAGGTGGTTTGTTCTATATTTAATCCCTTCACCTGATCTTCTAAAAGTCTTTGTAATTTTTCTTGGTAACAAGAACTCTTGTTTATGCTGTGGTTTGAAACTGTGATGCAGGCCCATTCCCCTCAGCCTTAAATACAGCCAGAAAGCTGTAAGAAATCTCTTGGATTTTGTCTACTCCTGTTTTCAAAACACGATCATCATTACTGACTGGAGCTTTGCAAGCAGTAGGCTGGCTGGGCATCTTTTGATCACTTGGAGTGAGTTTTAATTTAATCTGGCACTTGGAATTGGTAGCAACATGTCAATAAAAAATTAATTGCTTCAGGTATTTTTGTGGTTTCTCATTTTGTGAAGCCTGGCTTATTTAGGAAAAGAGTTAGTATGAGCAAAGTAATCACATTTAATGTGGTTACAAACTGGAGTACAGTTGACTTTGTGCCAAACTATGGAGCTCATAGCACAGGGCTGCTTACTGAGGGTGCATTTCTGAGAGGCTTTGGGGGCTGATAAAGAGGTCTGCCTGCTGCAAAACTAAGAGAGCAGCCCTTTTGTTTTCTTTGTGCCTTTCTGGACAATTCATGGGGCAGGTGAGTGGCTGCATGCACTGAGGCCCTGATCTGCAGAACACAGCTGGAATCAGCTCTGCTGCCTGTGAGGTTGAGACCTGAGCATATGTCCTCGCATCCTGGCCTCTTTTGGCTTGGGAGGGGATGGAGAGTGGCATGCATTTCCAGAAGTCTCTCTAGCTATGGTACCCTCCAGGATGAACTCTTCAGTGTGTTCAGGGATTTAAGGCCATGAAAGCTACAAATTAGAGATAAAAGATAACATGTTGGAAACTTAATAATAGCCAGCCTAAATAGACCCAGGGATAATCATATCAGTGCATTATTACAACAACAGGAGATGTTGCATGCCCTGCATGCATATGCACTCATATCTCACAAATGGGCCTGCCCGTGCATGGTCCTGGTCCAGCAACTGTGAACTGAACTTGGTCGTGGCACCAGAGGTTTGTCTTGGTTTGTAAGACAATTTACAAAAGCACAATATTTGCTAAGCTGACATTTCAATCCATGGTATGAAAGACAATGTGTTGCAGGCTGTGTTACACCTTGAATGTCTTTGTTATACACCGGTGTTTAAACTGACCCTGTGCACACAAATAAATGTTTGTCAAAGTTTAAGCTGAAATATTTTACAGCATCTCTTTGAAACTTTTAAATTTACCCTCTGTCCAGTTTCCATTTGGATCTCCTAATGTTTCAAGTTACACCTGAGATAATCTGACTAAACAGAGTAGAAGGAACTTTCCCTTTTATAACTCTGTGTGTGTGATACAGTTATTTTGTGTCTCCTGTACTCTCCCCTCTTTTTCTCTGTTGCTTATAAAGGAAAAAGGGGGAAAAGTACACAAATCATGATAAAAAAAATTATAATCCTTGGAGAACATAGAGATGCAATATGGTCCAACTATATTTCAGCGTTTCTTTAAAACATCACCAGCAGGTTTTGTTTTGCACTTTATTTTTTGAGGCACAGCTTTGTCAGTTTGAGTCTTCTTGGCTCCATTTGAATTAATGCAAAACAGTAAATAGTCTTTGGAAAAAAAATAAATTCCACTAGGAACAAATTCTTTTGACTTGACACTTAACCTGCACACTTCCTCTGGCTCTAAGTTCCTCAGCCCTGATTACTGACTAACAGAGTATAACTTTGGACTCATTTAAAATGCAATTGCAGAACACACCAGAGAAAGTCATTTCGCAGTGTATCAAGATAAGAAGGGCAGACTGTAAATTTAATGACCTTCTTCCATTCCTAATATCTAAGATCCCACTGTCGCCAGTATTGGCAATATCTGACACTCACATGTGGCAATGTATCAAGTGGTCTATTAATATGAAAGAAAAATCGTTATGAAATAGTAAGTCTCTCATCCCTCTTGGATACATAGATGAGTTGATGAATGCTTTGAACAAAGCTCACTGTTTACTCTTTTCCTGTTCTCATGCTGCTTATTAAACCAGTTTGATACAAAAGCAAGGTATAAAACCACCTACTACACCAAATATAATTCAATAGTATCCCTTCAAAGATAAGCTCATTGTTAACTTTCCATTGGAATCAACTCATCTGAGGCAGCATTTTGTAGTCACAGAATATTAATACATAACTTGTCAACCATCACTTGTAGCTGGTGATTTTTACTTCATAGTGCAACCATCTCAGAAAGCCAAAACTGAAGAAATGCAGATATTTCCAGGTAACAAAACATGTCTGATAGTGGTCTTGAGCCAAGAAAATCTGGCATTTTAAGTGTACCTTGGAGATGACTCTCGGGAGAATTCACATTTTCTGTTTTGAATCCTTTCTAAATCCCCAATGACACTGTCTTGAAATAAATCTTACCTGAGGCAGGTGTCCCCTCCAATATACCCATATAAGCCATTTGTTCCAATACACACAAAGACCACTTTGAGTTAAATACTTTTCTAGATGGCTCTTACAAGCTGACAGCATTAAGTTTCATAACAAACAGATGTTCATATTTTATAAGCCTCCTCTATAAAAGACTTTCAGTGTTCTCTATTTCAGCAGAGGCACAGTGGAAAATTATAAGGGTTTAGAAACAGTACTCCTGTGGGAACCTGAAATGATTGAGTTTGGCTACAGCAAAACACATCTACAGCTGTGGAGACATTGATAGTGAATGGTGGGAAGGGGTGGATGGATAAGATTAGATAAAGACCAAAGGTTTAACATCATGGTGCTGGAGGGATTTCCACTGGTAGTGGAAAGAGGCGGTTGCCCTGCTTCTGTGGAGGCACTGGCTTCCAAACTGACATTTGGGAGAGGCAGTTCAGGGCTGCTTCCTAATGCCAAGACAGGTAACAGAGCTGTGAGTGCAATAATATCCACGTGAATTCAGTGGCACTGTATCCTGGAACACACAGGAGCAGGAGCAGCCTGGCAGGCTGTGCTGTGGGAGTGGGGAAAGGAGAACAGAGCAACATGGCTCCTCAGATGCACCACCCTGGAGCCTCTGGAGCACCAACCAGATTTAGAACTTGTGGGCCCCTTGGGGCACAGGCCCAGCCCAAGGGGAAAGCACATGGTGTGGAGGGGGGCATTTGTTTTAACAAATGTTGCCAATACCAGGAAGGAGGAGCTTGTGCTTCCCTGTCTTTGATACAGGGCTGAAAACCCTCCTTTTCCAAATTGGCATGTTCTTGTGTGCTGCTTTGCTGCCTGCTTCCTGAACAAACCTCGTCTACTACTAAAAACTGAAATAGCGTCTCTACTTTTCCATCTTTTTGAGGCAAAATGTCCAGAAGAGTCAGAGGAGCAGCTAAAGGTGTCTCTTTCCATACTTCTGGCTTGAAAGCAGTGTAGAGGCAGTCCCATGTCATTCTGCCCCCCAAGAGCCGGTGTGGCTGCCACCTTCCCTCCACAGACTCCTCTTTTTATACAGCCACGCTGCCAGCCAGATCAGGGGGGCTTATCACAACGAAGCCAATCTGTCCCCAAGCCAGCTTACAACCTTTTATTCCTGCTAGCTCAGCTTATCAGTCAAGCTGAACAAATCAACCAGAGTGCCAGGTATGAGGGAAGGAACGGGAGGGCATAGCCAGGGCTAGCAAAATAACTTTTCTGGCAGTGACACAGACCAAAAATTTTCTAAAATTAACCTGGGGAAGTAATGGAAAAAGATTATTTGCCTACTCTGTACTATTTAAAGGTCTCCAAAACATAAAGGGATTTTTTAAAATTTATTGAGTCAGCATTGTCTAACCCTTAGGCTAAAAAAAAGTGGACTCAGTACCTTAGAAGTATAATAAAATCTTGTCAATGTTAAATGTATGTGTATTCCACTAATTAATTCAGGGGAACTAGGATTGCACCCTTGAAATAAGACCTGTATATCTTGGTTTGGACGTGTCACTTCAGCTACTCGGTATTCTTCCAGCTTCTTGACATCAGGAATAAACTGAATACTCCTGAGTTTTTTGCTTCTGAAGACTTGCAGAAAGGCAATGTAAAATTTCCTTTGCATATACATTTAACTGCTCATCCTTAATATTTACTTAATATTTACTTTGTTCCAAAAAACTTATTTGCATGAATATTTGTGGAAAGCAAAACCAGACCAGATGCAAATACAACTAAGTGGATTCATTAAAAAAATTTCAGCTGTTTTTGTATAACTACTTCACTAGCATTTATCTAGTCTGCCTGGTAAAATGAAGCATTTTAGATCTTTGAGAGAAAAAATAATTCTTGCAACAGATACTTTCATGGACAAACAAGTTTGAACAACCCAGTCTTTCTTTGTAGTCTCTTCCTGACTAGTTACAGAGGGAACAAGAACTAAGAAAAGAGGCAAGAGAAAATCTTACCATCCTGTTCTCTTACAATTGTGGAAATTAAATTAAAATAAACATAGAAAATGTCCTTTTGTCACTTCTTCTCCTAGCTCATGTGGACTTTCCAGTGCATATTTTCCATTAGTTTTGTTCAGACTGGTGCTGCCAGTTTGTGATAAAACAGAGGAAAAAAAGCTGTCTTTTGAAAAAAGTGAGCTTTTCACATGATATGGAAGCCAGTCACTTCACAAAGCTCCTGCTTTGAGGTGCCTCAGGAAGAGGGAAGATGTCATCTGGAGAGTTATGGAATAAAGGAGCAGCTGGTTGTAACAGCAAAAGTGTCTGTACATGTGCAAATATTTCAACTTTGAAATTTTTGTCCAACAGTCTCCTGGTAATCATGAAATTAGCCAAAATAGCCACCTGGGCTCTCTGTGAATGTTCCTCTGGGTATCCCTATATCTATCACTGTAAATGAAGAAGACAGCTAGCTTGATTCAAATGTCCAGTTCTGAGCTGGGATGAATCCCTCTTTTCATGAAGTCATCATCTTTAGGTGGAGCATGGCAATAAAGCCAATACTTACATCCTGGATTAACCACAACTAAGACCTGATTCAATCCAAGTCTCACAAGAGATATGGTTCCTGCAGTGCTCAAGTGGTGTCAGGACATGCTAACCTCCTCTATAAGCTGGTAAGTCAAAGCAGTACCTACTTTGGGTGAGTTCCAGTTCAGACTCAGCTGGAGGTAAGTTTCTCCTGTTTAGTTCTGGTTAAACCCAACAAAACTTTCAGAAAGCAGTTTAGGTTTTATATATATATATATATATATGCATATGCATACACAAAAACTGGATAATTTCAACAAAATTCAATTCTCTTTTCTGTGTTAGTCTGGAAGGGAGCTGATCTCCATAAACACAAGCTGAAATGAAGAGCTTTTCATCTTTCATTTATCACTCCATTCATTCAGAATGAAATGGAAACTACACTTGGCACTGCACGATTTTACTGTATAATATATGCCTGCCATCATGACAGAGATCTAGTCCAGAAAATAACCCATGACCACTATGGATCTGAATTACATTCCTTTTAAATAACAAGAAGACACTGGAGAAAAATCTGAAATACTTCAGAAGATGATCAAGAGATGCTTTCCAACATTAGAGATTTTATTCTCCTAATAAGGAAAAGTCATATTGTACAACTGTATAATCTCATCCCCTCAGTAAAGCCTATAAAAAATAGACCAACTCATCTTTTCTTACGCCTTATATATTATGTTGATGTATGTCGGTGAGTACTAATACGTTAAGTTACTACCTTTGTACAAAAATGGATTGGTATGGATAAAGCAAAAACCATCTTGGAGTGATGCCATTAGAACTGACTTGCCCTGAATCAGGCCTTGTTCAGATGGAGTATTTCAATTAAAACAATAAAAGAACAAGGTTTCCAGACATTATTAATTAAAATTTTCTTCTTAATCTCTGTGGAAGGCACAAAATCAACATTGTTGATTGTTCTCTGAAAATCCTTGGGCCAGCCAGGTCCAGCGCTTGTTTTCAGAAGTTGGAGAGAAGTTATGTAAAAGGGAAACACTGAGAGTTGTATGGACACGCTGCCTATATGTGGCATCCCCACAGTCTCTGTAAGAGGGGCCACCTCAAAGCACATGGGTATGTGCTTTGCTCACAGAAAGTCAAATTTACTCTGAGCCTTCACCACCCTTTGTTCGTCTACCTTGACTCCTTCTCTCCATGGCACATAACCAGATCCATTATCATTCCCAAGGGATAACCCTTTTCCACAGTCAGAGGGGAAGTACAGAGACAAAGGGAGCTTGAAAAGAACCAGCCTCAAACAAAATTCTGCAGACTTCAAAAAAAGTAAGTTTTTGCAGGTGAAAGGAAATCAGTATGGCTGGAAGCAGCCAAATTGGTATATACACCAAGCTAGAAGAACTTTCTATTTGAATAGTTTTTATTTTTCTAATAAGGAAAAGTGAACTGCGTGCCAAAAATAGCATATAGCTGTGATGTGAATGAGCCACTGTTCCCATCTTGCTGAGAACTCACTGGACTCTGCCTGCTTCAGAGGGCTTTATAATGCCAGGTAATACTATAGCCTAACATTTTGCCCCTGACGTCTTTACAAGAAAAGGGACTTCGAGTTCCTGCTAATGCGTATGTCTACTAAATAAAAAACAGCAGGAGAAAATTGTGCTTCTGTCTTACACTGGTAAGGCTTCAGTAACTTTGGCAACCTTGTGTCAAAGAGTAGAAACCAAAATCGTGCACCTAAGCTTTCCAAATCAACATCAGCAAAATTTATTGCACTGTTTGTCCAGATCCAGCCTTAGCAATTGAGGCCTTATAGCCTATGCTTCACCTGAGCTGCTAGTAAGCTGGAGTAAGAGAAAACAGTGTGAAACCACCGAGAAAAGAAGTCATTATCATGTGGACACTGAAACATACAAATTATCATCCCAATTCTATCGAGTGCATAACTGAACAAACTGAACTATGAATCAATACCATGGTTCGGTGTCTGCTCATCTCTTCCAGAAAGAAGCTTCTTCTTCCAAACTGCACACTAATTCAATTCACCCTCGATAAACGACAATGGGCTTTAAACATTGCAGAATACCCAAATGCATGCTTGTAGGCTGTACCCTCTTGGTTGGTTTTTGGCAGGCAAGTAGTAAATGGAGGGCTTCCCTTCTCCAGACAATATCTAAAGATCTCTCTAAACCACTGAGAACAGGATCTGAAAATCAGTGCCAGCTAGAATTAAATTATTTTGATGGGGATGATAGCTCAGCAAAACCTGCACCTTTAACACCAAGGGCTTCTTCTATATATTACAGGTAGAAGGTGGTACAAATTCTGTTTCACTGCTCACTTTAATGTATTTAAGTCTTCTCAGATATGGATATAAGGGGTTTTGATAGCTATTTTTGACCTTTCTAATGCTGCACTTAAATTCATACAAGTGGTTAGGTTGGAAAAGAATTCTAGGAGTATCCAATCCATCTGTTAACCCAACACCACTGTGTTCACTACTAAACCATAATTCCAAGTGCCCCATCCACAAGTTTTTTTGACACTTTCGGGGACTGTGGTTTCACCACTTAACTGAATAACCTGTTCCAATGCCTGACAAACCTGTCCATGAAGAAATTTTTTCCTAATATACAATCTAAACTTTCCCTGGTGCAACTTGAAGCCATTTCTTCCCCTGGACACACTCCAGCATCTCAATATCCTTCTTGTAGGGAGGGGCCCAGAGTTAACCAAACACAGGGTTTGAGGTGCGGCCTCACCAGCGCTGAGTACGTGGGGCAAAGGTTTAGTGCACGGGGTGATATCAGACTGGCACCCGGTTGCTAGTGGGTTCTGCAGGGCTCCATCCTTGGCCCTGTGCTTTTCAACATCTTTATTAATGACTTGGATGCAGGACTGGAAGGAATACTAGGCAAGTTTGCAGATGATATAAAACTGGAAGTGTTGACTGCTTCAAAGGCTGGTAGGCCCTGCAGAGAGACCCTGACAATTTAGAGGGCTGGGCAATCATCAACCATCTTAAGTTCAACAAGCGAAAGTGCCGGATTCTGCACCTGGGATGGGACAACGCTGGATGTATGGACAAACAGGGGATTGAGAGGCTGGAGAGCAGCACTGAGGAAAGGGACCTGGTGGTCCTGGTTGATGAAAAGTTGAATCTGAGCCAAGGTGGCCAACCCTGTCTTGGGGTGCATCAGGCACAGCATCGCCAATTGGGCCAGGGAGGGGATTGTCCCCCTCTGCTCTGAGCTGGGTCTGCCACACCTCGAGTGCTGGGGGCAGTTTNGGCAAGTTTGCAGATGATATAAAACTGGAAGTGTTGACTGCTTCAAAGGCTGGTAGGCCCTGCAGAGAGACCCTGACAATTTAGAGGGCTGGGCAATCATCAACCATATTAAGTTCAACAAGCGAAAGTGCCAGATTCTGCACCTGGGATGGGACAACGCTGGATGTATGGATAAACAGGGGATTGAGAGGCTGGAGAGCAGCACTGAGGAAAGGGACCTGGTGGTCCTGGTTGATGAAAAGTTGAATCTGAGCCAAGGTGGCCAACCCTGTCTTGGGGTGCATCAGGCACAGCATCGCCAATTGGGCCAGGGAGGGGATTGTCCCCCTCTGCTCTGAGCTGGGTCTGCCACACCTCGAGTGCTGGGGGCAGTTTTGGGTGCCACAAAATAAACAAGACATTAAGCTGTTAGAGAGTGTTCGAAGGAGGGCAACAAGGATTGTGAAGGGTCTTGAGGGGAAGCCACATGAGGAGTGGCTGAGGTCACTTGGTCTGTTCAGCCAAGGCGGAGACTGAGAAGAGACCTCACTGCAGTTACAGCTTCCTCATGAGGGGAAGAGAAGAGGCAGGCATTGATCTCTTCTCTGTGATGACCAGTGACAGGACCCAAGAGAATGGCCTGAAGTTGTGTCAGAGGTTTAGATTGGATATCAGGAAAAGGTTTTTTCACTCAGAGGGTGGCTGGGCACTGGAACAGGCTGCCCAGGGAAGTGGCAAGAAGTGTTTGAACAATGCTCTCAGGCACATGGTGTGACTCTTGGGGATCATTCTGTGCAGGGCCAGGAGATGGACATGATGATCCTTGTGGGTCTCTTCCGATTCAGCTGATTCTGTGATTCTGTGTTCTGTGATATTAAACAGAACTGGCCCCAGTAGTGAGCCCTGGGGAACACCACTTGAGATTCTGTAATCGTGTAGTCCCTAGTAACTATTAGCATTAGTGTCATTCTCATCTTTTGAAGACTAGCTGGAGTGTGACACTCAGAGAGGCATATCAGTTACTCCATTTACAAGATTCATTACATTATCTGAAGGGTTTGACAGGCTTTGACTAGCACAGTTAAGTTTTATAGCTAAGGCTTTTTTCTTCAATAACAATGTACCCCAATCTGAACTAAAATCTTAATCAAGCAAACCTTCCAGCTCCCATCACACATGAATTCAAGGCTTGAAGGGCAGTCATGACCCTGAATTTGTGTTGTGGTCACAGACCAGACAACATATTGGGCTGGAACCCATTTGTTTCACTGTAAATTGAAGAATATCTGAACACTGATAGTGTAACAGGTGGGGTTACTATTGCCTATGAGCCTTAAGATTTAAACCCAATATGCCAATCTTTTACACCAAGACACTTCTTTAGTATTTGCCAAATACTTATTTGAAGAAAAAGTGAGATTCACCTTTGCTCAGAAAAATATGGGCAAATGGATGATCATACAGTGCCTTCAGGCATCCACGGTGCTTAAAAAAAAGCTATTGATTTAAGTAGGAAGATCTAGATCTCCATACAGTAAATGCTATTGTTTCTGAAATGTGTACACTTTAATTTTTTTTTTTTTTAAATGAACTGTCTTATGAGCTGCTTCTTACAGAATCTGGCACAAGTGGAGAATTCATGATAATGTACAATCTGGACTTTTGTAAACAATGTCAGTAATTCTGTTGTGTCGACAAGACTTCATATTGGAGGCATAAAGGAAGATTCTGTCTATGAATACTCAGACTGAGAAAAAAAACCTAGTCTTGTATCTGGGCAATTTAAAGGGTAGAATTCTATAGATATGAGAGGAGACATTGCCAGGTCCCCTAGGAAAGAAATTCTGAGCCCAGAGAACAGAGTGCGAAAAGGTGTGTAAATAAAGATTAAAAAGGCAAATATAAAGAGAAAGGAGAGCTGAAGCTCAGGAGGGAGCTGTACAAGGTGAACTTGCCAAGACTGAGAAAAGAGACATCACATAGACCTATACAGAGATAGTGACCTTTTCTACTCTGCAAAACACAGAGTTGAGATGTCCAAGTTTGACAACCACAGGACATTTATGGCAGACCTCACACAGCTGAGAGCTTATGAGAACTCTGGGAGATGCTCCCATAAGGAGATGGTAGTGGCACTGTGGGCTCCTATGTCTCCTTTCACATCTGGGAATTAGCACTACCCACCCGTACAGATTTACTGCAGGCTATGGTCTTTTACTTTGGCCATGTATGAACTCCTCATGGGCTGCTTTTGGCCCAGAAGTCACACTATACTGTTGAATCTTTTAACACTCTCTAGCTGTGGCATCCTAGAGAAAATGGAAAGGTCTCAAAAGTATCTCAAGCACAAGAAAGGGGGAAAAAGGCACTAAATGTCTGGAACTATTTGGGACATTAATTTTTTTCATTTATATGCACACACACACATATATATATCGATATACACATATCCATACTTAGTGGATTTCATAGAATCCTAGAATGGTTTTCATTGGAAGGCACCCTTAAAGATCATCTAGTCCAACTCCCCTGCCAAGGGCAGTGACACCTTTCACAAGTTCAAGTTGCTCAAAGCTCTTTCCAAAGTATCCTTAAACACTTCCAATGATGGGACATCCACAACTTTTCTGAGAAGCTTGTTCCATTGTCTAATCACCCTCATGGTAAAAAAAAGTTCTTTGTTATATAGAGTCTAAATCTACCCACTCTCCTTTTACTACCATTGCCCCTCATGCTGTCACTACAGGCCTTGGTGAAAAGTCTTTCTCAAAGTCTCCTTTGTATATTGAAAGGCCACATGAGAGTCTCCCCAGAGCCTTTTCCAGACTGAACAGTCTTTCTTCATAGGAGAAGTTTTCTAGTCCTCTGACCATTTTGTGATCCTCCTCTGCACCTGCTCCAACAGGTCCATGTCTTTCCTGTGCTGAGGACTCCAGAGCTGGATGCAGTACTCCAGGTGGGGTCTCACGAGAGCAGAGTAGAGGAGAATTGAATTCCTCAGCCTGCTGTCTGTACTTGTTACAGTTGGCTTTCCATGCTGTAAATGCACACTGCTGTCCCATTTTACACTCACCGATATACCCAAATTCTTTCTTCAGTACAGATCATTCTAGGATTCTATGATTCTCAATTCATTCCTCACCCAGTCTATACTGGTATTGGGAATTGCCCTCACCTAGGTGCAGGACCTTGGACTTGTCCTAATTGGACTTCATGATCCTCATGTAAGTCCACCCCTCAAGCCTGCCAAGATCCCCCTGGATGGCATCTCTTCTCTCAGGTGTGTCAAATGCACCACTATGTTTATGAAGATGTTAATCAGTGTTGGACCCAGTACTTACCCTTGGTCTTTGAGTCATTGAGTGGACATCCAGCCAACTCCTTACCCATCTAACAGTTCATCCATCAAACCCATCTTGTCCACTGATGCAGTCACTTAGAAGACCACTGGATTAGTCAGGCAGGATTTGCCCTTGGTGGAACCTGGCTGGCTCTGTATAATCACTTCCCTGCCTTCTGTAGGTTTCAAAATATCTTCAAAGATTATCTGATCCATGATCTAAAAAAAAGGTAGTGCAGGGGATGAGCCTCCCACTGGAAGAAATACCTGCCTGATTATAGTGTCTCCTCTATCAGATAAGTATTTGCTTCCTGAAATTTTACCCTCTTCTCTGTAATAGCAGACTAAATCACAGTTTTGAATCTCTTTTGGCTTAAAAGTAACAGTTAAAATCAGATTTTAATTGTGTCTTGACATTTCAGATTATTGTGTCATTAAATAATTATCAGCCCAGATATATAGCAAGTAAATGCTTTGTGTTATTTGAACTTCAGTAGTGTGACAGTAGAGAAGAGGCTGGGAAAGCAAGAGCATTTCCAGTGTTGATATTTGTGTAGTAAGCCAGGGATTTGCTTTCTTCCTGAATAGTAGGGAGAGACATACAGACTAATTTTTCTTTTTGAAAGACTTCATTCTTTTCATTTTATGCTAAAATACTCCAAAGGTGCAAAAGCAGTCAAAGTTTGAAGGGAATGTCAGCAGATGTTTACATGAGAGACCAGAAATTATAGAGCAAGCTTGAGTGCTATTTTCATTTCAAAAGTGTGATGCACTTGACTCTATCTCTCAGTCTTTTGAAGAGAATTAGGTCAAGAAGAAAATGTATTTCTCAAGGACCTACTTAGGAAAGCCGTTTACTCAACAACAATGACAACATAGACAGTACATTTATTTTAACAGACAGCATATGTTGCAATGCTGAGCTTCTCAACACCTTGATGATAAGATGGCCCAAAGACACAACACCCCAAGAGGCCGAACAGTGGTATGTGGTAATCACTGTTCATATGATCTGTGTGATGCTCCAGATGGTTTGGGGGCTAAGGGATATGAAAGCTTGGAGCAGGTTAAGGCAGCAAGAGAAAATAGCACATGAAGAAGACCAGGGAAACCTGAGTTAGGCCTGAGACAGCTCACAGTGGTGTATCACTCCCAGGGTCACAACACAGCATCTGTCCCCACCTTGATACAACAGAGGCCACTCGCATATATTTGTCCCTTTTACCACTTTTCCCTTAATAAACTGAAAACCAAAGCCTGTCACAAACTAAACCAAGCAGCACTGCAAAATTTCTGCTCCCCAGTGTAAATACTGTCTCTTGTATTGTAAGGGCTGCCTCTCCATCCTTACGTTTCAACCTTGAGCCATGTTTTGTCAGAGCAAAGCCTGTCAAAAGTTATGCAGGGTAGATACAATCACTTTGGTTTTCACCAATGCAAATCACTGTTTCTGCTGGCTAGAATAGCTCCAGCTAATTTGAAAGCAAGCGCTAATTTTCAGCAAAAATGTGTGAAATCTGCAGGCATCTGATAAAACTAGAACAGACTTCCACAAAACACTGAAAATAACCTTACTATGAATATTGTAAGAAGCCTGGGAATGGAGTCTGGACAAGCTCTGGGCTCAGTCCAGGGCTTGCTGGGGAACAGCTGGGGCTGAACATTTAGGCAGTTCCCCCCTGCACTGCACTGTGCCTAGGGATGCAATCGTTCTGGCCAATGTGCACCCCACATCTGCCTTTTCCAGCCCACAAACACAGTGCAGGACACATCAGAGAAATGGCACAGAAAGGCACTGCCAATTACAATTGCAATTCTTGTTCTCGTTTAATATATATTGATGTCTCATCTAAATAACATCCAAGACAAAATATTTTTTTTAAAGGACTACACTGCTCTGCTCCCATTATATCCATCTGTCTTCAGACTACTGTCCCTATTACCATGGAGCTGGGCTGTGGTTTCCCTTTGTTGTCAGTCCCAAGCTGGCACAATGGTCTCTAACCTGAGTCATTAATATCAATTACTGTAAGGGCAGCTGCCTTGTTCTCCTTGTCAGAACTTCAGTATGGAGGGTAATAGATGGTTTCAGACTGGCTTCTTGCCAAGAGGGCTCCATTGTTTTCATCTGTGATATGCAAGAAAGAAAATAATGGGATTAAATGAATTTGATTAGAGCAAGCTCAGCATAGCATAATATTTAGGCTCTAATTTTGCTCTTCCATAGTATGATATTACATCCCTAAATTTGCTTTAACCATGGATTTAAAGCTTATTTAAAAAGTCAGTGACTCCTTTTAAGCTTTGTAACCTCCATCTATACTCTCTCTGTGCTGAGCATGTTGAGATTGTTTATATTATATATATTTTATAAGTTTTTAAAGAAAAAATGGAGAACTGTTATTTCCAGACACTGACATTTTTGCAGCTTGGCAAGGCAGTGAGTATTTAATACAGAAATTCTTCCTTCTAAAAGATGTCACGTGCTTCTTTTTTCCTTCTTATCTGCATCTGTAGCATCTTCTGCCAGTTCTGCATTTGTACCAGTCACGTAAGGCCCACACATCAGCATAGCAAAATGCTATGAAAGAATCAAATAAAGAGTGGAAAATGTCTTACACAGCTCTTCATCACATACAAGAGACCCAAAGTGTGCACCAAGGAAGAAAAATTTTACTGAGAGAAAAGGAGACAAAAATTGACAGCATAATATATGTACTAGTAAAGTCAGTGGAAAAAATCCAAATTACTTTAATCAGTGCCAAGAGGTTGGTCCTTGTCTATTATTACAGAGATTTTAAGTTCTAAGACCAGTTTAGAAGCGTGGCTGACAGACTCCCCTGGGAGGCAGTCCTGAAGGGCAAAGGAGTCCTGGAAGGTCACCCATTCTTCAAGAAAGAAATCTTAAATGTGCAGGAGCAGGCTGTCCCCATGTGCTGAAAGATGAGCCAATGGGGAAGAAGACTGGCCTGGCTGAACAGAGAGCTTTGGCTGGAACCTGGGGAACAGAAGAGCTTATCACCTTTGGAGGGAAACTCAGAAGAGCTACAAGGATAACATGAAGTTATGCATGGAGAAAATTAGAAGGACCAAAGCCCAAACTGAACTTAATCTGGCCACTGCTGTAAAAGACAACAAAACATGTTTCTATAAACACATGAGCCACAAATGGATGTCTAAGAACAATCTCCATCCTTTATTGATGTGGGAGGAAACAGAGTGACAAAGGATGAGGAAAAGGCTGAAGTATTTAATGCCATCTTTGCCTCAGTCTTTAATAGTAAGACCAGTTGTTCTCCAGGTGCTCAGCCCCCTGAGCTGGAAGACAGGGATGGGGAGCAGAATGAAGCCCGCACAATCCAGGAGGGAATGATCTGCAATCTGCTATGCCACTGAGAACCACACAAGTCTTTGGGGCCCAGTGGGATCCATCTAAGGATGGATCCCATCTAAGTACCATCTAAGGGTACTGAGGGAGCTGGCAGAAGTGCACATTGAACCACTTTCCATCATTTATCAGCAGCCCTGATGGGGAGATATCCCTATTGATAGGAGGCTAGAAAATACAATGCAAGAAAGGCTGAAAGAAGAATTAGGGGAATTACAGGCCTGACAGTATGACCTTGGTACTGGGCAAAGTCATGAACAGCTCATCTTTTGGGCCAACATGTGACATACACAGGACAACTGGAAAATGAGGCCCAGCCACCACTGGTGTATGAAAGGCAGGTCCCGCTTGACCAGCATGATCTCTTTCTATGAAAGGGTGATCAACTTAAAGGATGAGGGAATGGCTGTAGAATGTCTTCCTGGGCTTTAGTAAAGCCTTTGACACCATTTCCCACAGCATTCCTGTGGAGAAACTGGCTGCTCATGGCTTGGACGGATGCACTCTCCACTGGGTAAAAACCTGTCTGGAGTCCAGGCCCAGAGAATAGTTACATCCAGAATGAAGTTACATCCAGTTGGCAGCTGGTCACTAGTGGTGATCCCAGGGCACAGGATTGAGGCCAGTTCTGTTTAATGTCTTTACCAACAATCTGGACAAGGGAACTGAGTGCATCCTCAGTTTGCTGTTGGGCAGGAGTGTTGATCAGCAGACCAGTCTAGACCTGTTATCTCTCCAGATCTGCTGCTCTCTATAGAACCCTCCATGGGGAAAGTTCTACAGAGGGCTCTGGGCAGTCTGGATTGATGAGCCAGGGCCAATTGTGTAAGGGTCAACGAGGTAAAACAACAGGTCCTGCACTTGGGTCACAGCAACCCTACAGTGCAACACTACAGCCAGTGAGCGTCTGGAAAGCTGCTCAGCAGAAAGGGATCTGGGGGAGCTGGTCAACAGCATCTGAACATGNACAGCCATGAACCATAAGTGTGCCCAGTGCCCAGGGGGCCAAGAAGGCCAATGCACACTATCAGGAATAGTGTGGCCAGCAGGACCAGGGCAGTGATTTTTCCCTGTACTCAGCACTGGACTCAAATCCTTTGTGCAGTTCTGGGCCCCTCACTCCAAGAAGGACATTGAGGTGCTGGAGCGTGTCCAGAGAAGGGCAACAGAGCTGGTGAAGGGTCTGGAGAACAAGTCTGATGAGGAGTAGCTGAGGGAGTTGGGGGTGTTTAGCGTGGAAAAAATGCTCAGTAAGGATCTTACTGCTCTCTACAACCACCTGAAAGGAGGTTGTAGTGACATGTGGGATCGGTCTCATCTCCCACGTAATTTGTGATAGGACAAGACAAAATGGTTCAAGTTGCACCAGAGGAGGATTAGATTGAATATTAAGAATATTTTCTTCACCTAAAGGGCTGTCGGGCATTGGAACACGCTGCCCAGGGAGGCAGCAGACTCACCCTCCCTGGAGGAATTTAAAAGACGTGAGCATGTGGCACTTGGAGACATGGTTTAATGGTGGATTTCATGGTGTTAGGACAATGGCTGCACTGGATAATCCTAGAGTTCTTTTCCAACCTAAATGATCCTTTGATTCTATCCTTGTTTGGTGTCACTTGGCATAATTCCATCTGTCTACTCTTCTGAATGTGTAGTCCACATGAAATGCTAGCTTTACTTCAACATCGGATAAACTTATTAAAGAAAAAATTTACTATATGAAATGCTCAAAGAGGACATGAGGTTGAATCTGGCTCTGTGGCAGATGCAGAAGCTCCACAGCAGTATTGTAAAAGAGCTATTCATGTTTAAATGTGCTGGCAGAAAAAGAGAGGTTGTGGCATAGAAAATAAAAACTATTTAAAGCATTTACAGAACCCCAGTGAGGCCAGCTTGGGGAAGTTTACATTTTCAGTTATAAATATTCCTATTTTCCAATTCACATAATTACTATAGCAAAATGTATATAATTCTGCAATGACTGACATAGCTTCTTTGACTTCATGAATTTGCTGTTGTATACCATTGCTGGAAATCTATCAGGGTAAAATTTTGGGTAACAAGGATTTCTTGTGCCATTGGATTTGAAGAAGGCTGTATGGACTCTCTTACTAGAAAGACCAACATCAAAGATGCTGAGGTACAAAAGTGATCAGGTCTAGATCAATACCCTGCTAAATTAAGTAATGAATTAGGAAAACCACTGGGAAGATCTGAACCATGGAGAATGACCTCACAGGAAGGACTTTGTTTCTGTGGTCAACCATATGAAGCCAGGCTGGTCTGCTTAATGACAACTCTCCAGGTTTGTTGGGTTTTTTTGTTGTTATTGATTGCTGTTGTTTCTTTGTTTGTTTGTTCTTTTAAAGAAGCAAAGATGTGCAAGGGAGATTATTTATTAATTCAGTAAATCAGCAGTACTTACAGACATGCTTGCCCTATTATCTCAAACAAGCCACTACTCATGACAGTAAAAGAAACCCCATATACAGTTTTCTGTAGGTTTCACCTCCTAGCTATGCATTTCTTGTATCAAGGACTATTTTTTATTATGTGTGCAGAGTCAATCTGCCACAATGAGCTTCAGCAAAACGTATCAAAAGTTTTAGGGCAAGTGGAAATGAGTAAGAGAGCTTTCTACCTATTAGAACCTCTAGGACTGTCTATTCACAGCAACACTGAACTGGTTCAGCTGGTCACGTTTCAGACTGTACAAAGAGGGAAAAAAAAAAGAGGAGAGCTTTTCCCTACCACTGAGAAAATTGAGAGGTATGACATGAATCTAAAGTTTCCTGACATCTTCCTTCCTGCTATCCAGACTGTCAGTGGAATAACAAATACTTTTGTACATTAAATTAAGGGAGTAGGTTTTTTATATCTTCCAGTGGGTGCTGTGGATGGATTTGTAACCACCTCGAGTAGCTGAAGGACTAATTAAGAGTAGATCTTTAGGCATAAATTTCTCTGTAATGTAAGACCTCGCCCAGCTGTAAAACCTATTTGTGCTGAAAAAAAACCACGGTGAGGTATCTGAGGATCTTCTGGAATTATGGTTACTATAAATTCAGAGTAGGAAAGATCCTTGGCTGGGTTTGAATAAGGGGAACGGCACTTGGTCTTCTTAGATGTAATGGAATTTGTAATCAGAGACATTCTGCCATCACCATTTCATCCTGTAAATGTAGAGGCACTTTTACAAAAACAAGTGTAAAAATAGTGGAGCTGAAGGACATAAGGCAGCAAGATGATTTGTGGCTGTCCCTATAGCTTCCTGTTCATGTAGCATGAAGGAAGATAAAATGTCAAAACAGAACCAAGAAAAGAAAAAGTCATGAGAAGGGCCATCCTTTCTGTCTCAGGAGCAGATTTACCCTCCCAACAGCAGAGACCAGCCCTGGGCTCTTTGTGTATTTTGTGGAGGAGCTTGAGGCAAAAAAACCTCATGGAGCTGCAAATGTGGCAAAGCCTCCTGGAAAGTAAACACTGCACAGATAAAAACAGGTCCATTGAGTATTTCAAGAGGAGGAAAAATATCAGTTATCTGAAGGAAAGCAATTTATTTCTGTTTCTGAAAACAAAATGAGGGTTTCTCACTAAGCAGCTCAGCAAGCTGCAAAACATCAGCAACTTCAAAGAATCAGGGGCTGCTGTTGGTTTGCTGTGTTCAGTAGGAGTGCTTAGTCTGCTCCAAGGAACAGGCCTGTTCCTGTGACGAGAGCCCACCAACCCCATCAAACATGCATCATTTCCAACTCTCTTCTTACATCTCCTGGGTTCTTTGAAGCCACAGCAGCAGAAAGAAAGGGCTGCTGGGGAGTGCCTGCGTCTTCTGGGTTAGTGAGCCTGTTTGAGCAAGAGACAGCCATGTTAACCTTTATAGTCCCTGCAGAGACATGCTCACCTCTGCCAGCTGCCTGTGGCACCAAGCTGCTCTTTGTCAACTCTTGTGCTCTCTGCTGTGTGTTGGAAGGTCCCTGCTGGGGAGTTCTCCATGTCCCTGCAATGCAGACATTGAATTGCAGGTGCCACCAGTTCCCCCTGCAGATGCCAGGGAAGGAAGTGGAAGCACACAGGTCCCAGTACCCAATCTCATGAGGATTTCCATGTGACAAGAAGTTACAGCAATGAATCCCTGGTGGTGGCTGTGTTAAAGGCCTGGGGAAGTTGGGAAATGCAGCTCCTAAGGCAGGGTGAGTTGCTGGGCAGTTTTCTGTCTCACTGAGGTGAGAGGTAACAGAGGAGAAGAACAGCTGGTGCTGCAGAGCTGACTGCTCACCCTACTCAGGAAGATGCTCCAAGTGGTGCTCCCACACAGAATAATAGAGTGGTTTGGGCTGAAAGGGACCTCTGAAAGTCATCTAGTTCAACTCCCCTGCAGTGAGCAGAGATATCTTCAACTAGATCAGGTTAATGTTTCCACCCACATGGACTTGAGCAACCTGTGCAAGTGGAGGATGTCCCTGCCCATGGCAGGCAGGTTGAGTCCAGGTGATCTTTAAGGTCCCTTCCAACCCGAACCATCCTATGGTTCTATGTCTACCAGTCATGCACTGCAGGCACATGCAGAGTGCTTGGGCTGTTATGAATCCTGAAATATGTTTGTTTAAGGGTTCAACCTGTTCACCATGGTTCAATGCAAAAATTATTTCAATCTTCCATCCTCGCATGAAATTTCTTATTAGCACAGCCTGCCCTTGCAGGTGCTGTGCAGCAGTGCTGAGTGCTTTATGTCCAGAGTGAATCATCTGGGATGGAAAACATGGGCCCCGAGGAGGCCACATGGAGCTGCTTGGCATGCAGCTTTAGGCCCCACTTTGCAACCTCATGCCACATGATCCACTGCCCTGGTGCTGGAGAGCTGCAAAGGAGGCTCTGGCACACACCAACACTTTACCTGTCTGCTGGTGGTGCCACACTGGAAAAGCTTTTTAGGAGAAGCCACCTGCAATCCCACCTTGGGTTTTTGGAAGCTATTCAACATTACATCCACATTGCCAGAAAAACACATGGCCCAAACTTACAAGCTTAATAATCACTTTAGCCCTCAACCACAACTGATAGTGGCTTATCTTCTCAGTCTCATCTACACTGCCTACTAAATGATAATCCAAATAACAGCCCTAATTATGTTTCTGCCCAGAATATTTGTAGGTAACCTTAACTCTTGATCTGTTTAATCTAGTTTTCCAGGTGGCAACAGATTTAAAAACAGGTTTTTAAAAAAGATATGACTATTACATTTCTAATAATAGGAGAGTGTGATCTCAACATTGCCTGTTACTTAGTGACACATGGTACAATCAGTTGACAGTGGTGGTTGCGAACACAAACTCATAAATACAAATTCATTTTTAAGTTATTATCCATCTGTGTTGCCTGATTTAACTCTTTGCATATTGAATTGAATATCTTTGTTTTTAATTTGCTGAAATATCCGTATTTAAGATACTTTTGGTCTTTTAGATTCCTTGCTTTGAAGCTCTCCCCCCGAGGAACCACTCAGCATTCATGGGGAACATGTATCTTTTTCATCTCAGATCTTTAATCTCTTACAAGTGTATCTGAAGCAGAGCCACACTCTCATGGGTTCAGCCCTCACTCTCCAGAGGTTCCCTGAAGCACACTACTTGTGTCCAAGGTCATAACACGAACCATAAAAATGTTTTGAGGTCTGAGAAAAATGGTGTAGAGGGAGAGCTGTTTATCCAAACAAAGGCTTAACTGCAACCTGTTTTTTGGAGAATGACCATAATAGGTACTGATGTCCCTTGGGAGGGCAAAACATCATATGGAGAGGGCTTTCAGTTTGGTTGAGAACTCAGGCCAATGTACAGATGTAGAAATCAGAGACCTTAGATCAGAAAGGCCAGGATATCAGGAGATAAATAGGGTTAACCAGTGGAACAAGATATGGAAAGTGATGGTTTTGCCATCTCTATATATTATTCTGAAAAATAAGCATTTAGTCAGGCCCAAGCATTGGGTCACCTAAGGGTGAAGAGGTATCTTACCACAGGCTATTTCAAAAAAGGTGTCAGGTTTTTCTCATTTTCAGAATCTCAGAATCTCTTAACTAGGTGCATCATGCTGATATGGTACTATCTAAGACTGAGCAAACTCTATTTCCATCAGTGCTTCCATCCTTTGACCTGGTACACTCCTTCTTTGTATGATTTAGAGTAACATGATAATAATTATTGATGGTATTTTTCTTTCTCTAAAAGGCACAGTACACATTACTGTACCACTCTTTCTCCCTGCCCTGCACCCAAATTCCTTCCATAAAACACTGCAATGTTGCACAAAACTGAGCAGCCCAGACTGGCTGCTGGAAAGGGCAATAATGAGTTTAATTTCTACAACTTTTCTGTCCCTAAGCACTCCTCTGAGCCCTCCTGTTATCCCATATTGAGTTAACAAACTTCTTTGAGGTCTGTTCTAGACACATCAGTCCTGTGGGATCTGGATTAATCTCCTTTCGGAGTGGCATGTGCAGATCTGTGTTGGGGGCTACCTTTGCTGAGGCCTTCAGGCTGAGGAAGGTTTTGAACCATTTGCCTTAAATTATTGGAAATTAAATCCCCTTCATACATCTCTCTTGAACATGGAAAAAGAAATGCTGTTGTATTTGCTCTACTTCAGCATCCATTTGTAAAGCTTGTTACATTACATTCTTAAACAGAAGGAAATTTCATTTTGCATCAAGTTTGTTATCTGGCCCCAGCCTGATGTTCAATTCATTAAACAGCCCTCCCAGGAAAAAATCTCAGGAGCCCTGTTCTAAAGCCTTTTAGTGTGAACCACTTAAGCATCAGTACAGATGCTGAAGGAAGTGCTTTCAGCTACCTCTGCTTTGTCTGTGCCTCAGGGAACCTGTTGTTTTTAAACTTGACCCAACAACTAGTGACTCAGGCAGGCTAGGGCAGACTCTCTTATTTGCTTATGCCTCTCTCAACATACTGACTTACTATGTGTTAGTTTGGGGTTATGAAGCAGGATTTGTCAAGGTACTTGAAATTTTCCTCGCAGATTTTGAGGGGCAACTAAATCATAATGAGTAATCATCTGTAGGCTATTACTACTACACACTAGTCCCTAAAGCCACAGGAATCTTGGTGGCTTCAGTAGAAGTTTTCTGTGCCCAGAAGCTGATTAGCAGATAAATGAAAGGTTGAGCATCTGAGCAATAGGAGTGTCACAAGGTCTCAGATCCCTTAGGGACTCTGCTAGTTACGGGGTGAGAGCTGGCCTTGGCCTTTGCACCGCAGACCACAGCATCTCGAAATTGTGCAGCTCCTTCTGAAGTGAAGGTTTTTAGGTCTGGAATGGAGGCAGTTGTGGCAGAGCTGAGACAACCTCCTCTCAAGTCTCATGCTGTACTGCCAGGCCATATATATTTTCCTATGAAGCTGGAAGTCAAAAGTTCTCAACTAATATCAATCAGAATAGGTGGCTGGGGTGATGATGAAGAGGTACAGGTAACTCTGGACCTTCCAGTCCTCCCAGCAGAAGGTTTATCCCAGTAAATTCCATTACCTTTGATTGGTCTGGACATGATAAGCCCCTCTGAGTTAATTTTTAAAAAATCTCTAGTCTCTCTTTTAGGGAAGAAAAGAAGTAAGCATACTGTTTCAAACATGACTTTCACTGTAGAGCTGCATTCTCTGTTTCTGTGCCTTTTGTTTTGTTTCCAATGCTTGGTATCTCCATTAACACACTAGGTGCAGGTCTGATAGACAGCTGCTATTCTTGGTCCTGTTGACACATTTCACTGTAGTAAAATGACAGTCACAGCTGTGACTTCTTACAAGAAAATGGCCTAAATATAAAATAAGGTCTGGGTCAGCAAAACCACAACAGTTAAAAAGTGGTTGGGACTAATATCTTGGCTGGAAACAGGTCTAGGCTTGGTGAAGCAAATGAGAGAGGCTGCTGCTGCTTTCCCTGTCTTCCAAATAAGTATAGAGTCAGACTTTCCAAGAAAAGGTTTCCCCTCAAGCAGTGAGTCTGTCAGCCCTCCCCAAGTGCCTTCAGGCACCTGTGGGCTTGGTTCCTGAATGTGCCCATGCAGACTGCAGAAACAGGCTGAGTTATGGCAGGAAGAGAACAAAGTGACTATATGCACCCACAGTTTTGCTCTCTTTTTATGGGAAGTTAGTCACACTTTACAGTAGAGTGCATTCATTAATAGATTAAGAAATGATTCTTCCACCTTTTAATAAATGACTAATTTTGTAGAGTCCAACACGTTCTGAGTCACTTATCAGAACTTTCAACCAGCTTTAACACTCTCTGTCTGTAAAACTGCCTTAAAATCTTACTGTTCATGTCTGCAGCACTATTTATGACCCATTCTATTCTCATGTCTAAAAGAGAGGCCAAAAAAATTGACAACATAGTGGCAACAAGTTGTTTTTACACAGGCTTCAACATCATGGGTCCTTCAATTCTGTATCTACCCCTGCTAGTGACTCACTGAATTGTGCTGTCTGAGGAGTCATTTCATTTTCTTTACCCATGGGCCCCCAACATCAGTGATCTGGGGATCCATTACAAGGTGTCCAAAATTCCTGCAAGATAAATAAAGGCTCAAATCTGGGGCTGTGGTGAAAATTCCTGTTTTTTCTGAGGACATTGTAGAGCTATTTTACAAAGTGAATCTACTAGTCTAGCACTCTTCAGCTCTAACTCAAACCTAAACAGTAAAGCTGTTCTCCCATTCACCACATGCCACAGAAATTTTGGATACTGTGAGCAGTTTGCTGTGACTGTGGTACAGGAAAAAACTGGATGTAGGATTCTCCTTCTGCTCTGATCCTTCTGCCTAAATATTAGACATTTGGAAAGGCTTTAGGTTCTCCACATGCCTTTTGCCAGTATCAGAGATGAATACACTGTGGAGGAGAAGAAACAAGGGCAAGGGATTTCAAGGTAAAGCTGAAGAGAAGCACCACGGGACACAGAGCCTGGATAAGTCATGTAGCTTGCTCCCACACCACCACCACACTAGAATGGAAGTCCTTGTCTTTCCTTGCAAATGCTGCCCTAAGCCATGCCCCAAAACCTTTCAGCCAAATGTGAGACAGTTCAGGTGTGGGAACAGGCTGCCCCACGCAACCTCCTTATTTAAAAAAGGGGAGCCAGGTGAAATTTCAGCAGGTGCAAGGCATTGGCTAGATCTGGTCCTTGTGGAGTAGTGTGTAACACCACAGGGGCTTGCTGGGTCTCCATCTTCACAAGCAAGCTGAAGGAAGGGTGCACCAAATGAGCAGCCAAACCTGTTGTCAGCAGGGTGAAAGCTGGGCCTTTACTTGTCATAGTACCTTGCTCCTGAGCTGTATTAGCAGCAGGTCCTCAAAATGGCCATGGTCAAATCTTTCTCCAACAGTTCAGCTCTGGCCAAACTTACAATAATGACAGATGCATAGCACATAGCTTTGAGGTGCCCTGAATGCTGAGGGTACCATTTGGAGCAGCCTTGAGCCTGGGGCTGGCTACAAACATACAGCAGTGTGTGACCCAGCCTCTTCACCTGTGTAGCCACCTCTTCCCACACAAGGTTCTCCTTCTGCTGACAAGGAGCAGGAGCAGAGCGAGCCCTGCAGGATCATACCCCACGACTTAAGAGGGTATTCTTCATTTTAAGAGTCTCACTATGGGAAATCAGTACCAAACAGGAATAAAAAAAATCAAAGACTTATGCTTTATAAGAGTCATGAATATCTTGCTTTATGTAAGCTTCTTCAGCAGTGTGGGAACTCTTCTGCCTTATCCTACCTCTGCTGTGTATCTTCTCTTTGCAGCAGAGGGGTATTAATTAGCAGAATAGCTAAGATTTATTCAATTTTTCTAAAAAAGTAAAAATTATTTGAGAGGGATTTTCACCCCGTTAACTAGTGTAACAACCTGTATCCTAGTGCCTGTGTGACATTTCATGTTCTGCTCAACTTTCCTGCAGCCATTCAGGTCGGTGTCAGTAAAGTGACATTGCAAACACACAGCAAGAAAGATGCAGGGATTGTCCTGTGGAAAGTGTGGACTCACATGGAGCCTGCTTTGCAGATTAAGCTACTCTCATCTGCCTTAGTTTGAGCACAGGGATTAGCCTAGAGGATCTCCAGAGGTCCCTAACAAATTCAAGATTCAGTGATGATTCTGTGATAGGAAAAGTCTGCCAAACACTGGGAAAACAGGTAAAATGGACAATTTGCCCCATGGTGGTTTTGTGACTTTACCTGTTAGTTGTTGGTGTTTTGCTGGTGTGTGTTTAAGGGGTTTGGGGGGTTGGTTTTGTTTTGTTTCATCTTTTTGCTAAAAATAAAATGAAGTGAAGCATTTGGTTTCTGATTGAGCTCAATGTTCTTTTCAAAAAGAAAATGAAATATTTCAGTTTTTTATTTTGGCAAAAAAACTTCAAAATATTGGATTTGGCTTTAGCTGTGTTCTGCCATTGGACTCCAAAATCAATTATTTGCATAGCCCTAAGTGTAAGGTAAACCTCATCAATCTCCATAAAGTAAAGAAACTTAACAACCAAATCTTTTCAATGAAGGGATAAGTTTACTGTCAGAGGTGCAATACATTAAGACTGTTTTTCCAGCATTTAAGAATCCTCAGATTCTGCAAAGCATGCGAAAACCAATAGTGTAAGGCAAAGGAGCTCATGTGCTGTAATCTCATAATATAAACTACAAATATAACCTCTGGAACTAAATATCTCCCTTTGGATGTTTTCTTCTTGTGGCTGCATCCGCTGCTAAGAGAGAAGTAAAATAGAATAGAACAGAAATCTTGAGTATCAAGATCAAATGTATCCCTGCCACAACCTTTTAGTTAGGATCAGAGGGATGAAATAAGAGAGTTTGGCTGATGCCTAGTGCCATGGACTGTCTTTAAAAAGGTCTGAAAGAGGAGGTGGGGAGGGGGCCTTCCACTTCAGATAAAAGAGTGGCATCAGAGCATGAAGCTTTGCTATGAAATGAGTAGCAAACCAGTCAATTGATTATTGGTCGGGATCATCCCAGCCCTAGTCCCTGGGAAGGCACTGGAGCAAATTCTTCTGGAAGACACAGAGAGAAAGAGAGAAAGATTACCAACCCGGCATTTCGATAATAGAATTATCATCACTTAATCATAGAATAACAGAATATCCTCAGTTGGAAGGGACCCACAACAATCATCAAAGCCAGACTCCTGGCTCTGCACAGGACAACCACAATTCATGTGCCTGGACATGGCTTCCAGGAGAAGACCCAGTACCAAGGGCAAATCATGTCTGACTGTCTGATTGTGTTCTTTGGTGAGATGACTGGCTCAGAAAACAAAAGTCTGTTAGCAAGGCTTTAAATGTCCTGTCCCATAGCACCATTGTGCTCAAATTTGGAAGGTCTGGATGTGGTGGGTGGACAACAAAGCTGATGAAAAAAATTTGTCTAAGCTTTCCCACTGAAATAATAAAGGCCAATAGCTTGAACTGATCACCAGTTATGAGTGACATTCTTTAGTGTTTGATAAAGGGGCTGATACTGTTTGATATTTGATACTGTTTGAATACTTGATACTGATACTGATACTGTTTGAATATCTTTATTAATAGCATGTATGATGGAACAGGCTGAACCCACAGCAAGTACACCAATGACACCAAAGTGGGGAGAGGAAACAGAAAGTAGAGCTCCTGTTCAATGATGTGTCATGTGATTCATGAGCAAGCTCGAGAAACAAGCTGGCAGAAACCTCATGAAGTTTAATGAAGGTGAGTGCAAATGTTTAACAATCCCAACCAGCACTATGGGTTGTGGACAAACTGCCCGGAAAGCAGCTCTACAGACAGAGACCTGGGGGTCCAGGAGGGCAACAAGTTTGGATGAAGAAGGTCAGGAGGATCCTGAGCTGCATCAGCAGATACCAGCTGGTTCAGGGAAGTGATTTTTCTCTACATTTAGTGCTTGTGAAACCGCTTCTGTAAAACTGATCACGTGTCCAAACAGGCTGGAGAGACCTCCATCCTTGGATATAACCAGATCTTGGCTTACAGGACCCCTCCACCCTCCGATCTAGCTTAGATGTTGGCTCTCCTTTCAGTACAGGGCTGAATGAGGTGACTGCAGTGGTCTCTATCACCCATTTTTTTTATTTTTAATTTCTACTTAGTTTTTCAGTCAGGTAGTGTTGTTTGAGGCCCCAATTACAGTATTGTTTCAAATGGCTGGTGGTTTTTGAGGATTAACTGCTCACAGATGCAGAGGGTAAACAACAGATTCTTCATTGTGTAAGTTTATTCTTGCCTCAAAGAGCACTGAATGCCTAAATACATCCTTGAGCTGCCTTAAAGACTGAGAAAAGTGCACCAAAGGTGGTGAAAAGCATTCTGGACCAGCCTGAGGAGGTTCAAATCATCACTTCCCACTGCCTGGGAAAGGGCTCTCTTCACCAGGTTATCTGCTACTCTTGGTTTAGGCACTGGGAGTGAAACCAAGAGGTCTCTAGGAAACTGAGGCATTTCCAGCCCACATGATTGTTGGATCAGGCCTTTAGTGCCATCTGAATGACACATATCTGAAGTGCTCAGATGAGTAGCAAATGAAGTATATTTTAGCACAGTACTGCAAAAATGTCAGTGACACTTGATAAGCTCATCTGTCAAGCAAAAAGAAAAATCAGCAATAGCTCTTGAGAAAAAAATGCTCTTTTACATCTACAAAAAACCCAAATGCCTGTGCTTTATATCACCAAAACTAATTTTCCTTGGTTTTAAAGTGTTAAAAAGAATTCTAACACTTTAGCTCACAAAGAAATTAATAATTTTCTTTTTAATAAGCAGTTATGGCATTAGTCATCTCTTCTGATTCACAATGAAAGCTACAGGGCGCAGTGGGATGTATTTACCCAGAGAGGTGTTGAATTTTGTCAGACATGTAGACTTCTTAAAGTATTATTACTTTAAGTTTTATATGTAAAGGAAGAAAGGCATAAAGGCTTCAAAACTGGAAATGGCTGAGTACAGCTCAACAAATGGTGTGTCAGAAAGAAAACTCTTCAGAAAGTCCTGGCCCTTCTTACGTCAAAGGTCTTTTGTGGGTTTCTCTGCACATTTGTACCTCCTTTAAAACTTCCATGAATGACAGCTCTGGCCCTCCTTCTCTTGGCAGGAGCCTCCAAGAGGATGTCTCTCAGCCATGGCTCATTAGGATAATTGTCCTTGTTTTCCTGTGCTTTCTCTGCTAGCTGCTACAGGTTGCTCAGTGTTCACTTTCCTGGCTGTGCAGGAGTTCAGTGTTGGCAACATGGATGAGATTTTCTTATTCAAATAACTCCCAGTAGGGTATGTAACTTCTGGGAACCAGGTTTAAAGACTCTATGAAGGCACACCTTCCCACCTTCTTTCAGGAGTGCCATAACCGCCAGCTTCAGTACCTCCATCAGGATATTTGAAAAGTGTTGCCACAGGCCCCCAGCCGGGTAATAATTAGCATTGACTCCAATGATTGCAGAAGGCTGATCAATTGCTTTATTATTATCTTCTTATACTATATTATACTATACTTATATTACACTAACCAGAACTGTCGCTAGCTCCTAACTAGAAAAACCTGTGAGTCCCTCCTGAAAGTCCCAACACAGCTGTGGATCCAATTGTCAATGAATCCAAACAACCATCACCAGAATCCAATCAAGCAATCACCTTGGGTAAACAATCTCCAAACACATTCCACATGGGCACAAACACAGGAGCAGCGAATGAGATAAGAATTGTTTTGATTCTCTTTTCTCTGCTTCTCTCATAGCCTTTCCCAGGAAAATGCCTGGGAAAGTCTGTGCCTGCTCTCTGTGGCCAGAGAGCTGCTGCCATAGAAAAGGGCCAGGGTGCTGGTCCACTTGCTGGAGTTCTGGATCATGTCGTGATGAGGGTCTGTAGCAGACCTATCTTTATGAGCTCTCTAATTTCTTGCTGATGCATTCAGAGGAGTTTCTAAACCTAAAATTTAGCCCCAAACCATATGAACTTTTACACATATTATGTGTAAGTTGTTGTGTACCCTTTAACTTAACACGTACCTCTGAAGTGAAACTGGCTTTTTCCATGTACGTGTGGGCTTGAAGAGGAATAAAAAGTTGCTTCTTGCTGTAAATAGTATGGAAAAACAGCTGAATACAAACTACATAAAAGACTTAATTGTCTGAAGGAAAAGAAACTTGTGGAAATGAAATAAATTCTAAAGCATAGTTCGTGTTGCAATGAGTTTGGGATTTTTTTATTGTTTTGCTTTAAAGGAGAGAGTGGTATCCTCTGAATTAATATATTCTAAACACTACAGATCAGAGCTGTATCAAATTAAGAAAGAGGCTGCACTGGATTGCAGCTAAGAATTAAATCCCTGATTAAGTCAAGTTAGCAAATCATCTTTAAAGCGGTATGCATCTGTATAATGCCTCAAACATTCAAGGTGTAGGCATTCAGTTTTACTCTTGTACTGTTACTCTTAAATGGACCCAGTTTTCCTTTTTTCTTTCTCTTTTTCTTTTTCTTTCTTTCCTTTTACTTCTTTTTCCTTCTCTCTTACCTGTGTTAAAATTTTTTAAACCTCGTCTCTATTACCATGCAGACATTTTAGCTGTACCTGAAATTTTGGAGTAGTTGAAAAGCTTCCAAAGAAGTTTAATGCTTATAAAAGTGAAAGAGCAACAGCACTGTCCTGACTCATACCCTGTAGGAGTGGGTGCTAGCATAAACCTCCCTACATATATCTGCTGGTTCATCTCTGGCCTTTTAACAAGCTGCAGTCTGTATTAACTCATTGTGGTTCAGTAATTGCAAGCTTTGGTAAAACAGTCTTTCTTTTCCTGGTTGAAATCAGCTTTTTCAGCAACTACTGAACTGAATTTTTACTGTCAGCAGTTTTTATTACTGTATACAATTAGAGTGCTTGAGCCAAAATATGACAGATTTTCTGTTAAAAATTACCACATGTGTTAGTAAATGTATAGCTCACCAACACACTGCTAGATTTGGGGTGGATGTGGTATTTGTATGCAGTATGTTCCCTACCCCTCTAGTCTCTGTTGTGCCCTTCTGACTTGTGACAGAAGCTCCATTTCGAGAATGTGATCAACAGGAACATTTCTGCCCAGACCCGTCAGAGATGTGGGAACTCACTCGTACAAGGAGCGCTCTGCCGTGCCTCTGCCCTGCGTGGTGCTGCAGCAGTGCACAGGCAGGTGACACTTGGTTGCCCCTCTCCCCATGCAGAGGGTTCTGGGTGTCAGGGCACACCAGGTCAGTCATGATGTTTGGCTTGAACCTATATTCTTTTTTGTGCTGGCACTGACCAGCAAGGAATATTTATTGTGGATACCGCTGTGCTGCTCTGGTCTGTGTCCAAGAGACAAAAACAGGAGGAGGACCAGAAATCCTGTGCTTTGCTTTGAAAGTTCCTCTATGGTTGCATTTCCTCTCCAACAGGGCCCTAGAGGAGATAAGATGAGCATATGTTTATGTTTCCCAGTTATTTTCTGAAATGGTCTTCACTGGAATGTTCATTCCAGCTTCTTTAATGAATTTTTATTTTGCTACTCAATGTATTCAAAGTAATTTTCCCTCCTCCCCCTTCCTGTTCTTTTTTTTTTTTTTAATTCTTTTGTGGTGCAAACACAAGTTTTTGTAATTACTGCAACAATTCAATAGTTTTGTCTTTCTACTTGACTTCCTAAGTCTCTGTAGGACTGCTCTAGAGTGTGGAAACCCACAGTTTTGAGAAAACAGGTGTAACCAAGGATGCTTGTTTAGGGCACTTTGGGGTTCAGGAAGATCAAGGGCCCAGATCACTAACAGGAGTGCGGTAACTAAATGGTTTTAACAGCCTTGACTAGGCAGAGAATGGGATCCGGAGCCGTGCAGTACCACAGTATATAATGGGACACTGAGTGGCAGAGTCTTGTCCAAAGTCACGTGAGGGACTGCTGAGTTTTTAAACCATTCATGCGCTTAAAAAACCCAAACAAACAAACATGCAAAGGCCTGGAATGGTTCTTAGCAAATCTGTGAACAGCCTGCTCCAGCATTACCTTGATTTTCTCATACTGATAACATCTACAAGAACAGGGTGTTGGAAATGAGAGCAGACCATTTTTCAAAAAGAAAAAAATTACATTAATTAATTTGCAAGTGATATAGGTTTTTTTGGTACTTTCCCTTCAAATTAAAGACACTTGTCAGGCATATTTCCAGCATGGCATGAGGTGAATTAGTAGCAAGATTATGATGAACATAAAGAAAACACAGTCAGGTTCAATTCTACTCTATATTTGGGGTTTGGGAAAAAAAGACAACAAAACAAGGCACCAAAACCGATGGAAAGATTTATGGCTGGTTTGTTTTTCAACTTTAACAAAAATGGTTAAGGAAAATGAGAAGGCAAACACTCCTGGAGGGATGACCAGAACTCATACTGCAGCTCTGTGTTGGTGCACAGGCTCCCCAGCCATGGGATGCGATCCTCCTGGAATGCAGACCACTGCAAAGCCTACGTGACCCAGCACAGGCTCAGCAGCTATGGCTTCCTCTGGCGTTACCTCTCCTTCCCTTTCCCAAAAAATAGGTCTATAGGCACCTGTCTGAAAAACATGTCTTAAAAAAGCTGCTTGGCTAGCAGCCACCTTCTCCTCTGGGAGAAACAAGGGAGAAGGTAGGGGGAGCTTTTACAGTGAAGTTTTAGCATAAGGTTTGAGTGCTTGTTAATAACAGTCAAACCAGCCATAGCGTGACGGCTGCGAGTCCACTGTGCAGGCAGCTCTGCCCATAACATGTAACCTCCAAGCAAGCCCCCAGAAAGCAGCATGGTCTGCTGGGGACAGCCACAGGTGACAACAGCCCAGGGTTTGCAGCAGCAAAATGTTTCTCTCATCAGTAGATACCGGTATGTTAAACCTGACACTCCTAGTGTTTATGAGAGGCAGAGGAGAAACTGGTGAGGAGAATAACCCTCCACTGCTTTGGAGAGACCACACTCAGCCTCCTGAAGCGTTTTTCTCTGTAAAAATAGTGACTGATCACTTGGGTTGCGTAAGTGGGTCAAGCTATATTATTCAAGTCCCATTTTAATGAGCTGAGCCGTCGCAGCCAGTCAGTCCATGGCCATCCTGTAATCAGGCATGGTTATTTTAGAAGCCGACAGCTCTGGTGGGGCAGAGGCGGACATCAATTCAGCCACTGTACCTTTCCCAGTCCCTGCCAAGCATCCCAAGGTGGGCCAGGGAAGCACTAATTAAAAGAAAATACAGCAACCTCTAAACTCAGGATGCTACAAAAAAGACATTAAAGAATCCACTGCATAACCATAAGTGAGCAATTTAAAAGACAAATTCAGAGTCCTAGGGTGGAGAGAGCCAAATGTTCCTTTTCCTGTCATCAAATGTTATTTACTCTAATGTGCAAACAATGAACAGAAGCGTTCTTTCCCCCTCCAGAACTGTGTAAATTACTGTTTAAAAGAGTTTTTCAGGGCTGCTGATCAAGTCCATGCACAGAGTTAAATACAGCCCACCACACTGCTGCATTTATTCCTCTTAATACCTGAAGCCCTTCTTCAGTGAAATCCACAAACTAGACTTCTTGTTATTTGTCAAAGAGATCCTTTTGTCTTCTCAGCACGCACCATCAATCTGATCCTTTAAAGATTGCATGCACCAGTCAATTCACCACCCTGAAAGTCTATTCAGAAGAGCTTAGCAATAGCAGTAAATAAGATGTTTTGCTCAAGCTGTTAATTATATCCAGGACAGGCTAGGAAATTCTTCACAATAATCGTCAATACTGAATGCTTGAAAAATAGCTGCTCCAGATACTCTCCTGCAATTATCACCAATGTATGTGAATGAGAATCATGTATGCCAACAGACACCCCATTACTTGACAAATCAAGACATTAAAAATCAGCTCAGTGAGATGCAATTTTGCTTGTCTGGCTCATACTTCACATATTATGGTGAACAGCCTCGAAATAATAATAATGAAGAATATGATCTGTTGTGTTACCACTCTGAAGGTCACTTGAAAGTGCTTATTTCATGCAACGTTGCCAATAGAATGTGTTTATACTCCGTTGCAGACTCAACAATATCAAGGCTATCATATTTTGGATGGTGTTTTAATGGCAGCAAAGAGAGTTTTATTTTATAGCAAAAGCACTTTAAAAATGTGACAAAAACTCAGTGACCTCTGATTTTCTTCTTGAAGACTCCGCATTTTTAAGGTTACATGCTGATTTCTTTTAAGCCAACAGAAAAGCTCTTTGACTTTCACAGGTGACTTCTTTCCACTTTTTTAGGATATCCTAGGGCATTTCTAGGTATTTATACTACATCATACTTCTCTGAAATATTAATTATATTGTTATATATAATCAATCTTGCATCTGATTCTGTGCATTAACTTGTGAATAAACTGGTGCCTGTCTGAGGGTGGAGTTGTTGGGAAGTTCATGAAATACTGTGAAACTAGCATGACAATTCTGATATTTTCCATATACTGCAGTTCAGGACAACTTATTTGGCTGCAGTTCAGAGCATTCAGAAACTGTTTTTTTGATTGTTCTGATTACAACAATTCACACCACACCATTTAATCATCCACTGGCTCCAACACAAACTTTGCTCCAAGCTTGCTGTAACTTTTCTGTAAGTTTGCTCAAGCCATGTAGTGCTCAAAACTGACACTGCAGCAGAGCTAAGCTGCCATGGCAGCTTTCTTGGCCTTGCAGACATGCTGCTTTAGAGGCACGAAGGACAAGGGGCGGGAAGGCAGAAGAGGGGCCCAGCAGGAGCAGGTGATGGCTGTGACAGGGCTATAGGAAATGTTGAGAGTGACCAAGGTAACTGAGAGCTGCACAACCCCTTCAGAGACAAATGTGCTGAATGATCCCAGTAAGGAAAGCCACATACTGAAAAGAAAAAAATATTCTGCTGTGGTTGGGCTGAGGGCCTCCTGTGAAAAAACCCAAGGGGGGATTTAGTTTGCCTGTCAATGGTATAAAATTTTGACACTGCTGCCCATGGTTTAGGCTGCTGCAAGCAAGTTGAGGTTGCAGTGGAAAGAGGCCACTGTGATATCTGTGTTAACCACCTGAAGGGTGTAGTAAGTAGCCTGTTTAAAGTCTTATGTCTGTTAATTTTGTGTCTATTCAATAAATAATTCATTTTGTAATAGACCTAATGGGCCATTCTTAAGAGCTTGCAAACAAGAGCAATCTGGGGCGCAGGCCACCCCAAACAGAGGTACTGCCAGAAATCTGAGTCACGGACAGGACTTGTCTAAGCTCTCACCTCCATTTGTAACAAATTCCCACAGGAACTTTCTACAGAACTGGAGGAAGTTCAGGCATTACTCTCTTGTAACCCAGTGGCTTTCCTGGTGCACCCTAGAATGAAGCTCATGGATCCTAAGTCCTTTACTTGAGCCATTAATTGGTAATCCCATTATAATGATGAAATAGGCTTAGGAAGAGGAGAAAACTCAAACTATGAAAAAAAGTTTTCCCCACAGGCTTAATTTCAGCTTGCTCTCCTTTGTTACAAAATTTTTGCTTGGTAATCTATCTTATTTGGAGAATTATCCCCTATATAGCTCTTAAGTTCATTCATTGTCTCTGAGATTTACTGAATAATCTACTCCACTTAAACGTTTTTAAGATTTACAAACAGAATACCCTACTGAATTTCATTTGGCAGAAGAGTTCATGCACATGGTATGAATTTCCCGTTCTTTAAACTATATCTGAAGCAGGACAGTAGTTGAGGAACTGCAGGAAAATAAGAGTTTGGTCTAATCTACATGGGCAAATGACCAACAGATTGCTTGATTCCATGATAGTTCCCTAGGTAGACATTATGTTCTGAAATAGAAGGGAATTTATGCTGGAATAATTACTCCACTCTGATTCTAAACTTTAGTAGAAGAGGTCAAATATTCAGGGCTAGATACACTTTATTGTTCTTGTATTTCTTATGCCTTCTAAGGATTTGGATAGGGGGAATTTCTTCCTATTACAATTATAAGGAATTATCTTGTATAAATAGCAGTTAATTGGTTAGGGCTTTGCAAGCCAAAGAAAGGTTAAGTTCTCTTTCATAAAAACTTCAGCGAGATACAGAAGGAATGAATATGCATCCCCTGGTGACTGCCTGCTGTTGTCTGCTTGCTTCCTAAAAGTAGTCATATGGTTGCCTGCAAGATCCTCCCAGAATATTTGGAAATATTTTGGTCAGGGGAATAGAAGGACAGAAGATTTTTTTTAGTGACTCCCACAGGAAACAGTGGGGTGGGCTGTGTGTGGCTACAGCTTTCTGCTCCACAATAAATTGGCCCAATGTACATAAAACATTCTTATCTGATGAAGAATTGCAAGCAGAATTGTACATTATGATGTTGGAAGGACTGTTGGATTTTAGCTTTGTTCTTCACTGGATATTCAAAGGGCTTTTAGCTCTAGTTGCATTGGTTTCTCCAAATTAGAAGACCCTCTTGCCCTACTTTAGCAACTCTCTTAACGATGGAAGGTGCATGGGGGGGCTGTTCCCTACAGTGTGACTTGGAGTGTTCCTATGGAAGAGTAGGGTTTGTGTGAAGTAGCCTGGCCTTATCCTGACACCAAGAGTGGGACCACCTCAGCAGACAAAGGATGCAAGCAGATATGTCTGTATTTGGTGCCCTAAATCTTACTCCAGGGCCTACAACATGGTATTGGCATAATGATGGTGTTCTGCTCTCCTCCTGCTGTCTCATGCTCTGCTTCATGATGTCTGTCCCGAGAATAAATAGTGGTTGTACAACAGAGCTGCAATAAAAGGCAAGGTAAAGAGAGATACTTTCTCATATTGGAGAAAAAATGTAGCTTGAAAAAGCAGACAGGCTTTCAGGTAGGCAAGAGGTTTTTCAGGCTTGATAGAGAAGCAGCAAATTTCAAAGCTGAATGGGGATTGTGAACAAATGCCCTGAGTGTAATCAGATGTTTTTCAGAGGACTGGAAAGGAGGTTGCTGGGACCTGTGAAGTAGACTTAATTTTAGTAGGAAAAGAGAGACAGTCTCCTCATTTATGCCTATGGGACAGGGAGACTGTCGTGAGGAGAGGAGCTTATGAAATGTTGTAAAAGCAGTATCTCTACCAAATCCATGGAATTCGATACCCAGTGAAGTTATGAATCTCTATTCCCAGGCTTAGTAGGAAGTGGGATTTGAGGTCAGAATGAGACTGCTATGAATGAAGAACAGAGATTTAGAAACAATAGTGAGCACCAGCAGAAGCTTATGCAGAAAAGGAAATTTAAATTAAATGACTTTAAAACCAGTTTTTTCTGGAAGCTCTTTATGGTAGGAACACTCACTGAAATATATTCCCTCTCTTAAAAAGGGCTCTGTGGGAACAAACTTTTTACATTTCAAAGGACAGTTGGTGATTCAAAATTTTTTTCTTTTTGGGAATGGAAGATGAGAAAATGACAAAAAGAATAAACCATTTAGAAGACAATGTTGAAAAGAGAAAAATAATGCTTCTGGTCAGAATAAGTTTTGGGAAAAAATGAAAATGCTATGTTTTTCTGGGACTTAGAACATCTGAAAAGTTCTTAATACGAAATAGAAAAGTTGCTTTGAAATGGAAAATAAAATTTCATCTCAAAAAGGCTGAATAGGAATGCTTTTGACTGATGGCTTCTGACCAATTTTTTGAAAATAACTTGCATGCAAAAAACCAAAATTTTCAAAAAAAAAGTTTGTATTAATGCAAGCAGCATTTTCCAGCTGAGAAACATTTCACTGTGGAAACAGATTAGCTCATGAAATTTAAATCCCAGCATCCTGATTGACAGTGGCTGGTCGGAGAGCAGGCACGAGGGTCCTGGGCTCAGTCCCCCCGACTGCTGCTGTCAGCTGCCTCCGGTCGCGGGGCACGGCGCAGTTATAAATACACACAGAGATGCCTGAAGCCCACCCCACCTCCAGGCAGCACAGTTGCCAGCGCTCAGAAGTGCAGACAAGTGTGACCAAAGCTCCATGGATAAATTAAATTATCTCCACAGCTGGTGCGGGGAGAAGCCGCATGTAGCGCATGGGGGGGTTACATCCCAGCCACAGCCCTGGGCTGCTCCCAGAGCTCTCCGTGGCTCTGAGGAACACACAGCCCTGAGACAAACAGCTCTTGTGCCCAGAGCAGGCAGGGGCAAAACGGCAGCAGAGGCTCCTGATGAATGAGTTCGAGTGACAACGATAACCACGCAGAGACCTTTGCTCCAGCTGTCGTGGTCAAACACGGCGCTTGGCTTGCCACCATCATTTTTTGTAAGGGGCCTTTTTATATTTAGCCTTTTAAATGTATCCGTTAATTAATGGCCAATAAAAACAAGCGACAACTACCACTGGGCCAAGCAATTCAGCAGCTAAGTGGTTTTCAAGTTTCTCTCCATGTATTTTTGCTGATTAGAGTACGTGAATCATCTGTTCAGGATTAACTATTCAATCAGTATAGCCTTCCAATCATTCCCTAATTTCTGGGAATTTGGTGGTTATTTTTAAGAATTAGAGGAATGTGCTTTTCTGTAGGTTGCTCCTGCCCTGGATTTTTACATATACAATAGTTGCTCTTAATGAAATGTAATGAGTTGCTCAAGTCATGCAATATTTGTCCTATCCCTTCTTTAGAGAGATGGCACTAAGCTATGAAATACATAGATATATGTTTGGTAGAAATAATATTCCCTGAAACAACAATATTTGAAAATATAATCGCTGAAACTCTTGAAATTTGCAAGAAGGAGCTGAATCTGACATTGCTATGGCATAAAAATATCACAATATTGCACAACCAGCTACTTTGGTTTCCTTTCCTTTTCACCCTTCTCCCAGGATTCCTGTTGCTGTTTGAGGCCACAGCCATGAGCCCCTCATTCTGTCTTGAACTTTGTGTTTTGTACTTCAGTTTGAGATATGAGAGAAAAGGGAAGGCAGCATCAGTAAGCAATTTTCACCACTTCATACAAGAAGAGCTCATGGAGGACATGAATAAGGACAGCTTCTGTTCCCTGAGCCATAGATAACTGGAATTTGGGAGAGTACATCTGAGAAAGTGCCTTCCACATATTTTCCACTTTTGCTGAGGAACTGAGGATTGCAGTAGCAGGGATGGGGTGCTGAGGAACAGGGAGCTTTGGTCAGGGCATTAATGGCTCAAAACTGCCTTACATGTTACATGTTACAATTACCAGATGATTTACTGAATGAAAACATCACCAAACCTTCTGCTATTGGTTTGGCACACTTCTCACCATCATCACAACTGAGTAAAACCTTCTGGAATATCTCAGTTGGCTGGTCCCCTTTTCCCCTGGTAAATCAAGACAAACAAGTGCCAAAATGAAATGCTACACCAGACCTTGAAATTTTGGAAAATCCCCCTGATTAGGCTACTTCACTGCTGTTTCTCAGTGAATGTAGGGTATTGCTTACTCTTACTTTTTCCATAATGTACACTGTGGGGGAGGCAGGGAGGAGATATAAAACAAAATTGCAGCAAATGCAACCTTTCCCTGGTGACAGCTGGAGCAGTAGTGGACCCACATGAGAGGGGACCAGCATTGGGAGAATCTCTCTGAGCTACCAACAATTGATTTCTTAGCCTTAGTGCTGCCCAGCATCTGCTGCTACTTATTTTGGAGTGGGGAGGTGCTTAAGCAAACAGAACAATAACAATCAGGTTTTAGGGGGCTTGACTGCTATGACTGTCCTTCTGCATTCAGAGGTCAGAGAAATTATTGTCTTGAAAAATCCTAGAAACCCTTTGTTGCTGCCTGTCCCAAGGAGAAGATTCCCAGCCTATATCCATCACAGCCTTCTCTGTCCCAGACTCCCTTTGAGGTCAGGCAGACATGCTGCAGCCTGGTCGGCATTCTCGCACACACTCATTGCATTGGTATTTCACACAGCTGATAAAAAATATTTATACTCCAAAGACTTTTGGGGAAGGCCATATCCAGTCTCCTTGCTGGTCATAGTGAATCTTTCGCAACTCACTGTCTGGCCACAGCTTGTAAAATTATGTTTTCATTGCCAAGCTCCTTGCCATCAGAGTAGTGCATTTAACCTTTTTAGACCTTTTTTAGGATCATTATGGTGAAATAAGTGACGGGGTAACATTCTGATTAAAAGAAGATAAAACACATAGGTGATACTGCAACTGATTAGCAGAATTTTGCAAAATATCTCACCAAAGTGTTCAAATTGTGCTTATAAAATACAAACCCCAGCATCATGGTATCAAAGAGTGCTTGAAAGCATCATGGCACTCAGCTAATGCAGTATCTGCTTTCCCACTGCACAGTTCTCAGCGTTAGCCTCAGCTTTGGACTCATCCATCTAACGTAGCATCTGATTCTGTGTGGTCCTGAACTCTTTTAACCCCAGAGGCTCAGGCCCGCAGAGATTGGAGTGATGAGACGCGGCTGAGCTCACATGCCTTCGGAGAGCAAGGCAGGAAGAAATGCGAGCTCCAGTTCAAGCAGGCCTGCTTGTCCTCTTGTGCTAGGGGGAAAAGTGAGAGGCAGTATTCTCTTGGACAGAGTTCAAGTATTTCTGCTGGGAAATAAACCCACAGCATTGTTGAAAGGTGCAAGACTGCCTGTTACCTCAACAGCTGGGCCAGGCCAGCTGAACTGGAGCTCTAGCAGTACAGTGCAGCCAGTGATCTGTCTAGCTAAACAAAATTTCACTGCTAATCTTCTTGACCTCAGATGTCTTGCCTTAATTCCAGTTTAAAATACACCTGTCTACCCAGCCCTGGAAGAAAGCACAATGCAAACCAATACACGAGGGAAGCTTCCTAAGCTGTGGCTGCCAATGGAGAGGACAAGTTAAGTTTACTTCTTGCAGGAAAATAATCAGTACAATTTAGGAGAAAGTTCTTGTTCCCAAATCTTTGAGATGCATCTCTATTGCCATCATACTGTCTTTGGCTGTTGGACAGTGGAATGGGCTGGTTTTATTTCTCGGCAACTTTGGCCTTGAGCTACCTGCACTGTAGGGGCCAAATATGTAGAAGGGTCCTCTAACTTTCTGGGTGTTGTTCAAGTGAAGTCCCTAAGGATCTGAGTCTTTGCTACAGAAGTCTCCAAGGTTGTTTTAGCATCCTGCAGGAACTTTTATGGCTTCTGGTATGAGGAGGCTGGAAGAGATGTCCTTGTGCTTGCTTCAGGTCCAAGTGGTTTACCACCGCTGCTGGCAGCAGCATGAAGTGGCCAGAGCTTCCCTCCAAGCTCTCAATTTCTCATTGATTTCTAGAAATGGAAAGAATGAATGGTCAAGTCATTTTTAGAAAACAGATATTTGCAATAAAACCTGCCTAGCACTTGATGGGTGATCAAAGAGGGAGAGAAAGGACTGCTGGAGAGGCCAAGTGTTTTTGCCATGTTCACACCATTGTATCCTGGGTTTGATGTAGCAGTTCTTCAGGAGTAAACCCCAATGTGAGAGGAATGCAGTGTCGGACTGGGAGCTGGGTTGTGTCCAGGAGAGGTAAGGGATGAGAAATGAGGGTCTCACTTGCCTTCAGCCTACTGCCACCTAGATGACTTTCACAACATCTGCTTCACCCTGCTCTGCACCAGGGAGCTGTCTGGCCCAGGTTGTGCAAGCCCTGGTCACACAGTCCCAGCACGCACAGGTCACGGACACCCTGGGGCTGTCCCAGAGACAGATTGCTCAAGCAGCGGTGGCTCTACGTGCGGACACTTCAACCAGCTTGAGAAAGACACAAGATGTCTAAATACAGGAAAACAGCCAGGTGCTTTTCCCTTCCTTGATTTCTTTCACGTGTCACAGCAGGAGTTTAGACCAGAGGCAGAAAGCGACATGTCCATCCCTCCCAGCCAGACCCCGTTCAGCACACAGATGTGATTGAAAAATCTAGTTTGACAGAGGCTGCCATCATTTTGCTGTTTGTTTGTACATGACATTTGTGAAGGTGATTTTCACGTCTATAGGCGATGCAAGAATTTTCTCTTCCTATGGCTCCAAAAGTTCATATGTAAGGTCAAAGAGAATGAAAGAAAAAAAAAAAAAAGATGTGCACATCCCCACACACACAGAGGCAAAACAAACACCAGTGTTAAAGTCTTACAAAGTTACATACAGACAAACTTGATCCTCAGAACCAAGCTCAGAAGATGGACACAGGTAGATTTCCCAAGTTGTCAGAGTAGTAAAGGATCAGATTATTAGGTGTCAACACACGTGGTACAGAGGATGGTGCCAATTCTTCTGAAGATGGACAAGTTTGCATGACAGGCCCATCTTTGGGTTTGTGATGCTGGTCTCCTCTGCAGACTCCATGCACTGGAGTACTGCATACTCTATGCAGTATCCCTTTCATGGACTTCTCCCTTTCTCTAAGACAAACTGTAAAGAATATGTTTGTTCATCTTTGAATGCTGGGATTTCTTGGGCAGTAGATTAACAAGGGAAGGTAATGTGAAATCTGTAGCTCATGTGATGAATTGCCTATGAAGGCTGGAAGTCTCCATCATATGGAGCCAGCTCCTTTGGGTGTAAGTCACATCAGAAATATTGCAAGGGTGGACTGTCTCCCAGTGTTGGAAAAACAGAAAGCAGAGATGGAAATGAAGACAAAACAAGCACATGAACATAACATAAAACAAAACAAAAAACAAACAACAAAAACCCAACCAACCAGCCAACCAAACAAAAAACTCACCAAACCCAAACAAAAACCCTAACAATGACAACAACAGCAAATTAAAGTTTAAGAAAAAACAAACAAACAAAAAACCCCCCCATATCTATTTGGGCTGTGTCTTTCATCAGAAAGACTATGTAAATGTTAAGTAATTCAGGGAAATTTAAATTTCCCCAAATTTGCTACTAATAATTGGTCATGGTCATTGCTGGAGCCCATCAAACCTGGATGTGCAGTGCTGTGGACCCTATAGATCCCACGATTTGTTGCTGTCGGACAGCAAGCTCATAACTCTGACCCTCAGTGCCTATGGAGGCACCCTCTGGCCCTGAGAAGCACTGCAGATCCTTTTGCACTTTTTGCCCTTCCATCAGTCATAGACTATCAAGGAGTTGGATGAATCTGTGGGCTTCTCTGAGAAGAGACAAATTCCCAACAGGATGAAGGGCAGAGTAGGGGTCAGACTTAACATAGCACTGCATCTTTACCAGGAGGAGGGGTGTGATACAAGGCTAAGGAGAAAGGGAGGCAATTTCCCTCAATAACTTCAGGGATCTGAACTGTAGTCAGCGCTTCAGGGCACTGAAGAGGCTTCTCAGATGAGGCTGTGCTGTATGAGGTTCATATGTGACCTGAGGTGTCCTGGTGTTAAAAAATGAAATTAGCTGATAGAAGTTTATGTCCAGATGAATCTGGCAGGTGCCTAGTTTGGGCTGGCACATGCATGCTGTCACTGATGTACATGGCAGCTACGAGCATTAGCCCACAGAGCAATTTCTCTGAGGTCTGGCTTGACAACATAAGAGGGTTTTGCAGGTTGGTCCAAGTTTAGTGGTGAATCTGGCAGTCTGAACTTGCAGACTGAAGAGGGTGTGCTGTCATGAGAGCAGGCAGGGGTGGGGAGGTAGCACCTAACTCAAAAACATGCTGCTCCCTCCTGATGCGTGTCTGTCATCAGCAGTAGGAAGGCTGTGTGGGTGCCATCGCCTGTCATCCCAGCAGCCCTGTCACTCTCAGTTACTTTGGGCCACAACTGCATGGAGGCTGGGGTGGGGAGGTGATGGGGAGAGGAGAGAGGGAGCCCAGCCTGCATCCCCAGTGCCGCTGTGCAGTCGGAGCTCAGCATCGCTTGTGTGCCCTGTCCCTGCTCAGCCACAGCGGGAGCTCGTCCCCAGTGCGCCGTCTGCAGCGTGTGCTGCAAAATGGTCACTGCTGCTGGTCTCTGACATGTGTCTTACTCTTCCTGTTAGCATTTGCTGCTGGCACACTCGTATTTGAACCAGAACAGCCCCACAAGCAGATCATAAAGCTCTTTTTTTCCAGCCCAGAAGCCGATTTGTCTTTGCTAAATGAACTGGTGTAACCTCAGTGTTACCCTGGAGAGAATTCCTCTGTATTTTGCCTTGCAAATAATTCACATGAGTTGACACCAAGTTCTAATCTGAGTACAGTATGCAGCATTTGGTACAGTATGTGGTTCTTTGCAAAGCACTATTGCATGTACATGTCTGGGATCAATTATTTTCATTGAAACAAGAGAAGCCTCATGATGAGTAAACCCCTAAGTATGACATTTTATTCCCACACTTGGTGGATATTTACAACAAAATATACTGCAAAAGAACACTTTAAAAGCATCCTTTAATGTCAAACCTACTAACCTCATATTTTGTCTTTGGAAAAAGAACTTTGGTGGGTGATAATGCCTTCCTTCAAGTCACAGTACCTAAACTTTAGAGGCAAAAAGAGATCTCCCTGCAGAGCAAACTCCAGCTCCAAAGAGTGACTTTGTTGTTGTCATTTTTCTTTCTTCATATTCCAGTCAAAGCTACAGGCTCTAGCCAGTGCAAGGTCTCTGTCATGCCAAGCAGGGTGAGCACGCAGACTGGAAAATAAACCCTACACCCCTGCAATCGCTACCCTAAAACTCTGGTGACATGGATCTCTGGCACTGTCCTGTTCCAAGATAAGGGCTGTCAGCATGAGGGGAACACTGACCTTTTCAAACAGCCCACTGCCAGGCTTTCATTTACAGCACCATGAACCCACTTCCATCTCATTTCTCCCAGAAAGGAATGCATCCCCATGCCCATGATGCCCAGCACCATCCCACTCCTCAGGGACAGGGGTCAGGGAGCCTCCTCCTGCCCCTGGTCCCAGGGGAATCCTGCCTGGCCACCGAGGATTTTCTGAGAACCCTGAGCTAGGTGTGCAAGGCACAAGCCCCAGGTGCCATCAAAAGTCCCAGCCTTTCCTCTCTTTCCAGTTTGTCAGGCTGACTGATCCAGGGTGTATTTTTGAAGCATTAAAGCCATAAGAGGCTTAAAGTGATAAAGGATTTGGATAGGATTTAAGTATGTTTAAGCCTTTGAATAGGATCAAGCTGTGTGCAAGGTACCCGCAGCCTGTGCAGGCACATGATCTTATCTCTGCTGCTCTCATTATTATAACCCTCTTCATGCTGATAGTGTTATAATAAGTGTAATATGAATAAACAGAAAGAAATATCACTCCACCAGGAAACAAGTCCTCTGCTTTATTGTATCCATGGCACCTATTAACACCTCTATCCCAGGAACTCACTGAGATGTGTGTTCATACACCAAAGCACAGTTTTCACTTTTGACTTCACATTCCTCACAAGAAATTCATTCTTTCCCAAACAGTTCCAAAAGCTGGAAACTATCCTGTTTTTTACAGCTGAGACTCTCAGATACTGTGGACCAGCACTTGAAAAAAATATGACTAATCCACTAATCTGCTCCCATGAATAAATTAAAGACGTAAAATCCCACTTAGCAGCTGGCTCTCTGTCCCTGGGTAGCTCTAGAGCTGGCCATGCTTTGTGTGTAAAACAACAAGTCAGATAAAACCAAGATGGGATCAAGAAACTCCATTTCTACCACATCTTGGTGGTGAGAAGTTGGCAAGGGGCCTTGGACTGATTTTGCAGGCCAAGGAATGGGCAGATATCTTCTATTCCCTGCCAGCTCTGAGCTGAAAGCTTCTTCTCCTGCAGTGCTGCAATCATCTTGACTACCTTTTGGGCATGGTTATGCTCTTCTCAGCTGAAGCTGTCCCACTTTCTAGACTCTGAAGGGGCAGAGGGCAGGTGAGGGTGGCTCCAAGCACATGGGTCAGGCACAGTTCAAAAGAAAAATACACCTGCATACTTGTGCTCAAGTACCAAAAAAATATCCCTTAGGGAGTCAATTTAACTGCAGTCTTACTGGTCGTGACCAGATCTGCTCATGAGAACCATTTTTCTTCTGTCTCCCCCTTAGACCTCTAGATGAATTATTAACCATATATGAGATGTCTTGCTCTTTCCTCTTCTTGTTGTGTTCCACAGAACCATGAGATGCTCAGCTGTCTCCAGAGACATGATCCTGTGCACCTTTCAGCGTGTTTACAAATACAGATGCACTAACATGCTTGTAGTCAGGGCTACTGTGTTTTGAAACCAAGACCCAAATCAATACAAATCCCAGCACACTGTAAGAGCTAATGGTGGCAAGGAAAGGCCCAGAAAGCTCCATAATCAGCTAGAGGAAAGAGGAAATAGAGCTTCTCCTAGTTTTATGCCTAGGAAGAGGACAGAAAATCCACTGGTGTTGCCATTGCATCATAGAATCATTTAGGGCGGAAAAGATCTTCAAGATTGTTCAGCCCATTAACTCAGCACTGCCAAGCCCACCACTAAACCCTGTCCCTCAGTGTCACATCTGCACATCTTCTAAATATGTCCAGGGACAGTGACCCCAACACTTCTCTGGGCAGCCTGTGCCAGTGCTTGACAATCCTGATATCCAATCCAAAACTCCTCTGGAACAACTTGGGGCTGTTTCCTCTTGTCAGGGAACAGCTGCAGTAAGGCATGGCAGGATGCTCTCATTTACAGATAGGGTCTCTGTCCTTCTGGGAATTTGTATCTGATTGCCCTGGGTGGATCCCAGAGACATTGCCTAAGGAATGAACCAACAAATTCCCTCAAAGGCATTGGCTGCCTCCACTGCTATAGTCTTGTTCCTTAGTTCTAGAGTTCTGTGGCTGTTCATCCAAGGGGTAAGAGACCCAGGTCATATCCTCACTGCAATTTACATTTGGCTTCAAATCAATTCCTCTCTTTTTATTTCTCCTCAGCCATCTCTCTTGTAAGAGCCTCAGAAGCATACCTATCTCACTTAAATATTTATCAATAAAGAATAACTATTCAATATTTAAACATTAACTGAGAGATGAGGACAGAAAATCCATAGGATCTGTAAACTGGCAGCTGGGGACCAGGGCCTGTTTCAGTGATTACTGAAATATTATATATTCAGTAAATTACTCCAGAAATAGACAGCAGGATCAGTAACTGAAAGTATTCCCCAGCTGGTTGTTGCCACATTGCTCAAGGAAACAGCCAAGGCAGGTTCAACATTTTCCAGACAGACAGAGGTAGTAAACCTGGAAGCCCAAAATACCCTGGAGTATGAATAGAAAAGGAAATATCTTGTAACTATTAGTTATACACCAATTTCTTCATTTTGCTGAATGGTACCAAACGCAGCACTGCTGAAACTCTCTCATGAACTGATGGAGTTGAAGGGTTTGACCTGACCTTAGTTTGCTTTACTGGGTCAGACCCAGTGGCCTGCATCTGTGAAAAGCACTGGCTTTTTCAGTGACTACCAGTTCACAAAAATCCATTTGTGCTGCTGTAATCACCTCGCAGGTGTATCTACAAGGAGCTAACAAGTGCATTTCTGGCTGCCTGCCTATGGACTGGTGTGTGATGAGCTCTGTGAATGAAAGCTTCAGAGACAGCAGGCAGCACCATCACACTGCAGCTGTAATTCCCACATGTGCAGGGCTTGCTCCAAAGCCTCTTAAAATTAATGGAAAAGATTGCACCCTTATTAGCTTGGCACAGAAACAAAGTTTGAGGCAGAGCAGTGAAGTGACTGCATACCAAGGTGAGCTGAGGTGAAGATTGCAGGAAAGTAGCCAATTACTTGCTGTCCTGTTGATACGAGGCATGATTATACTTTACATTTAATTCTCTAGTTGCACTGAGCCTTACTTCATTTAAAGTAATTCATTTCTTATTATAAAGCAGCACTCAGATATTATGGAGAAAATTTCCCTCACTGAGCTTGCAGCAAGGGAATGAATTCCTAATTCTCCCAGCGTACCTCAAGCCTGACCTCAGTCATGCATGGAGCCTTCACAAAGGAGAGTTTCAGGCCTTCAAGCACACTTACCTGACAGAGCATTAGACCTCCCCAGACCCAAGGATGGCTCCAGTAGTGCCCAGCTGGCAGGAGGAGCAGTGGCCCAGAATGTTTTGGTCCATCTACATCCCTGTCCCTGCACAGCACACTGCAGCCATCCCCTGGGAATGGTGACTTTCAGACCCACACAAAATCACGGCCAAAGTCCTGATGAAAGGAGTTTTCACAGACTCTGGACATCTTATGGGTCAGTGGATTTCTTGTCCCAGCCATGTTGCTGGGGAAATGTCCCTGGTGTTCACTGAGACAAATTTTCATTGGGTTTATAGCACAAAAACAGGTGTCTGGTGAAAAGAGTGGAAGATTTAAAGGATGATGCTGCATGTCCAGCTCTCCAGTGCAGTGTTAGCACAGCAGGGCAGTGTGATGCCTTGCAATGATGGTGACCATGCCATGGACAAACACATGGGGTTCTCCAGGAGGTGGCTATCCTCCATCCATGCTGCCTGAAATGCATGGAGGGTTTAGACAAGGGAAGTGTGTGTGTATTTTACCTACATGTGTTCACCATGCTGATGACCTTCTTCTCTTACATTGCATGGCTGGACAGGAGCTCACTATGCACTCGACTGCTCCACTCAAGTGCAGAGAGATTTTGTCTTTGATCTCAGTGACATCACGAAGTGGAGAGCTGTGCATGTGTTTGTGCTCAGCAGGGAGAGGAGCAGGCAAATCCTCTGCTGTTTGTATGGGTGAAGGTATACAGCAAAGATTCCTCTTAGCTAATGGAATACACCCTGCTAGGATTTTCAGTAAGCACTTCTGATTTTAGGAATAGCTGCTGTACCATCTTCTACTCTAGCAGATAAATAACTCTTTTTTCCTAAGGTTAATACGTAATCCTAGAACATTTACAGGCATGTGTCTCTCCTGTCTTCATAATGTGTGAATCCAGTGGTTTAATTCTTCCCTTTAGATGAGAATTATCATGAAGGGAGGTGATGGATGATAAACTCATTCTTGTCTGGACATCAGAGAATCAACACAGGCAACCAGTGCTGGCAGGAAGGTTCCATACACACCTGCTCACAGAGGTCTGGTTTAGTTTCTGCTCTGCCTGGTTCATGTCGTAGATGTGTGAGATGGTCCAGGCTATCTCCTCCCTCTCTCTGGGCAGCCACTTTTGAATTTGAGAAGATAATTTCAAATTCATAAATCTCAAAGTGATCTTTGCCCTGAGTGCTTGTTGGGGTGAGTTTTTTTGTCTTTTGCTCTGTGTAAGAGGTTTCTGAGTAACGCTACGTTACTGATGAAAACACTACTGAAGACTTAGCAATTTAGACATTCCATTTAGACATCCCATTTAGAGAGATGTGTTTATTCAGACAGGGCCAACTCCCAAATGTTTTCACTTTCTCCCCTTCAGCTGTGAAACAAGAGCCTCAATCTCTTCTAAAGGCTGGCAAACAGCCCTTGTCCAAAGAGCACCACATCACATATTGACCTGCCCTGCCTGGTGCATGGGACAGTGAGCAGGGCCCAAGGGTGAGCCTCCCGAGGGACCCTGAGAGGTGCCAGTGCCCATGGGAGAGCAAGGCTGGGCTGCTCACTTACCTCAGTTCATAGAACAGGGAAAGCTCATGGCACTGGAGGTTCCCACTTTATGGTGATTCAGCTGGGCACCCTGTGAGCCATGAAAGAGACAGACAAACTGCCTTCTGCCAACTTGGTGCCTGAGAAATGACACAACAGGTCTACTCCAGAAGCTCTGTAGGACAAATTATGTGTGTTAGATCCTGGTACCGGCTTGGAAAGAAAGGGCAAGATAGAGCTGTGGACCAGGCTCACCAGTAGGGTGAGAGCCAGTTCAATCAGCTTCTGCTGCTTGGCCAACAGTGTGCTTTCCACTTGGCAGCTCTGAAAAATAGACACGGGCACGTGAAGGTCTGATAAACTGGCTGGGCTCCAACAAGTTCAGGATATTGTTTGTTTATATCACTTGGCAGGGGGGACTAGCCATGAAAATGTTGCTAATAACAGAAATCCAGAATACAGAAACCTCTACCCATCTGCCTTCTATGGTCTGAAGGACAAGAAAAAATGGGGTTGTTTTCTTTCCCTGATCTCTGAACTAGTGTGTTTGCTCCATGTTATTCTTCTGGTCTCCTAAATTATCAGAATAAGCACTCTTAAAACTGTATAAAGCAAGTCCCCACTTTGCCATGCTGTTGTCATCTCTAGCATTTGTTGCCATCTATTCATTAAGGTACATCCTCTTAATAAAAGCATCCAAGAAACCAGCCTTTGTTTGCTGATTATACATTCAGGGATTCCAGATTTATAGCACTCATTTACCTTAATTGAAGCTTATGACGAGTACAAATTTTCTGCTGAAAGAAAAAGACAAAAGAACAGAATGGTATAGGACAGAGTTCATGTAGAGCTAAAGCAATGATTGTGTCATTTGTTTTGGAGGGTATGTTTGCTATTAAGCTGAAGTCAAAAGTAAGGTACATTGATTTACAGGAAATAGCTCACTTACACACATAGTAGACATTTACAAACCCTACTTCAGAAGCCCCTGAACACTGATGAGCCTTTGTAATTTCAGCCAAGTATGTCATCAATAATATCAGTGTCTGTTTATAAACACTTTTTTTTCCCTGATTCAGTAGTCAAAGTTCAGGAAAATATTTGTCTTTGGTCTCTGCAAATGAATGGCTTGAAATTCAGTGACATTGTCCTCTTCAAAGGGAACCAAAGGAACCCAGTCCTGTTTCCTAGAAGAGCCTCAGAGGAGCAGGAGAACCAATGTGATTTCCAGAGAAGTGGCACCCTTCTTTCTGTTTTTGCCATTTAATGGAAAAAATAATTATTTCCTCTTATTGTGTCTTTGCATCTTGGAAGCTTTGCAACATGTTTTTTTGACCTCCTGGATTACTTGTGGAAGAGTTATATGTATGACTTGAAAGAATGCGCTAGTAGATAAAATAACTTCCTATAATTAACACAAAAAATTTGGACCTGGCTAGTCCCCATCTAATTGCTGGCACTGGGACCTTTTTCCTGAAATGGCTTTGGCTCCATTTGAAGGTCCTGATTTAGCAAATCATTTAAGCACATGCTGCTGTAAAGCAGATGTGCTTAAGAGTTGCTGAAGTGCAACCCTACTTGGGTGGGGTTTTACTCATCCTCCTGTGTGTAAGACTGCAGGAAAAAAAATCTGGCTTTTTTTCTGTCTTGTGCACTGGGAGAATAAACTTCAGCAAGCAGGTGGTGTCCCTGTTACATTTCAACACAGAGAATAAAGGGTAATAGTACTTGGCACCAAGGCAAAACACAAGTAAATATCATGTGGTGCATCTATCTGTTACTCTAAAGCAAACATTAGGAAATGAAGAGTCTAAATAATTATGCCCAAGAGGGCAGAGCAAGGCCCACCATGATAGGGACTTCCTCTGCTCAGAGGCAGCCGCCAGCGCTGCAGGGTTTCCTTCTGAGCTGGCTGTCCTCCATCCCTCCCTGCACAGGGCAGTGGCCCAGAATACCCATTTTCTCTGTTGGCTTTGTAAGCAGCATGGGAGCACTTTTCCCACTGGGGACAGGATGCTAATTTATTTCCTCTGCTGAGTTTCCACACCTGATTCCCACCCTGCTGTTCTGTGCTCTCCATCCAGCCTCTGGTGAAGTAAAGCTACTCCCCTCTGCACCCATCCTTCTTGTGCCATCCTGAAAAGATTTGGCTGATACCAACACAAAAACCAGCAGAACCAGTGGTAACCAGTAGCTCTTCTTGGGACACGTTTTGTGGCAGCCAATGCTCTAGAGACGTGACCTCTCCTCAGTGCTGTGGTTATGTTGGAGTTTCTCCTGACAGTGGGATCTCATCCTAACATAAAGAAAATGGGGTCAACATGGGGCCTCAGCAGCACATGAACTATTAACTGAGAAAATCCCACAGTTGTTCTGTGTACCCAGCAGCTCTAGCATTGTTGGGTGGTATTTCTCTCAAGAGGTTATCCTGCTGGTTTTGTCACTACAAACTCTGAGACGGACACAGGCATAGATGCACAATAGTTTCTCCAGTAGCCCTCCTCGTCATGGCCAAGAAAGGAACAGCGAGGTGCCAGGGGGTCTGACAGCAATGCACAGGTCACAGACCCCCATGGGTCACGTCCTCGCAGCCACGTTGCTCTGGCACCCCCGGTCTGTCTCCTGCCACAGCAACACTTGCTTCATCCGCAAGGGAATGAAACCGGGCAGCACCAACTGCAGCCGCTGAGGATCTCTTCTGAATGCCCAGGAGCTACGAGCCAGGCTTTCCCCCTAAGCCCGAGTGCTTCTGTGCCTAAGCTTTTCATCTCATATCACAGAACTGTGCATATTTTCATTACCCATATTGGTGCCTTATCCTCGTTGAGTGGCAGAAGCTATTTCCCTCTTACTGCCCAAAAGGAGGGTCAGGGGAAGGAGGGAAGGAAGAGAAAGGAGGGGAGAATCTGTTGTCCCTTAGTTTGCTCTCCTGTCAATCGATCAGCAGCAATTCCTTTTAGATAATAACACACAATTTGTCTGTGCAGCTCAGCTGCTGCTCGGCCTCCGTGAGAATCTGCTGGGACCAAGCTTGAAATCAGCGAGTTAATGAGCTGTAAGAGCAAAGGAGAAGGGGGGCAGGAGAGAGGGAGCGGGGGGAGGGACAGAGGGAGGTAAGTCTGAAGATCCAGTTCCTGCTCGAGCTCCCATGGGAGTTAGGTGCTCACCTAAGCTGTACCTACAGCATCCCAGCTCTAGAGGCATAAACGGGGGGATCCGCGGTGGCGGCACAGTTTAATGGAAAGAGTGGGCAAGGCTGAGAAAAGAGGCAAAGCACTCGCAGTACCTGCTGTAGCCACATCCTGCCGAGGGCTGCCTTAGGTCTGCCTCTCCCCACAGCCTTTTTTTACCTCTTCCGACCATCACTTTGAGTTTAAGTGCCTCACTGGAGTTCCACTCTAAAGCAGATGTGACTGTGCATATATAGATATATAGATATATATCGCTCTATGGGATACTAGCATACACCCTCCAGGGTGAATTGGAATGGGCAGTTGTGATGCAGCCTTTGACAAGCAGTTTTGTGCCCAGTCCCACCTCTGTCATGAGTAGACGATTTTTGTGACATTAAACGTTTGTAAAATGTTAGCTCAGGGTGCCAGCAGTGATGGTCCCCCATAAAATGACAGCAGCTCCCCAGAAGGCACAGGGGCATCACCTGAGTGCAAGCCCTGCTGTCCGTGGCTCACTTTTGTATAAAGGACACCTGCTTTTGGAGATCATCTCCCCCATTTTGCAGGCAGCACAAAAGAAACACAGAGTTTGTTGCTTTCTCAGCTTCATAACAAAGCTATCCAGTTCTAAAATTATCAGAGTGAAATGGAGGCTTGCTTAATGTGTGTGTGGGTGTTAATGGAGAGAGAACCGCTCTTATAACTGCCTTAAAAGCTATTTCATAAAATAGTTTCATTGTCAGGGACTTTAAACATACAGGATTAATATCTTAACTGACTGTGCCTCATTTTGTATTATCTCAAGGACAAATTTATAAGATGATACACACTATTTAGTCTTTATAATGCTTGCATCTGTAACTGCCATGCTTTGGGAGAATTTTATCATCATTGCTACTTACAGAAACATATTAACTTGCCATAAACAACTAAAAATAAATTAATCACATTCACAAATGTGTTAAGGAGTTAGCTACTATATATAAACTGCCAAAAGCAACCTGAAATCTATATGAAATGAGGCAAATATTGCTTAGAGATATTAAATAACGCATGTATAAATCAGCTTAATTTAAAGCATCATTGAAACTACTAATGCTATTTTGACTTGTAGCATAAGGTTGTGTGTTTTATTAAAATTCTTTTACTGAAAATGCTTGGATTTTAAAAATGCTACAATTATTTTATGGATTTTCTATTTCTTGAAATTTCATTTTAAGGAATTTAATTGTTTTTTTAGGACATCTATCCATTTTAATAGGTAACCTCAATGTGCTAAGAAGAAAAAGTAAAAAATGCTGATTATAGGATGCCTTAAACCACAGTATTTTTCAGAAATGTTTCATGCCTAGTAATTTTCTATGCACATCATAGGAATTCCTTGGCTTCTCCAAGCAGAGTTCTCACAGTGTGGGATGCTTGAGGGAAAGGAGACCTTTTCTATGAATGGACAGAGAAAGCTGTCAGCTTGTTTAGTCTCGCAAATCGAAGACAGAGAGTAGATATGTTTGTTGCCTGTGAATGTATTAGAGTAAAATCCCAAAAAGCTCTTTCATTGAGTGGAAAATATTGGCATAGAAATAAATACGAGCATGTCAAGAAGACGAGAATTGACAGACCTGTGCAGCCCAGAGATCCTGTTTCTGATGTAGTGACACTTACCTAAGGAAGAGTACAAAAATGTATCCATTCTGAGCTACCCCAAACACCCCTCAAACATTTTGAAATATTATGGAAATCAAGAATGGTATCACAAAGCTCTGAGATTAAAGAGGGAATGCGATGCCCCAGTTTTCTCAGAAAGGAGAGGTATGCTATCCTTGTCTTCATAGTTCACCACAGCACCAGACACATCTCTACTTTTTCTTGGCAGCAGTTCTCCAGAGCCTCAAAGGGAAGAGCAGTCACTTTTCTGGTCTGAAAGAGCTGGGTGGTTATACAGGAAATGCATCAACATTCCTGACAGGAGGAGTTGAACAAAGAGAGGGAAGATGCAGCAGGACTGGGACTGATGCATGCCCTGTGTTTTATTAGCTGTACAATATTTGGGACACTGGATTACTCTCTGAAGAGTCTCTCTGATCCATTGCACTGGACCTAGGCACTGGCTGCATCTCCACTAGGGAGAGCAGGCACCAATTTATCTATCACTGCAATGTGTATGCTGGGCAGTTGAAATAAACTACCTTTGAGGTTATGGATGAAACTGAGCCTGTTGTGGCAGATGACAGTTCTGTCACCAGTGTCCTCTGGAAGACACTTGCATACATTGCTGGGGAAGACTGTATAAACTTTGAAAAAAACACTGTAGAGGAGATCTGCTGGTAAATATGGTGTCAGAAGAAGGCATGCCCTTGCTGCAGACACAATCCTCATTTCCATGCCTTGGTATCCTTTCTTGCACAGACTCATCCCTCCCTGTGTGACACAGACCCTGCTCCATCACTGCTGCCTTCTGACTTTTTGGGGAATGGCCTCCAAACCAATTTTCTCTACTTAAGTTTGGACACCAAAAAGGTGTAGCTGCTTCACTACTGCAGGTGCACATTCCATGAGAAGGAGATGCACCTCCAGGAAACTGGGGTTAATTTGGGAGTTTCATTCTTCTCTTTCTTGACTGTTGGGATGTTAAGGCAATTACACCCCTAAGTTACCAGCTGCTCTTGGTGTGCCAATTGTAATGAGGATGACTCAGGCAGTGTAAGATTAAAGGTGTTATCAGCTGTCAATCATATGTCACTTTGGTGGCAACTTTTATAGCTGAAATGGCTTCAGCCACACAATGACTTATGTTCCAGGCTGCTCTAAAAACTGGCTTGCTGAAGGTCTGCTTAGACCCCATGTTGCCACATTGCCCCCTCTCCTCTCTCCACTTTAGGCAAGGCCTTAGCCCCATTGAGCAAGCTGTTTTGTCTGCAGTCCTGTTTTGGACCCTAGTCCCATCCCTGTAAATGAACATCAATTAATTGCTGGAAATTATTTCCAAGTGCAGAATTGTTGCATTGCAGTTGTCTCAGGTTTGAATTCCTTTTCTCTTTTTCATAACATGATGGTTTTGTTGCACCAAGAGTGCTATGCAAAGTAGCTTTTAGATGACCACAACCTTTCATGCCTGAAGCTCTCAACAATTTGAAGATAATGATAGACTTAACTTCACAAAGTTATAGATAATCTATAGCTATAATCTAAACTTCACAAAGTTATGGATATCTCCTTGAAAAACTCCACGTTGTCTGAATGATACAAAAAGGGCAGAGAAGAAGAAGAAAAAGGGAATTGTTCACCTTTTCATAGTTATGCCTTCTAAATGGTCTTCCAACTTTCTGTCTTTTACCTCTGGGTTTGTATGTATTGGTGTTGTCTAAGCCTTGCTTTGAACTCACAGAATTTCTTTACAGACTGCACCAACTATTTGGGAGAAATCTGCTCATACACAGAAGACTCAGAAATCTGAGCTATTGTGGAAGGACAAGGCAAGAGATTTGGAAGGTAAGCAAGGAACTGGCACACTAAGGGATAGTTGAGGTTAGACGCTCTGATAGCAGCAATAGCCACCCTCGTCTAAAAATACCTTGTAAGATTACACTGAGCCCAAGGCCCCTGTGTGAGAGCTATTGTCATGTGAAAACAACGTCTGTGGCTTTCAAAGCAAGTGTATTTGTTGTTTTGCAAAACCTTCATCTAAAGAACTTTTCTATCTTCTCCTGTTGCCTCACGCTCTCAACTCCCATCATGTTTTTGTTCTTTCCACTGTTTAATGTTTATCTTCCTTTGCAAAAATAGAAGTCAGACGGGAAACCATCTTTTCTGGGCATTCCCACAGTGCATATTTGCATTTTTGAGCAGTATCTCAATAGCATGGTGTTCTTCAGATAACCTAAAATCACAGGGGTTATGCAGGTAGCAATCACAATACTATGCACAACTGTGGCTGACTATTCCGAGCAAAAATCAACAGTGCAGATACAAAACACACTGACTGACAGTACAAAGGTTAGGTAGCAACTTTACCCCAACAAATATATGCAGTCCTGTCTGCTATAACCTGCAGGTTAAAGGACAGTCATAGAGTCACAGAATCATTTAATGGACTGGGTTGGAAGTGACCTTAAAGATCATTTAATTCCAATCTCCCTGCCATAGGTTCCATCCAACCTAGTCTTGAACACCTTCAGGGATGGAGGACCCAGAATTTCACTGCCAAACTATTGCAGTGTCTCACTGCCCTCACTGTAAAGAATTTTTTCCTAATATCTAAACCTACTCTCTTTCAGTTTGAAACCATTCCCCCTTGTCCTGTCACTAAATGCTCTTGTGAAAAGTCCCCTTCCTTTCTTGTAAAGTCCCTCAAGGTACTGAAAGGTCACAATTAGGTCCCCCCAAAGCCTTCTTTTTTCCAGGCTAATCAACTCAAATTCTCTCAGCCTTCTCCATAGGAGAGGTGCTCCATTCCTTTAATCATCTTCATGGCCCTCTTCTAGACCTGCTCCAAGAGGTCCATGTCCCTCCTGTGCTGGGGACCCCAGGGCTGGATGCAGCATTGCAGGTGGGGTCTCATGAGAGCAGAGGGGCAGAACTCCCTCCCTCACCCTGTTGCCCACATTGCTTTGGATGCAGCCCAGGACACGTTTGGCTCTCTGGGCTGGGAGTGCCCATGACTGGGTCGTATCCAGCCTCTCCCCCGCCAGCACCCCAAGTCCTTCTGGGCAGGGCTGCTCTCGATCTGCTCATCCCCAGCCTGTGTGGATACTGGGGGTTGCCCCAGGCCAGGGTGCAGCACCTTGCACTTGGCCTTGTTGAACCTCATTATATTCCCCAGGGCCTCCAAGGGCTGTCCAGGTCCCTCTGGATGGCATCCCCATCCTTCAGTGCGTCAACTTTACAGTCAGCTTGATGTCATCTGCAAATTTGCTGAGGGTGCACTCAATAATGACATCCTGGGGTGGGGATCTCTTTCTCTGTTGTCCAACCACAGTGAATTTCAGGCTATATTTTACAGTCCTTGGGTAAAAGGAGAGAATAACATCAGTTTCCAAGAAAGTCTTTACTCTGAAAATGTTTCAAAAGTCTCAGAAAACCTTCATGTAATCTGACAAATTGCAGCACCTCCAGAGGATTCATTCAACTTGAAACATTTCATTTTCTTTTTTTTTTTTAATTTATCCTCAGTCATGATGTGAAAAGGTGATAAAAGTGCCTCCCCACCCCTTGACAAAATGAAAGGTATCCAGTTTCTTCAGTGCTGATGTTCTGACAGGTTGAATGGTAGGGAAAAAGGAATTGAGGAGTTTTTGTTTGTGTGTTTGTTTGTCGGATTTTTTTCCTACCTGCATGAGGGCTGGGGCTGCATTTAAAAAGACACCATCAACTTTAGATTGCTACAGAAATGCTCCAGAAGGAGTGAGTAGTGAGGGGACTTGTTCCTGGGGCCAACCTGGCTCTTGGTGGGTCTAATTAACACAGGCAGATGGAAGATTTCTTTAGGAGAGAAAGATGTTAACACAAGCGTCTGCCACCAAACAGGAGTCAAGTGTCCTGTTTTTACAACCTCCGGCTTGTGTCCAGCCTTTAACCTCCCAAATTCCTGCAGATTCAGTGTGTGGAGATCAGCAATGCCTGGCTCTGGCTGAGACTTGGATAGCTTTTTTGGACAACTTTGCTGAGCACCACTGATGCCTGCAAAAATCCCTGCCTCAAGGTTTTCAACTGGAACCACTCTTTCCCAGTGTCTTGGGTTTTTTTTGATAAATTAGTGCTAAGCAAACAGCCGCCAAAACAGATTTAAAGGAGCCCCAATATAAACAGGAATATTTTGCTGCTGTTTTCACTTGGCTGGACCAAACACAGCTGCCTGTTGAACTGGGTAAATAGGGAGCAGGGTAGTATTACACTTCACCTTTTTATCTGGGTTCAAGGCAAACCTTTCCCTCCTTTCTTTTCCTATGTTGTGCATATTTTGGAGTTCTTTTTATAAGTCAATTTTATTTTAAGTTTCAGTTTGGGTTTCTGGAAAATGAACTAGCTGAAGCTGATTGTGAAATTGCTCTCTAGCAAAAGGTAAACAGGAATCATGCAGAAATGCTGACAATGGGAAGAGCTTTGTACAAAAAAAAAAAAATCTGTTTTTAAAATATTATCCTTTGGTTACTGATTATGTGCTTGCATGTTTTAACATTTTCTGTATTACAAATAAACTGGAGTTGCAAATCTTCTGTCCGGGACCAGATCTAAAGTTGAGCTGACTCCCCTCCTGCTTACAACTGTCCAGGAGAAGGGCCAAGTGGGGTGGTCAGAATTTCATGAAGGGGAGTCATGAAATCACTTCACACCAGGTCCCAGCTCCATTACGGGCTGGAGATTTTCTAAACATGAAGTATATTATGTCTTGAAAAAGACATATTTGAATAAGCAAAGTTTATTCACCATGATAAACTTCTGATATTCACCTTGCACGCGCTCAGTGGTGGTTTAAAACCTCCGTGTTTCTGATTCCCAGAGGTTGATTATACACAACAGGAAAGTGCTTCTCTTGCTCACTTATGATTTCCCACCCTATCACAAGTGGATGTATTTACTGGCTTTACATACTCTGACATTACAGCACAGCCATTCAAAGGAAAAAGTACTTTTAGAATGGCATTATATGCCAAATTAAATAATGTTTCACAGATACTAGATACAAAGAGATGGTTTCCTGGCTGTAACTGCTCACAGTTTGGGTAGACAAGGCTAAAGACCAAGGGACATAGATATTGTTTTTAAAAATTACAGATTGAGTAGTCCTCATCAGACCATACAGGAAGGCTGGGTAAAAGCAGAAACTGGCTTTAATTACAAAGTATCCTTTTGTGTGCAACAAATTTTCTCCTTAACACACAGCAGGTCCATTTTGTAACAGTTTGCAGGAGCACCATATATTTCCTTTCTGGATAATTTTCATTATCACTACAACCCACAATGAGTTGCAGCAGGGCAAAACTACAAATCAGTTTTCCTCTCTTGCAATTTTTATCTAACAAGATAGTTTGGTGTAGAAGGAGACCCATTTGCATCACATCTTCTCTCTGCCTTCTCCTGTTGAGCATCCCAGTGTCTCAGCCTCACCTGAGCCCTCTGAAATTTTGCTGACTCCTATTAACGCTGCCATCCTGTGAGCATTCATCCTCCCCAAAAGGCCACGCTCCTGCTCGTCTTTCTTCTCTCTGCATGGTGCTACTCCTGCTGTTTAATGATCTCTAGCAATAAACAGGAAAGGCAGGAGAGTACAGGAGATGCCCTCACAGATCAGATCAGATCAATGTCTGCCATTCCTGGCCCTCTGGGCACAGCACACAAGCCTTGGTGCCACTCAAGGCCCACTGTCTGTGTAATGCACCACACAGCAATTACAGGATTAGGGAGGTTAGAGGGGACATCTTGGCTCATTTTATTTAGATTCTGTTTATTGATCTATTGTTCATGACTTTTTTTCTCCAGTCCCTTTGCATTTTATGGTCCATCTCCACAACCTCCAGTGGCAACAAGTTCCCAAATTTCTCTATTTGCCATGTAAAATTTTTCTTCCTACTCTCTGTTATAAATTCATTTATATTTCATTGAGTGCCCACACTTCTGCTACTGATGGATGAGGTGAACAATAGCTTTTTATTCCCCTTACAGACCCCTTCATGTTTTGTAAGCTTCTGTCATATCCTTCCTCAGCCTTCTCTTCTCCAAATCGAAGCAATCCAGCCTTTTCAGTTTCTCTTCATATGCAGTTTTCTCCATCCTCCTCATCATTTTAATTGCCATCCCCTACAGCTGTTTTTGATTCTACTGTATCCCCCTTCAGGTGTAGAGAACACACACTCATCTGCATGAGATCCAAGGGTGCACCAAGGTCTTACAGGATGGCTGTTTCCACCAGTATGAGATGTAGGGTCTATCTAGTAAAACAAAACCACCGACCAAAACAAAACAAAAATCCCCACCAAAACAAGTACAGACAGCCCGAGAAGGTCATCAATATTCTAAAATGTCTGCAAGTAAAAGCAGTGCTGAACAAGAAATAGAAAAGCCACTGAAAAATGAAGATGCAGCCTAAAGAGCACAGGAAGATCATGGTGTTTAGAGCAATTAGAGATTTGATATTGAGGCCTTAGTGAAGGCGCTATTTGGCACAGTGCCATGTGGTAAAGAAATCCCAGGCAGCTCCAGGGGGCAAGGAGCCAAGAGATAGAAAACAGGAGAAAGGGCTTGAGCAACTGCTGGATGCAGGGAGAGGGAGAAATTAAATCAAAACCTTCTCTTCTAGGTTTTGTGACTGTTAAAAGAAGCAAACAAACAAATCAATCAAACAAACAAAAACAGAAAATAAAAACAAAACAAAGGAAAAGGCTAAAAAAGAAATCCCCTTTTCTAGAGAATACACCTTAATGGTCTTCAAAATAAAGAACTTAGAGGAAAACCCACCCTTAACTTGATTTTTCACAGTGAAAAGTAACTGATTGAAAGTAGTAACAACTGAGAGCAGAGCTACTTAAATTTAAATTACCACAGGGGAAATTCCCAGTGCAAAAGTCTATGAGTTATGAAAGCAATCCAATTAGTCACAAGTGACTAGGACTAAGGATTAAAAGCAACCACTATTGGGAGAAGGCTGAAAGATACAATCTGCAGTTTGTGATAGAAGATGATGCTCCTGGAAAAGGGCACAAAGGCAAGGAGACTTCGCAAGGGAAGGGAGGTAAAAGAGGGAAACTGCATTAGCAACAAAAGAAGGGTGTCAAAGTGACAAGATAAAGAGAGTCAGATGATTCTGATATAGAAAAGATAAGAGCAGAAGAAGAGAAGAAAATAGGAAAAGGGTGTATCATGTAAAATGAATCTTCAGTTATTAGGTAAGAGGTCTTAAGTATTTATAAGGACAGCCTAGGAGAGGGTAAATATCTGTGCTATCTCTACTCCCATTCCCCATCTCTAGTCCCCATGACCAGCTTAACAATGTCTTCATAGGATGAACCAGCAGTATAAGGAGCTGGAGAAAGTCAGTCCTGCCTCTAATGTACAAGAAACAATTATTTAGACAGCAGACACAGCCCTCAGTGAAAAATTTCATCTGGCTAGGTGGAACATTAAGAAATAATCTCTTTCAATGAACATGAACAGCAGCAAAAATATAAGCAAAGCCTTAAAGCTGCAATTACTTTGGGTGAATTCTTAGGCAGGGCCAAACCTGTGGTTCTGTAGGTGCTTATAATCCTGGAATTGCCCTCCACAGGCACATATCCATGCTTTAGACCCGAGCTACCTTCTGAATAATTTGGTGCTAGGCTGCTTGTTCTGGCTTTAGAACCTCATTTAGTATTTAAGTAGGCAACTATTCTTACCACCTCACTACCTCATACTCTTTGCTAAATGGTGTTTCAGATGAGGGCAGAGATCTGGCATCCATCTACAACATTGCTGGAGAGGCAGAGTAAGAAGGGCAGGTAAGCAAATTTAATCTCCAGCTGCAAGCAGACGCAAGTGGGTGCACGAGGAGGGCCAGGCAGAGCCTCCTCCTTGCCATTCTCCTGCACATTATGGCCGGATAACAAGGAGAGAGGAAAGATTCAGATTAGACTGCCAGCATCAGGATAATAAAATATCTGCTAATTCAGAGCTGTGGGTTTGGATGCGAAAACACAGCAGAGAAGCCCATTCCTCACACGTGTGTGTGTTCAGGCTCCTCCCACCCCGCCAGGACCGGAGCCTATTTTCGATTCCCGTCGAGTGTTTACAACACCCAGGGTGGGGGAACTGAAGCACAGAGATTAAGTGACTTCCCCACCAGTGGTGACAACCACGAAAGAAACCCAGATTTCCTGCTTTGCTGTTTCCACTACAGGCTCTGCAAACCTCTCCCTTGCTTGTCCCCCTGCTCCAAGCAAACTGCTCCACATCATTAGCAAACAATGGCATCAGGGTTGCTGGAGCTCAGGCAGGGCAATTTCCATCTGTTCTTCTCACTTCCTTTTCTCTTCCCACAGAGCTCACTAACTTCTAGCGCCGGTGCCAAAAGCTGAAAAGGTCCCACTGGCCGAGTGCATCCCTACTGCCTCTCCCAAGCACCCTCCAAGGCTCTCCAGAGTCCCTCCATCTTCTGCACGGGCACAGACCCTCCTGTCTCCATCACCCGCAGGCTGCATCATACAGCCTGTGGCACTGCAAATGGGAACAAGGATCGTGCCAGCTGTGGGGCTTGGAGGCTTATGGAAAGGTGAATGTGACTCTGATGTTTTCTAAATGAAGGGAGTTTTCTTTGTGCCTGGCATATGAACATCTGCAATACACTGTATTGATGTTTCTGACATAGATGGGCCTGTCTGAACTATCATTACCTAAAACCTGAAACGCCTTTATTCTTGCCTGCCATTTCGAGCACATGGCAGGGTCCTTCACTCCAGAGTGATCACTAGCTCCCTGTTAATTTCTCCTCTCTGTTTCGTTGCTCAGCAAGTACCCTCTGATCTTGCCACTCACTCCCCCTCCCCGCCTCTCTGGAATGGTGGAAGAGAGTGCCCTGCTATCCACAGAAATACCTTTCGCTCCTTCCCTGTGTCCTGGCAGCCTCTGCACAGTCCCTGTCCTCATCACTCAGGCTGCAACCACCTCCTTTATCTGGGCTTGCCAGCCTTTCCTCTGTCGTTCACTCTGCCATCAAGGTCTAGAGCAGCTTCCTGTCATGTTTTCTGGGCCACTTGTATCTTAATTTGTGCCTCAAGTAATCTCTGCCTCTTGTGAGCATTTTCCATGCCATGTCTTTCTGCAAATGGTATCTTTCCCTGCTCCTGTCCCTCACACTTCCTCTGATTCTAGGGAATCTCTTCTTTACTGACTTGTGATTTTAGGGTTTCCTGTTCTCAGGAGCTGGGATCTACAGGCAATGAGATACAAATTGCCAAACCAAATTGCTTTTCACCTTCTGATTAAAGTATTTAAGCTAACTCTTGCTCTGTTGCATTCGAAGTGTACACTGCACACGTTTTCTCCTGCTTTCTTTCTCCATCAGGGTTTTTGGACCAAAACCTGCTTTTGATCATTGCTGCAGTTAAGACTTTTCACAAGGAATCAGCCACAGGCAACGCATTTAACAGCTTGACTCTAAAATAACAATGTGTATATAGGAGAGTCATAAAGGATTTGCAAATGTTCTGTATCATGTCTTGAAACTAGAAAGTATGGGCATCATATAAAAATGTGGATCTAAATTCACAGCACTCCATGTATTTCCACTTGCATAGCAAAAATCAGGACATACTGTGAAGATTGAGCTTTAAATATGTGGGCTATTGAAAAGTATGGTTTAGAAAACAGATAAATGGAAAATAAGTGTGCCGGGGAATTTCCATGTTCTCTGCTCTTTTAACACCAAGCAGCATCAACATCCAAGTTACACAGTTTATTATTAAATTTGTCTCTTTTTCCTTTTAGGAGGGAATAAAATTGCAGTGAATAGATTAGGTTTAATCTATTAAATCTGAGGTTAATGGGAGATTCTCTGAAAGTGTAAACACTGGCCAATATACATGTATCATTTTTGCTCATATTTTTAATACACCGAAATGCAGAAAGGAACATTTTTTTTCCTACTGGTTTCTTAAAATCTCACTGTCAGTGGTCTGCTCCATGGAGAGAGCTGGATTGGGAGTTTTCCTCTAAGTACATTTGTTGGATTCAGCCCTGACCAGAAGAATGTTATTTCTGTCTTCAGTTGCAGTCAGAAAAAACTAAGGTGTGATGGTACACTCTTAAAGGTTATTTCAAGATTGTACCTCTGCTGAGGGACCACACTTCAAACAAACTGCAGCCTTTCACGTGCCTGTGGGATGGAGGTCACGAGAACATACATGTGCACATGTCCCCTTCTTTTGAATTCACCTGCTGAATTTGAAACATATACATGCAGTAGGATTATTTGTGTGCTGAATTGTGTGTAGAAACTTTTACAGCTTTGGGAACTCAATGGAAAACAAACTACGAAAAAATCAGGCAGTCCCATGCTTCACCTTCTGCCGTTCCACCCACTTCAGTCACCTGCAACAGAGCTCTGAGCTGATTCTGGTTTCCACTTAGGCAACACTTGTAGCAACTTTTCTAGACCAAGAACATAATGAGTACAGAAAATGTATCCAGGGTAAGTGTATGTGGGAAGCGGAAAAACTTTCTGCTTCTGTAAATCTTAGTACTCAAACAGCACATTTTAAACCCACTGCATTTCTGCATCCAGAAAATCAGTAAAATCAATCTCAGAAATGCTGGTGCTGCTCAGGAGCGTGCACTGGTGAGAATATATGACATCAGGGGATGGGAGAAATAAATGCTTATGAAATCATGTAAAGTTATCTCTGCTCAGGAGTTTGGGGTTTGCACTGACTGTTGAGTTTTTCAGATGGAGGAGATAGAGGCAATTAGAGGGTGTCAGCCTCAATTTTGCTGTACAAACTCCTGTTGCTGTGGCTGCAGTCAGAGTAAGCACCTGTCGAACAAGGAGTGTGGAGCAGCAGGCTGTTCATGAGCTGGGCTCCAGGCTGGCACTTGCAGAGCTTATGTCTCATGACATCCCAGACATGCTGAGAAGGATATTGCTCAAAAATATCTGGGAAAGGTTGCAGCCTACACATTCTGTCCAGAAAAATACAGACAGGAGTGTGTGTATGTACTTGGCTGGGTAAGTGCCCATTGAATTATTTTGTTTCTGCTGGGATTGTGGCATTTAAGGGTATTTTAGGCCATGATGGAATCTCTAGTTACTTAAAGCTATGCCAACACAAACAAACTCAGTTTCCAGTTTGCAGATAGCTGTCTCCAAACTGGTCACCACTGTGGTGTCCGTGGGGGGAGATAAGCAATTCCACAGCACACTTTATCTCTTCTGAAGCAATTTTCTTGACCTGAACAGAAAAGCATCTCTCTGAGCACTAAGTCCTGTTCTCCTGACATCAGTGTGAGCCATGCCCTCAATAAGAGGTGTCTTTGGGCCTCAAGCACCTGTTGGACTCCAAGTTAAGTACATGTTTACATTCCCATGAATTCACTTGGTCTTAATCATATGCTGAAAAGTTTTGCAGAGTTGATCCAAAGTTCAATCATGTAGTGAGTGTTTGGAGGTAACTGCAAAGACTTACAATAGAAAGTTAGAAAAAAAAAAGTCAATTTTTCTCCACATAACACCCTTATATTATTTATCCCCATAATTAATTTACAAATCTACTTGATACATGCAATTTTATTTTTCATCTGTTTTACTTGTGATCTCTTTAGCTGTTTTGTCTCCTAAAGTTAGCCAGAGTAAATATTCCACTTTGTCCTCTAAGTCACTGCATACCGTTGTGTAACCTAATAAAACCTTTTATTTCATTAGCACCAGTTTATCTAATGTTCCAGACTAATTGAGAGTGGATTTCCAAGAAGAAAAAGGAAGAACATGTTCACAACCACAGACACCTCCTCACCTGTTTATGAAAGACAACACAGGCTCTGCAGGACAGAAAAAAATACCAGTAAAAAAAACCACATCTCACCTTTCTGCAATTTTCTCAGTCCATATCAATTCCCCGAAGTAAAAGCCAGATCATTCATTCAGTGTTTACATAAAAATGTAAGCTTGAAAGTAAGGTCGCTGTTTTCCTCTGCCCAGTAGGGATTACTGGAACAGATTCTGCACTTCCCTGTGTGGAAATCACCTCTCTCCCTGGGCTCTACCTTAGCAGAGGGGTGGGAAGTGTTCCTTCCAAAAGTCTTCTTCTTGTGCTGGGGGCCCCACAGCTGAATACGGTACTCCAGGTGGGATTTCACAAAGCAGATTAGAGGGGCACAATCAACTCACTCACCCTCCTGGCCACGCTGCTTTTGGTGCAGCTCTGGGTATGGTTGGCAGTTTTCAGTCCTTTTGTCATTCTGGGTATAGAAACATAAAACTCAAAGAACTTTCTAAACTGAACCGATTTAATTAGAAAGTTCACATATTGTTATCACTACTGTGATATTCCTGACTGCTGCCAAGGCCTGGGGAAGGGGATTGACAGAAATTTGTGTATTTTATAAAATAACCAAATGGTGCATGAGTGTGTTCAAGTAGAAATTATTACTGAAACCAAAGGGAGCACAGCAAGGATGGAGCATCCTCAGATTCAGAGCCCTTTCCACATCAAAGTGCTGGCAAGCTGATCTTTGCATTTGCTTGGGTCACTGTCCTGGAAGCCCACAGGGTACCTCAGCTCTGCTTCGCAGTGTTAGCAGGGCTGCTGTGAGAAGACACCCAGTCTGTTCTGCTGGGGTGGACTGGAGCACCAGACCTGAGGCACAGGTTTCTCTCTGAGCCACAGCTGAGGATGGATCCTCACAGGGATAAAGTTTTATTGTTCCCACAGTATTTAGGTATGAGGCAGCAGGACCACCAGATGCAAAGGCAGAAGGGTTGAACTTGCCACTCAGATTTCTGACTGAATGGCTGCTGAAGTGAAGGTTTTATTTCACCTACAAAAATCAAGTAGCTTATCTGGTAATTCTCCTGTTCTTTAGTTTCAGCTGAGAAGGAGATGGACAGCCCTATCCCAAGCTGTGAGTTGCACTCAGGACAGAGGTAATGGAGGCAGCAGAGGAACTGTCCGTTGTGTACAGGGACAAATCTCTCCTGCTGACGTAGGCAGGTGTCCTCAGAGCAAGGTGGGGAAGGCCTGGAGAGGGCAGATCTACTCTACAATCTCTCCAGTGGGGCCCTGGGAGCTGGACGTGTGACCAAGGCTTCTCACCTCCGTGTGCAGGAGATCTGAGGTCCTTTGAAAACACTGGATGCAGTAATTCACAATTAGAAATGTTGCACTTGGACAGTTTCTACAACAGAGGGTACAAGGAAAATCAACTGGGATTGATCATGTAAAACTGCTAAGACAACCAGAAAAAGACCATTAAGGACTTCCCCATAACTTGGTCCTTCTGAGGAGCATTTCTTGAGACATTTCTAAGGGAGAAGACTTTTAAGAGCTTAGCCAGTCTTTTAAGAGTCATTCTCTGAAAATCATTCATAAATTCCTATTTAAAGTTCATGAGGCTGCCAGCCTACAAACAAGGACACCAAAACACTAAGGAAAAAAGGGAAAAAATTATTATAATAAAATATATGTCCTCTTCTAACTCTTACCAACTTCTGACTTTCTGATCTTTCAAGGTCAACTGCAGATCCAAAGAATGGTATCGTGTCCTGCCTCTACAGCCTGGCACTGCTGCCAGGAACCCTCTCAGAGCCAAGACTCAACAGAGCTTCAGCCCCATGCTCTGCCCCTGCAAAACTTTCCCTCACCCAGTGAAAGGTGCATGCCTGGCCAGGGATCAGCACAGGATGCACCCAGACAGCTCAGTTTTCTTCCCTTTTCGCTTTCTCTGTGACTCCTGGAATGTGTTTGCACATGGTGGAAAAAACGCAGAGCGGAGAGAGAAACAGCCAGGAACATCACCCTCCCCGCTGGCACTCAGCTCTGGGGTTGGTAGCTTGTGCCAACATTGGTAGCCAAAAAAGTTGGAGGCGACCCTGATGCCTGGAGCAGGTGAAGCACAGATTAGATTAATTTTTTGGGGTAATTGTTTATTTTTTAATTAAAAAAGAAAAATGTATAATCTGCACAAAATCAGTTAACACAGACTTGCAGTGAGAGGCGAAATCTGTTTTGATCAGAAAACTGGCTTGCAATGAGTACAAAATTTTTCACAAACTTTCAAACCCATCTTTTCCTCCTCTTTTTCATTAATGGGCATCTTTTATCCTGTCCTAAGCAACAGCAACCAGACTAATTAGTTTAACAAGTACAACAAATGGTTTTATTGACAAAAAAGAACCCTTTGAAATATACATTACATTCACAGATGATTAAATTACACCCTATTATCCATTTTCCATAAAATAAAGATTACTTTGATAAATCAAAACTAATGTTATCTTTGGCTGATAAGAACTCAGTACTTATTTGTGTAGCTTCTATAAATAGTGTGTTCTGATTTTTTTCCTCCCTAAAATAGTCAATGATACAGTCTGCCAGGCATTTTCCTGCAATTTGACAATGCCACATCTGTGAACCAGGCAGCAAGTGAAAGCTTCATTGTCTGAATATGAAACATGCAACAGTCTCTTTCTTTTCTGCCAGCTCCTCTGCAGTAATCTATCAAACACCTTTCAGCCATATCTTGCTCCATCAAGGTTTCCTTATTACTAAAGCAAGGTAGTCAAAACAAACTCCTTTTGTTAAGAGCAAAGCCTTTGTGGTTCATCTTTCCATTGTATGCACAGTTGGTGTGACAACTGTAGCATGAGGGGGTCGTACCCTCATTTAAGCCTTAATGCACACAAGATATGTACAGTAATGTACAGAAGTGTGCATTTTCAGATGTAAAGGGCTCCTTTGTGCTTTGCCTTTCCTTAGCTTTGCACCAGAGGATTCTGCAGATTGCTGTAGATCTACCGGCACCATCTCTGGGTGGATAACCAGTTGGACGAGGACTAAGCCAGGAACAATGTCCTGTGTTTAGTTCAGACCTGCATTAGCCCTGCACAAAGTGCCTCTTTACTAAAAGATGGAGATAGTTAGGATATTGGAAAAGGATCTTTGTGTGCCAAGAGGTTGATCCACCTTTTGAGCATTTGGTAACAACGTACACCAGGCATGGACATCCCCACAGGATCACAGCTCGGTTGCCTTGCTGGGCAACCAACAGCCTAGCAGAGCACAGCAGCACGTGAGCACCTTTGAAAACTTCCAAGGAGTTTGATTCTGAAAAACTGAAGCTGATTTCCTACTGTGTAGCAGACCACCAGAGAGATCTGCCCTGCCACATGAATGGCATTGCCTCTCCTACCCCTCAGGACAAGTATCCGAGTTCAAATTATATTAATTTCCCATTTTTAAAAATTCTTTCAAGAAACACATTTGCTCTGAGTTCAACTACTGCTTTGTATGCCCTGGCTGACTCAAAGCATCTCATTTTACTCTAAATATTCAAGGGTTAGAATTTGTGCAGCAGTTGCGGGATTGGCTTGAAATAAAGTTTGCAAAGTTCTTAAGACTCATGGGGAAAAGATGTAGCTGTTCTGGAAATCTTTACCAAGTAAATTCAATATGTGAGGTGAGTTACACGATTTTTGAAAATCCTCTGAACTTCTCAAACAACATCAATTCAACATCCATTTGCAGCATCTAACCCTAGCCGGGCCATTTTGGATGGGTGTTCTCATCATAAGCAAATGTCTCTTTTCCCACATTTTCCCTCAGACGCAGGTGGCAGTGGATTTCAAATAAACCCACACCCATGTGTGTGTTCCTTTCTGGAGAGTGTGTTTTGCTCATGGAAATATGTCTAACCTCTTTCTTTAATTTTCAAAATTTTGTAAGTGTCCCACCCCCTGGGTTGCCCACAAAGTGATTCAGCAAGGCAAGCAAAGGGATCAAAGAACAGTTACATTTTTTTAAACGAATGGAAAAGTTTAGCAGTTCTGAAAGTATTTTCCCTCAACACATATTTCAAAACATTAATAAAAATAATTACAGCTGAGTCCAACAGACAAAATGCAGGGCTAGAGTCATAAATCTTAGCGAACAGGGAGGAGCACTCTGAAATGCTGCAAAACAAATAGATTATCACCTTTCCAACCTCTGCAAGCTTCTTTTTTCCTGTAATAGAAAACAAAAAATCACCATAGCTGGGCTGCTGCTTGCTTGCTGTAATTAAAACAACTTTTATATTGTATTTCCTCAGTGGTGTGCACATTTATAAAGCAGGAAGGAGGAAATTGTACACGTACGAGCGAACACATAGGAATTGCCACCAGCACAGACCAACCACCTTGGGTCCAACCCAAGCCCAACTCCATAACATGCTGCTCACTGGATACTCCATGGGTGGTAAAATCCTGGGAACCTGATTCTGTTTCAGGGACTCATGTATTGGAATCAAAGACAAGGTCCTGATGTAACAAAGAGAGGAAGATCCAGACCTTGGAGGTCTCAGAGACCCCTTATATACATGCCACACGGCCAAACTCCTCCTTTCTTATTCCATCTCCTGCCTCCCATATTTTGCACTGATTTATGCACAGCTGCTGAACTCAAAAGAGAAGAAACAGACCTGCCCCATCTCATGCTACACAACAGTCAGAGGGCTGGGTGCTTGCCAGGAAGATGGGATATGTTGATTCCAAACTCCTTTGGCCCAGAACCCAGCTCTCCCACTTCCCAGGAAAGTGCTCTTTGTACCAGACAACACATCTGTTGTCAGAACGGGGCTGTCAGGGTGTCACTTGCAGGGAGTGCTGCCGACTGTGGGCAGTGTGCAAATCCCTCTCTTTTCCCGCCTTCCCCAGTCGAGGCCCAGCACACAGAGGGGAGTTGCTCTCTCCAGGAAAAGCCATGTCCCTCCAGGAAAAGTGATAAGGACCAACAGCAGACAGGCTGACTGACTCAGCCCAGCCACAGGAGCATCTCTTCAGGCATGGGATGCTCAAGTCAGAGCTGCAGTATCTGGTCTGAAAATGGGCCAGCTACTGACACCCAGAGTCATTTCACTTACTGCAATGCTTATGGATCCTCTAGCTGATCAGGGGACTGCAGCATCAAGGTTCCTAGTATGGAAATCCTGGGAATTTGTAAAATAAAAGGGTCAGAAATACCAAGATGGAAAAGGCAGGTCATAATCTACTCATAGCAAGGCAAGGAAGAGAAAGTAACAACATGGAAGACAGAGTCAGTAAGTCAAATATTTTTATTGATGTCCTTTCTTATTTATGACCATTGGTCATTAACTTTAATTGCACAGACCAAAATTAGCTATTGACTTTAATTTTCCTAAACTACAACTTCTATAGCTTTTGCATTTTTACCAAGAGAAGATAAAATCATAAGTAAGTCTCTACAAGGAATCAAACATAGGAAGCAATTTCTTACTAATCCTCATGCAAGCTACTGATTATTGGAGACTGAGGTTGAGCGTTATTTCAGGAAAAAGTTCACTCTTATGAGTATGCTGATCTCAAGCTAATTTATAGTCCTTTCACAACTGATGTAATTTTCATATATTAGATAATAATTACAGGCATATTAAGCATATTAACATTATTAAACAACAATGAACGGCCGCCTGAAGGTATACTATGACAATGCAAAATCTGAGTAATAGAAAGAGACTTACCTGGTAATTTTCCATTAGAGCTTTTCTAAGCTTCTGGAATTTTTTGTCTTACAGGTCTAGAGATTTTAAACAGAATAAAACTAACATTCATATTTACAGAAAGATTTATGCCGGGCCCAAGAATTCCAGGGACACTTGCATTTTCTATACCAACAAATTACTCCCATTTGGAAAAGGAGCTATTGCTTTATTGTGGCATTACCACAGAAGCTGCTTTCTGAGCGCACTGAATGCATTTTTTGCAATGAGTCTTCCAAGAGGCTAAAATATATTGCTGCTGCTCTTTATGTCTTGCTCTTTTGCAAGCATACACTAAGCTGCAGACTTGGCTGCCACCAAGTATGTATTTTATATGTGGACTATTACTACTAATAAAAGTAAAATAAGTTATTCAATATGAATGACTGCTCCTCTCCCCCTCGATGTACATAAAATAAGCCACATATAATGTGAGACTAAACTCAGGTGACTGTAATAACTCTGTACAACTCCTACAGTAACAAAGAGAAGAAAAAGTTAAATGCTTCCAACAAAACAGTTTGCTTAAATTATCCATTAAAAACAAATGAACAAAAAAACCTAGTCACAAATCCATTTTACTAACTTTTTGTTTCTTGAAGGTTTCTCTTTAACAGTACTTTCTTGAAGAATAACTACGTTTAAGGAATTTGCAGATAATTATCACAAGACCCAATGGAGAACAAATATCCTACTTATTTTCCTCTTTTCCTGGAAGCAGAAGTCTCGAAATTCATAACTCTGTAATATCAGGGCTTCTACACAGGGAAGCTTCAGCTTGCACCAAAGGAGGAAAAAAATGAAAGCCTCACTTATGGCTTTCTACGCATCAGGCTGGGACACCTACACACCCCAGCTTTCCCACATAAATCCCAAGTCATGTAAACCATGAAAATCTTTTGGTGGATTACGAACTGAGTAAGTACTTGTTCTACAGCAGACGGACTTTTTCTGTACATAAAAACAAACAAAACAAAAATCATGTACATGTGAGGGAGGAATGGCCATACTACTGTGCAAACCACTCTCCTAGCCTACATTGTTACTGGTCCCAACCTTAGGAGATCAGTATGTTTCAACTGTTACAAGGATTCTTACTGAAAACAATTGCACTAAACCAAAATCCTTCCAGTAAAACAGAATTATAAAAATAATTTAAAGCATTAACTTCCAGGTTATATACAAGCGTGAAGTTCAAACATTTCTTTTCCTGACAGAAAACACCAGATAACAGATTGCAAAAAAACCACACAAATTTTGCCTCAAAGATTTAATCAACAGGATTTGCAAAAGAGCATCAAGTATTCTGAAGTGATTTATGAGCTGCAAAGTGATGCATGAGTCATTCAAAGTGTATCAATTGTATTAAAATTTCAGTTATCGGTGTTTACTGATGGCAGGCTGAGAAAAAGAGTGAGAGAACAGACAATAGAGCAAATAAAAATATTTGTGAGGTCATAACAGACACTGGTTAAACCTCTAGTTGAAAAGATTACGTACAGCAAGGAAAAAAGCTTTTCTCCTTTTTCAAAGAGATTGCACATTGTCAAGGTCCACTTCCATCAGAGAAATACATTAAAATAATTTTCAATCTATATTCTATTTTCTGGCCTATTGAAAGTATTCAAAGACACAGGAAAGACTAGACTTCTGCCAAGCAGATTAAAGAAAACTGCATTCCTACATATTTTAACTATACAGATACACATTCAAATTCAAAGCAGAAAAATAATTCAATGCAAATACTCAAGAAACACAGAATTATGGATTCTGATTAATCTGGGGGATGCAAGACTATGAAAGGAGCGCCTGAACTTGATGAGGAGATCTGTGTAGGATGGTTTCTGGATCCTTATATTCATTTGAAGGATCCATCACAGCTGCATATAACTCACTGTAAGCTCTGCAGACGAGTTCTGTTGACTGTTTTATTATCTGCTCTCTAAAAACCAAAACAAAATAACATAATTTGCAACTTGTAGGGAATATAACTGTACTACAAATAAGGAATTAAAGATAAACATTAAAAATTAAAAAAAGAAGGCTCTTTCTCTCGTTATATCATACACAGATAAACTCACATATATGATCTGATAACCAAGACAGGAGCTTTATTTCTACAGTCAAGCAAAAGCTAATAGAAGGATTTAATTTGCATACATCAGTTTCTCACCTGCACTCACCTGTATCTTTTAAAAGACTGATAAACTTAGTGATCTATCTTCTACCTCCAGTGGCTTCTCACTGTATTTGTAAATACACACTTTTTTTTCATCTACTAGCAAATATATTCTATTTGCTTTATCTTGACAGCAAGATTCCATTATGATTCCATAATCAGACAAAAACTAGTGATAGTGGTCAGAGGTTTAAAACACAACCTTTTACCAACAATACTATGAAGTCTGTGTCCTATTATTTTTTCTGGAGATAAAAAAGTAACAATGCAGAGACTGAATGCTAAATTTAACTGGAAAGTTTAATATTTTTTAAAGACAACCTAATAATTTTAATTTACACTGCCCATTGAATCAGTTTCCTTTAATCATCATGGTGATGATGCTTACAGTAGCAGATGAATTTTTATCTATTAGGAACAGCAGTTACAACTATTTTACAGCCAAACCCATGCAACGGGAAATCCAGCAGAAGCTGAAGAAACCAAGGTAACCACAAATCCAGATTCAGCCCTGCTGTAATATGCAACAGAGAAACAAAGACAACAAAGCCGCATCCACTAAAATCAGGGCTGAATTCACAGACTGTTGGGAATTGACAAGTTAAAGAAATTTCAAAGATCAAGTATAAAAATCTTAGTCTTTACAGGAAACATTAAGGAACAGAAGCTATGAGAAAGCAGATTAGAAGACCAAATCTGCATTTTATTCTGACACACAGTATCCAGTTTTTTTTATATACAGCATCAACTGCCAGTACTACTAGGTTATTAGAATACCTGAAAAAAAGACTGCACTTATAATAGCAAATCCAAACCTATTATAATGGAAATATATTCAGGGTGTTCAGGTAAGACAACTGTCTCTGACCTCAGCCTGAGATCACTAAAGTACTGTAACATGATCATCTTTTATGAAAGCATAGCACACTGAATTTGTTTAGAACTAAAGCACCAAATGAATAAATAAAAAAAAGTTTTTTAAAATATTCAGAGAATGGAACAGAATCACATGTGTTGTTCAATCAAATAATGTCAGTGCCATTAATCAGTACATTAGGATTTCAGTTGCCATAACAACGTGATACATTTATTACTAACACAAATGGCAGCACTTGCTAAAAATAGTAATTTCAGCATTCAGTTTCTGTGATCCAACACGAATGAAAAAAGCTTTTCAAGACTAACAACCATATGAATACATAGCTTAAGGCTTTCTAAATGAGTGAAGGAATTTGAAAGAGTGCAAGAGGATTTGCAAGAGGATGCACTGGTAATGTTGGAAGCAATGTTCTTCACAGTTGCAAAGCTTAAATGATATTGCCCATGAGTATATAATACACTCATCAAAGCATGTGGTCTGATTCTGAGAACCAAAGACCTCATAGGTTACAGCTCTCAATTATCTGATTTCCAGAAAAATGTCTTCAAAATTGAAAATTCCAACTACTATAGCCAGGGATTAAAATTATAGCACTGGTTAAATGCTTTGCTTGAATTTTGAGAAAATTCAGAATTTTCAAGGCTTATTTACGATCAAAAATATTGACTATCCAGACAGTGATTCTACAAGCATCTCTGTAAATGGGTATTTTAATTTCAGAAGGATTGCTTGTGTTTAAAGCTAGTTGCCTGAAGGCTAATGGGCTAACTCATTTATTTTGTTTTCATGCTGAGCAGAACCTGACCTGTAGCACTGATTATAGTAGGTTAATAAACTTCTGCATGTTAGCTGAGTTGAAGCAGCTATAGCAATCACCCTCACACAAGGCTTCCCTCTTACATCTCAACTGTCCTTCTGCAAGATGATATGAATTCAGCTTAACATGTGCTGAGAGGTTTAAAAAGCTTATCAATAGGATAAGGCTAAGAGTGCCTACATAACCAGTTTATATCGGTTCATCTGACAGAAGGATTGATTAAGTTCAAGTAATTTCACTGTATCAGACTCATTATGGTAGCATAGAGTCTACCTCTTAAAATTGCCTCTGTGTTAGCAATGAAAAGTTGAGGCTTTCAAAATACATTTACTGTCATTATGATTTTTAAACAGACCTACATTTAAGAAAATATATCAAGAGCTAAAATACAGGTTTAATGTCCTGACACTGAGAAGCAGAAGTTATGGTGTTCCAATGCCATTACTGGTCAAGCTACCCTGTCTGATCTGTACAGAGAGTAGAGCTCTCCCACAACAGGGTCAGCTCTGCCAGCCGAGCTGTGGGAATGGTAAATCTGGCAGAGACACCCAATGCCAGCTGAAAAACACCAGCATTCCCTGTGGCCAGCCATGCTCCACCTGTATGGTGTGACACTGGAAGTCTTTGGATGAGGAGAACCTAAGCAATGCAGCACAACAACCTGGCAGCTGGACTAGCTGATCATTGTAGATCCTTTCCAAATGAACTGTTCTATTCAATTCCCAACAATAATTATTCTTCCCTTGACACATCATTTTTTAATTGCAAGATGCTGTAATACAACCCTACTGAGGACAAGCACTAGTAATGAAATTTCAAATACTGTTGCATTATGTAAAATGGGATGTACTTGTCTCAGTTTCTGGTATATTTGGTTACCTGCATTCTTCACAAAAGTGTGAAAAATAATGTCAAGGAAAGTTTCTGATCAGTGCAACATATAATTCTCTGAGTTTCAGTACTACAGAAAGTCTTCATGTGGTTCACATTTAATTGGAAAAAAATTCGTGGCACTTTCCCTAGCCTTAGGGTTCAGTTATATTCAAAAAACAAGGTAAGATATAAATAATAAAGTTCTTACTTCCATACTTCAAAGAAGAAATCTCTAAAAAAATACATTAGGTGTAAAGTAAAATAATCTCAGCAAAATATTCAATGAGACAGAATGCCAATATTCTACAGCAGAAAACAACAAAGGTGAAAATTCTAGAACTGACAAAGCAGTGGGGATAAAAGAAAACTTAGAGAATTATATATTTCACCTGTCTTTGGAAAGCTTACAAAATAGTTCTAAACCAATTTACAACTAAGTTGACAAAAAACTGCTGACACAGCAGAAGATGTTCAAAATGTAATTCATTTTGATGGTGTCTCTTAAATCAAAGGTAACTACTTCAGAAAGTTACAGAATTAGATACTCCTCATTGCTTGTTCAAAAAGAGGAGAGTCAGAACACAACTGAATTGTGACCTGAAGGACGATGCAAATATCATCACCATTGATAACTTGAATTCTCATCATGATTCACTAAAACACAAATTCATCTTTCTGATCATTATTCAGGCATAATAGAAATTCAGAGGCAAGGTACTTACTTCACAGTGGCACTCAGAAGGAAATTCAGCTGGGACATTAACAGACTATCTGGAGCAGACAAATAGCGATCAAACTGAGCCTTCGAGAAGAGAATATGAGACCAACATATTAACACCTTGTTATTACACAAAAATAGGTAAAACCACAATTTCTGAGAACATCTCTGATTACATTAAAACACATAACTTAATTGCCCAAAACAAGTTATTGACTTCAGTACTTCTGCCACCAAAATTTTGTTTCTGACTCTAAGGAATATGAGTGGAGGGCAAATAATGAGAATCCAGCTTCTATAATTATCCATCTAAGCTTCCTATGCATCTGGTGCAGGTACTTATACATCACTGAAGATCACACCAAGTCTATTCGATGCAGAGGGAATACAAGACAGCTTCAGAACTATCTACTATCTATTCTGTCCAAATTAGACATGTTGCTTGATTCTTTTTGCATGTTTCTTTTTACTTTTTGGCAGGGAGTCACTGTTTTTGCTGGGAAAAATAAAGAGCAAATCCTTCATTTCAGGCTTCTTGAACTGCTTCTAAGCCTACTTCTCTTTCTCACAGAATATAGTGATAAGAAAAGCAGTGCTTTGATTCTAAGAAAAAACATTACTCCTGTCTTCAACAGTCAATCAGAAAAATTGTGGCTGCCCCATTCCTGGCAGTGTTCATGGCTAGGCTGGATGGGGTTTTGAGCAACCTGGTCTAGTGGAAAGTACTCCTGGCCCATGGCAGGAAGGTTGGAAGAAGATGGTCCTTAAGGTCTGCTCCAACCCAAACCATTCTGTGACCGTGTGGTCAAATGGGTGACTACTGAGAAGATGAAACCAGGTCTTCTCACAGGTGAAAATACAAGGAATACTGAACACATATTATACTAAGATGCATTTTAATTAGACAGTGAGAGGAAAAGTTCTTATCAGGAATGTCATCAAACATTGAACAGATTATCCAAAAAACCTGCATAATCTCCATCCTTGGAATTACTCACTAAGAGAAGGTCTTAAGGAAGTTTATCTAATGATGGCAACCTTCCTGTTCATCCATTCACAGAATGAATATTCTCAAGCTGGTAAATCCTAAAATCCCCATCGATCCATCATTTAAAACATAGACAAAAATGAGTAATGAACTCAAAGCTCTTACAAATTAATTTTTGGGGGTTTTCTGTCCTTGTTTGGAAAGCAAGGGAGCTTTTGCTGAGAGGGGTGTGAACTTAACAAGCATCACATTTGCAAGCATGTATGAACAACTTAAAAGGCTGGAACCTGGAAAACTTTCAAGCATAAATGGGAGGCAGTGAATCTGCGTGCAAGTACTTCCCCCTGGTTTAAATCCTGAGAAGCCAATAGATTAGGCTGATAGATGGGATTTATGTAGGTTTGATTTCAGCATACTTGGTTCCATTCTGGTTAAAGTGTGTTCACAGAAGAAGATGTTAAGTAATGAGAAAAATAAAACAGCTGGATTCTTCTCTTAACTATTCAAGGGAAATTATTATGTACCACTACAGATAACAGTGTTACTTATGTATAATTTAAAGAGAAGGTCCCCAAGCTGCAGCCTTTAAATTTGTTGTTAGTCTACAAGACCATGATAAATAGAAGATATTTTAAATGCAAAATTCCTAAGTTTTAATAAGAATGCATGCTGATCTGAGTAAACCACTGAGTGCTCTGTGCCAGAGCTCTGTTCATCCAGCTAGCTTGGGAATTGCTGGTTTAAATCCTGAACAGAAAAAAATGGGTTACACTATTATAATTGGGATGCATTCAACATACAAGTTTTTTAAAAAACCTTTTTAAATCCCCTTTTTTCTCCATGGGTGTGTACATACACTGCTGTATGAGCAGGCCTTTAGAGTTAAACTTTTGGAATAAAGCTAAACTTGGCTAAGCAAGAAGAGTGAGAGATTATACATTATGGCCTACTGAACTGTGGTATTGCTATCTCTATGCAAAATAGCCTTCACACACTCTAAGAAAAAATATCAGCTGATAATTTGCTTTCAAATATATTGTAGCTTTCAACTTAAAAAAAACATAACTGTGACATATACCCAGAATCTAACTTCTGAGTAAAGCTGAACTATTTGCATAAAATCAAAGCCTTAGGACTAAGATTATAAATGATAGCAGAACCTATATTTCAAAGCAGAGAGGCAAAAAAAGAAACTTTGGTGATTAAAACTAATTAGAGCTAAGTATTTGCTTTTAGCAATTTAAGATGACTCATGGGACAGCATTCTTGTAAGTAAAGATCTGCATCTCAAGGCTTATAAAATAATATTCTACGACTACCCCTTCAGAAATAATCTATGTATTTATTACTTCAAGTGGTCAAATTGCTACAAACGAAGAAAGTATTCCCAGATATGCAATTCAGCTATTCTTAAAGTGTAGGACTGATTAGATGAATATCTTCTACTACAGATGAGTATCTTCTAATCACATAATTAACATTATTCTTTACCATGTCACAGCATCACCACCATAATATGAAAGTTATAAATGCTTACCATTGCAACCTTCAGGGACACAGAATCCATACTTGACAAATTTGAAAGAGGACCCTAACAATCAATAAGCAAACAAGGGGATAAAAAAAGGTCATACTAGCATATAGAAAAAGATAAATAAAGTCTACAATCGGTTCAGTAGTTAATTTTTATTTCGTCCTGCTACAGGATCTTAAATGTTTGGAAACTATCACCATTTCAGTACTGAAATGCTGTTAACAGCTCATTTGTATTCTACCACTCCCATAAATTAAAAGCTGAGAATACGGAATTCTTAATATGTCCCTTCAAAACCTTTTCTTCCTTCTTCACCATTAAATAAAGCCAAAAATAGCCTTCCACAATGTCTAGAATAAAAACTGAACTGCAAACCAGCTATATCCCCTTGGTAATCCGGACTTAAGAGACAACAACCTTGCTCTATCTATCTGTTCTAGGACAATGAAGAATTCAGACCCGCTTCCCAGTAAACCTTCTGTGTTGGCATGGCAGTACAATGCACAAATGCTGCTTAACCCCCTAGCAAATTCTGCGACAACATCACCTCTGCAGCCAGGCAGCTGTACAGATAGAAATGAAAATTGCTACATCCCCTTAACAACCTGCCCTAGTCAACTTGAAATTGGTTTTAAAAGAGGAGCTAGGCTCGTGAATAGAAAACCAAGTTGAGTTATTAATCAGATTATTTATACATTTATTTATTCATCTTTATACATAAAAATCTGTTGAGTTTAGGCACTTTATGCAAAATTATTAGCTGAAGAAACAACATAAAGCTCTCCAACAGAGTTCTGCTTTCTCCAGAAAACACTGTTTTTCACTTCTACAAAAGATCACAAAAGGACATAAGCACAGCTGAAGGGAAGAAGGGCTGTATTAACACCTACCACACTGCAACTGTGCTTCACAAGAAAGGGAGAGTGTGAGTTCTGAATTCCAGTTTTCAGCTCGTCTAAGAAATCTCAAGTTTTTACTTTGAGAATCTCACTGTCTTGGTACTAGAATAGCTACAGCAACAAATAAGGACGAAAGAAGAAACTATTTCAAACTACTACTAAACTCATCTGCCAGTTTTCCACAGAAGAAAAAAAGCAGCAATTACCAAATGCATGCAGCTATCTACGGACTCCATGCGTGGTGCTACAGGAGGCAATGAAGAACCTGAATGCTGCTTACATACACAGCAAGTCTAACATGTCCTAGGTGCCATGGGAGTGCTGGTATTCAGACCCAGTGTGTACCACACAGGACTACTGCACACCAACCCTGCTAGACCTGTTGAATACACAGTAAAAAAAGCTGTAGCTGCAAGGTGCCTGTGTCTGATAGTCCTGGTCCCACGTGAAAAACCAACATTACAGAAGTTTTGCTTTCAGAGGAAGGTCAATTTGCAAAAACATTAGTGCCAAAATTCTACTAGCTGGCCAGTGTGTGGTACCCCTCAACATGTAAATTCTGTAAGCTCACCTGCTCTGGTTTGTGTTGCTGCAGAGCATTATAAATGTAACTCAGACCAGCTCTCGTTAGCACGTAGGAAGCTTGCTCATTTATGAGTGTATCTAAATGAGCTTCAATCTGAAATGTTAAGCATAAGGTGTTTATAAAGAGTGTATGAGAATATTAAATGTAACAAGTTCTGGGGTTAAAACATCTAGAAACACAAATAAGAAGAAAAAAACCCACAAATAAGGAGAGTGATCAACAAATAAGGAAATACTACAAATACATACAGCATAATTATTTTATCCATTTACATCTTTCATATTACAAGCAACCAATAATAAAAATGCAGAGAATTCTTTCATGTCTGACTAATAAAAGAACCTATTTTTTTTGTATTTGTAAATATAACACCACCAAAAATGAAGATTGTAGCTATGATCTTAAAAATTCCTATATAATTTTATTTTGCTATAATTCTTTGAAAATACAGGATAAAACCCATTCCACTCTTATTGAAAATACTGACAATAACATGGCAGTTTTACAACAAACAAGAGACAGTCTTTCATAAGGAAAATAAAACTGAAACTAACTCAGAATTGATTTTAACTTCAATACTGATAAACATGAAACACTTGAAAAAAGTCAACTGAAAGAACAATAGACAATGAAATTACAGTTATCCACTTTGTTTTAATTATCTTCATATGAAAAAACTTGTAAGAGTATTTTACATTCTTAATAGAATCTTTACTTTGCAGGAAAACCTAATCCCTAAATCCAGTCACAGCAGCAGCAATCATTTTTCAATTTGAGCAGCCTCAGAAAGACATTTGGGTATATATACATTATTACTTCATTTTTACAGATAACTACCCCACAAATTTTTATTCCAATCCTAAAGAAAAGAAAAAAAATTATAATATATTAAAGTCTAGTAAAATGTAACACTCTTTTGTCTGATACTTAAAGAGTTCACCTTTTTTACTTCCTAAAATTGTTTAGAAGAACACACTTTCCTTTTTAAATCAGAAGGGAAATCTTAATACTTCAATTTGTAGTTTTTAACTTAGTGAGTTCTTCTTCTATGAAAAATGTTTCTCCTATTAAATATGCCATTCTAACTCCACTTGAATAACCTACTTATGTATAATCTTAAAGATTTTTTTCAGTCTGTTCCTGTATTTGTAAAATGTTTGAAGAAAGTAAATGGTATTAAATGTGTAAGCTTCAGCTCTACTGCTTTTCTGAAGAATAAATCAATTGCAACATTTACTGTGAAAGGAACTCTTATAAAAGAAATTAGAAATACCCAGACAGTTTGGTGAGGTTGTCTGTTTGTTTCAGAGCTAAAAGGTGCTAGAAATTCGGATTAGGATTAGAAAGTGAAAAATGGCTCTCGGCCAATCCTTCCTGATCCCTTCAAATAAGAATTTGTGAATTTTTTCAAGCCCCCCAGCTCCAAAGGCTCTCCTGAGATATACTGCAGACATATTCATGTAGCAAAATATAAATGGGCAGTGGCCAAGTTTTTGTAAGTCAACAGTTTCTAAATTTTGACTTCCATTTCAAAATTGTACCACGTATGAACTACTATCCCGGGATGTGAGGGGAAACCAAACAAATGAGAAAAGAGAGGCAGAAAGCAGGACTGAAGCCGTAACTTCAGCTACCCAATAATCTAGTACAAAACAGATGATGATCTAACTGTAGATGATGTACTAACTGTAGAATGGAATACAGTCAGCCATGTGGCTGAGCTTTCAACTTCCATTTGCTTCTTTTCATACAGTTTGCAGATAAATATTAGAATGATTAGGATAATGAAAATGTTCACTGGTCTGGGTTTATCTGCAACTAAACCAAACAAACGCAAACCTTTTAATAATTTTTCGTCTGTTTAAAATGAAAGATGCTATCTGCTCATGGTCCCTGACAAGAAGCCCTCTTACCCCCTTTCCCCAATTTTGATAATGCTGGTTTTGGGTTGATTTTAAGATAAATATGTTCATAGCACAACTTACAGTGCACAAAAATCAGTAATAAGTTAATTTTCTTTTGGGGCTGCTAAAGCTTACCTGAAACTGCAACATTTCTAGACGTTTGTCAGTGAATTCAAAGAGAGCCAGAGTAGTCCTCATCATGTAAAGTGAATTTACCATGTAGGTTGCCATATCAGCTGTGCCCAAATTACTAGCAGACATAGTACACATCTGTAACAATGGATCTAGCACACAAGACAGAACCTAAAATAGCAAACACACAGAAAAGAGGGAGGGGAGGGAGGAAATCATGTCACACGAGGCTTCTAACCTCATTCTGTCTCTATCACATGTTTATTCCCCAAAGCAGAATAAAGAGGAATGAGAGTTTCCAACTGTGAAAGCAGTTTTCTACTGGATTTGTCAGCAGGTGATCACCTACCACAGTGATGGGGAAAGTATAAAAACCTGACAAGAACAGATTCCAGCCTAGCAGGAGGAAGAATAACCCAGATTAGATAATTGGTAATTGTGCAATCTTGAGGGTGTATTTACTTAATGGAGTAGTAATTGGATAACTGAATTTAGATACTGTGTTAAGAGTAGCACTCCATACTCAACTGTAATTATCCATATTGTTAGTCACCCTGTTATGCACATTACAAACTCTGGTTTGACAGAGAGCTCCAAAATGGAACCAGACAAAAAGATTAATGCTCCATCTACCTTTGTGCACTGAAGCTAACTTACACATTCTTTTTTTGCCCCTCTCCGTCCTCTTCACACACACAAAGCAGTCAAACATTCTTGTACCTGCACAAAGTCAGCCTGACGGGCATCCAGTGGAATAACAGATGAGTCATGAGATGACAGAACCTCCCGTAGCAAGTTAAGTGTCTGATTTAGAGCAGAGCTTGGGCCAAGATCAGGAGGTGGGAGTTCAACCTGAAGAACAAGATTATCTGTTTGTGGGGACTTTTATTAATGTAATTTACAGCAAATACCATCCAGTCTGTCAGCACAAATGCAATGAGCTGTTAACAAAATTACATACAGGCATACAGAGAAGAACTTTAATTTGACACTGGACAAATCTAGCACATTTCAGACAATAACTGCCTGCAACTTTCAGCATAACCATCTCATTCAGTGCCAAACAAGCAACACTGAATTTCTCATTTCATTCAGACTATACCTACTTTACCATTTGAAGAAACCCAAACTCTGCTGGTTTTGGCAGCGAAAAAAATACATTTACTAGATTAGGTACCAAAGAGTAACCACCTTGTTGGCACCACTGAGTTCACTTTGAGCAGGACCTCCTGCAAACACTTCAGAATCTAGTGCAGGCAGAGCTCTGGGAGATGAGAGCCATGCTGCAGCAGTTTTTGACAAGATTGCACGGCTCCTGTGATGCTGAGTATACGAGCTGCAGTCACAAATGCAACAGTCTCAATCCCCAGCAAGCTCGTACCTTAAACTGCCAGTACACAAATGAACTGCACACAAGCTAACTCAAGTACACCTACACAAACTGCAACGAGACTACACAAACTAAAATGCTGGCTTATGCAAAGGTAAGAAGCAGGTAATGCAGATGTTTAAAAAATAAAGAAGGAAAGTTTGGGTGTATTAGAGAAAAAAAATATACTTTCCAAGTCAAATTATGAAAATTGGACACCCTGAAATGGACTGAAACTCTATGCTATTTTTAACCCAGGCTCATATACTTCAGCCCTTTCTGTGAAACAGGCAAATACTCATTAAACATTTAACATTTACAGAAAATCTAGCACCTCTTTTTCCCAACACACATTTCTTAGGTTCTACTCCAAACATAGCTGCATTTTTTTGTCTCCAATGCTGCCTCAAACTGGCTTCTTGCTGCCTCCAAACCCTTACTATCACCTCATTTCCTTCTTCCAACAATCCACTTCCCACCTTCCTCTGTTCTGCCCATGCAAGGGCAAACACAGATGTGGCTGGATCATGTGGGAGTAAGGAGACCCCCAGCAATACAGACTAAGTTAAGACTTAAAGGCATAATCTCTCCAGAAGGAGGTAGGGAGAAGTAAGTTTGGATGGGACTGGCCCATGTGAATCAGTCAGGGTATCTGGCCACAGTGCGGCATGCACTTCTGCAGTACTCTTAAGACTCCAGCTCTAAAGAAAACGCAGCAGCTTTGAATGGTTCCAAGTCATGGGCAACATGTTCCATACCTTCCCAAATGAGAAATACTGATGAATGGCATAGTAATATGGATGCCTGAATCTTAAAGTTAAAAAAAGAAAAAAATCCCAGGGGCAGAGGCTGATGGCCAAAGAAACCAAGGAAAGCACAGCAAACATCTTTAAAGCAGAACATTACAGAGCCTTCTGGAAATGAATCTATACCTGATGAACATGCCAGCAAAGAAAGAAAAAAAAACGTCTCTTTGAAACCAGGCTGAACTGTCACACTTTGTGCTCTGAAACATTTGAGATACCGTACATGTCCCCACACAGTTACCAGTGACAGATTTAACAAAAACTTTTTTCATCCTTCTGAATATAAAATGTTCCTCTATTCTCACTTTCCAAAAGAGAGTATACTGAACTCAAAGAACTAATGGAGAACTAAATCTAGTATGTTCAGCCCAAATGGTCTTGAAAGCATGAAACAAATATTCTAGCAATAAAGTAGCAGTAATTCAAAAAGAGGCACTTATTCAGTGCTGATCAGCAATAAAGTTTACTGAAATTTACAGAACTGAATGACTTCCTTCTTGTTTCTTCTTGTTATTATTAGGGCTATTGATTGTGTCCTGAACACACCATTCTCAGACTTGAACTGGACCATGTTCAGTGATATTTCGGCATCACTTTGAGACTCGAGTTTGATGGAGTTTTCACTTCCAACACACACACAGATCATGGCAATTATAATTTCAGGCTGCTTTACACAGAACTTTTGTCTCCTGAGGTAGCTAGTGCTCAGAAGCTCTTAAATTAGCTTCATCTTTCACCTGCCTGTTCCTTTACAGTCCACTGTCTCTAGGTAAAAACAAGGAACAGTATAATGGAAGAAGAAAATATGGTAAGGAAAAAAGATTTAGATCACTAGATTTTATTTGGGTTACTCTGAAATTCCTGACTACTGCAATAGAAACAATATTATCAGTAAGTGGGAAGAGAATCAAAGTAGTGCTCTATTAATTTTGAAAATTCTAACTTTTGACATATGAATACAAAGTGAGGGCTTTTTTTTCAAAATCAAAAAAGAAAATTTAAAAACAGACACTTCAAATTTATACAGGAACCTATGGACTCCAACTCGTGATCACTAATCACTATTCTAATAAAAAAAAAATTGATGCCCTGAATGTTTTACATGCCCTAAGAGATCATTATAATTTATCCTATTTCCAGAAAAATAGGTTTCAAATACATGCTGAGTTCTACTTTTGAAGTACCTCTTTCAGATGCAAGCTAGACAGCAGCTCACTAAAACATGATTAGGGAAGTTCTGCAGCAGTGAGTTCAACTGCATTAAAACATACTCTAACACAGTATTAAGTCTCTAATTTGTTTTAACTATCAGTTCAGTCATACAGAAATTATGCCAAAGAGGTCTTAAACCTTTCAAAAAACCCAAGAAATTATCCATTTTTAAAATCTGATATACAAAACTGAAATTAATTCTGAAATGGGTACTAAAAGTTGTACATAAGCTTTAGTACAAAAATTTGTATCTTCTTTTCTGCTTATTAATCAGTGGGGAACAGATACCAAGCCAGTAATCTTCCTCCAAACATATAACAGAGCAGGTTTCTCTATCTACGAGAGCACATAGCTCAAAGGATGTCTTATAGAATTTTACGAACAGCAAAGGAAAATACAGAAAAAAGAAAAGGCAGCATCAACAATCAAGAAGTGTGCATGTATGTTAATTGTTTCTCTTTGTCATCTACAGAAAGGTTATATTTTAAAAAAGGGCAAATTTTCTTCTGAAAATACTGCACAGTCGATCAGAACTTTATATACTGCGGTACTTTAACATTAGTGAGTTAACAGTTACAATGTTCATGAAGGGAATGGAATACCTCCCACATAAGGAGAGGCTGTGTTCTGCCTGGAGAAGAGAAGGCTCAGGGGGTATGTTATAAATGTGTATAAATATGTGAAGTGAGGGAGCCAGTAACAGGTCAAGAGGTAATGGGCACAGATTAAGACATAGGAAAACAATTTTTTACTGTGAGGTTAAGGACTGGAGACAGCTGCACAGTGAGGTTTTAGAGTCTATCCTTTGTGATATTAAACCTTCAGCTAGAGCAAGTCCTGGGCAACCTGCTCTAGCTGACACTCTGTGTCATGAGCAAGATGGTTGGACTAGATGGTTTCTAGTTTCCTGCTGAACTCATCCATTCTTTAATTCTGCGATACTACTACCAAATAAAACAAAATGGTAATTTAAAACAATGAACTCCACAGAGAAAGCCCTACTTACAAGTCTCAAATGGAAGGTTAGTGGCTTTTCTAAGAGCCTAATCAGCTTTAAATACAGCCTTTTAAAAAAACCCCACCGTCAGGGGCTGGATCCAAAGTACTACAGAGCGGAAATGTAGTAAAAATGTTATGAATATTTCATGTTGTCAGTTAACACTGAGCAGCATCAACTGCAGAGTCCATTTTCCTCAGCTGAGACAATATTCACCAGCACTCCAAGAAACCTGAGTGCATGTCTTATCAGAGAAGCCGTTTTAAGATTTTCTGGTCCTACTAGGATCCTACAGAGGTCAACAAAGTAGAATGACTAATGGCATGCTTTTCTTTTCAGCTATCAAGCTGGTCTTGGAAGAAAAGGTTTTGCTCTGTTCTCATGGATCCATTTAAAAGCACAATAGCATTCAGAACACAACAATAATAATCAGTCTTATTCAATCTGCCCCACATCTGATTTCCCAGAAACCTAATAGGTTTCATTCTGGCAGGAATCAAATTATGAAGGACAAGTTTACAATTATTCCCATGCAATGTTTTAATATCTCTCTCACTGACAAACTTAAAAGATAATGCAATCACAGCATTTAATTAGCATACATCTACTCTAAAAAGAACAGCATTAAGGAATAATAATCCCAAAACTTAATTTGGGATACTCTACTAATAGTCTTCTAACAGCTCAGACAGCAGATGACTGGAGTTTGGCACAATCTTCATTAGTGCCCTTATGATAATTCTCATTCCATTTTATTAAATGTTTGCAATTATTCTTTCCTTTAATAATTGTTCTGGAACACTAGTGAAACCAGGGGAAGGAAATGTGGGCTTGAAAATTCCCACTCTCCTAATTTAACAGGTGGTCCAATAAAACGTGCTGACATCAGTTGGTCTAACACACTTGTTAAAATGCCTCACCAATGGATTCATGATATTAAATAACTCCCATACTGAGGGGACTGAAAGAGCACTCCATCCACTCCAGTCCATTAGGAACTCTGAACTTTACTCCCAGTTTCACTGGAACAGTTTCTGTTATTGTGACAATTATTTTCATTCATTATTTTCTCCTGGATTTATAATCATCTGTAAAATGGTCATCTGTAACGGGCTGCTCTTAGAACCAGACAACAAGTAACACAAGCAGAATCCTGAATTCCTATACATTTCATTTATAAGCACAGAGTGAAAAGAAACATGGAAAAGGATAGGTAAAGATTTTAATGATAATTCTGATCCACTTTACTAGCGTGGTTGGTAGACCCATGGCTGGGTCCAAAAAAGCTGAAAAGCAACAAATATAAACACAATTTTTTTCAGCATAAGGACACCAGTACTGGCGAAAAAACATTCTAGTTCAACCAAGAATCAAAACAAATCACTTGCTACCAGAACTAGAAAGTACTGGCAAGAATGCCCAACACTGGCTCTGAAGGGTAAGAGCCACTAAGGCAAAGGAGAGACAGCATCTCCAGTGAGCTGATGCACCAAACCTTCAGTGACACAGGAGGTGGCTGGTGATGCACAGCTTCTGTAGGATGTCAACACTGAGCTCTACAGCAGCCTGAGAATCTCAAAGTCATGAATGGCACTTTAAACCCTAAAAAAAAGTGGTTTTGCAACAACTGTTACCAAGCTTCATGACAGGTTCCAAGAAGTGTCGGAACCAAAGAGACTCCCTCGTGTACTGCATTTCTTTGATAACAATGGACTCGCTTTCCAGCAGTCTGCTGAATATTTCTGTTACAAGGATTTCAGCTCAAACAGAGCTACCTGAGAAGCCAGAATGAGGACACCATAAAAAAAGCTTTCTCAGAACAAACAGTTTGAAGTTGAGAGCTGCTGAGTATTTTGTTTTCAGACTCCAACCAGGATGCTTGAGATTTTCTTATGTAATGAAAAAAAAGTTCATAGCAAAGTGCTTCTGGGCAAACCAGTAAGTATTCTGAAGTAACCAGGGATTTCCCTCTACCATTTACACCGATGGCTTGACAACCAAGAAGGAGAATCCTGATCCATGACTGCCTAAAAGCTTCCATACACCTCCACACTAGTGACACTCCTTATGTAAAATGGGACTCTTCTCAAAAATAGATGTGAAGAGGAAGCTATTTTCTTGTCCTAGAAAGAACAGCCTGAAGTCTCAGTTTCCCACTGTGCTTTAGAAATTAAATCCCAGGCAGATTGAAGACAATGCTGAACTCAGGATAATCAATAATCTAGGGAATTAAATTGTCTGTGGCGATGAGGACATCCAATTACCATCCTGTCATTTGTCTGCATCCTAAGGATGGGATCTGGAGGAGTTAGCATATTTAATGAAACCTGCTTTGTCTAAAAAATGTTCCCAACTAGCTATACTTAAGTGAAAGATTTGCTTAAATCATATTCTGGTCTATCAACTACTAGATACAATGTAGATGTAGATATTAAAAAAGAAAATTATCAGCAACAATAGATGATACTCAGGAAATACTATCGTTAAAATTGTCTACTTGACAGGCCATTCACCACCTTCCAATAATCTAAACAGAAGAGGCACTTAAAATTATAGAAATAGAAGTATTTTTACTTCAGAACATCCCATTTGCATTTTAATGTATTTCCAAAATTATTCAAATTGTCTTAAGGATCATATTTTAATCGAAGTATTGGACAATTGTTATTCTTTGAAACAGGCTTATCAATGCCTTAAGATGCATAATCTAAATTGAAGTAAGAAACCACAATTCCCAGATTGTTCAAGTGAAAAATAATTTACTAATTTTCCCAGTGAATATTCTCTAGCTGCATAACATGAACAGCAATGAAGCTTTTGTAACTGCCTATGTAAGCACAAAAGGTCTATCTTCAAGGGGTTTAATCTTCTCTGAAAATAAAAAAAAATCTGGAAGCAATTGCATTGCGTTCATAGCTGGCAAAAAGCTGGAAAAAGGCTGGGATGTGAAGAAAATCCTACTAATACATATACACAATTTTGGTCTGAACATGCATTTAAAAAGAGCATGGTAAAAAGCAACCTTCAGTTTCCTTAAAATGTAAAGGCATTGTGACATTCACTACTAAATTTACAAAGACAAATGAAAAGGCATAAAACCTGCTTATCTGTACACTAACACACAAAAAACTAAGTAGTAAGAGAATTAAATTTATGATAAAAGAAACATTTATCACATGGAAACTAATGTTTCTGTGACTGTAATCAGCCTATAAATTTTGTATTTTTTATGAAGCAAAATTAATTTCAGTCATGAAGAGATAAGACATCATTCTATCAATTCAGTAATCCACTCATAAAGGGTAATAATATAAGGTGCTAGAGAGAACTATCAAAAACTCAGTTAGAAGAACTACACATTAGAACAGGAAGATTTTTTCTCAGACATAGAGTTACCTCGTTGTTAACTCCTGAAGCAGATTAATAAATAATTGTGGAAGCCTCTGTTACCCATATATCTAACAGTCCTCTAAATCTCTTTAAGCTTTTGACCTCAATTATATTCTGAGGAAAGATCTTCATAGGGCACATAGGCAATGTAATATTGTTGACATTTCAGACTTAATTTATAAATGTGTTTCTGAGAAAGAGCAATATTATGATCTTTTCCCATTACATGGTAGGCTCGGTATGCCATTCATTACTTGTAATAAAACACCACTGAAGGTGGCAGTGCAATCACTGCCTTCATTCAAGGCCAGTAAAAACAAATTTCACTACTTTATAAAACAATGACAGCATCTAGAACCAGTTACATCCAAATTGGGGGCTGAGGGAAGGGGAATTAAGAGGGCAAAAAGGAATATACGACCTTCCCACAGCGACAATAGAAAGGACACACGCTATGGACTAGGGGATCATAATTCCTTTATCATCCTTCTTCTGAATTCTACACATTTCCAAACTGAAAACAGTGTATCACCCAAAACAAAACCTCACAGACTGTGAGTTACATGAGTAGGAAAATCATGCTGGTTCCTAACTGAGTATAGATGTAATACCCAACAGAATAAATAAATAAATAAATAAATAAATAAATAAATAACTAAGAGATGAATAAAGACATGTTTTCAAGCCAAGATTTTTTTTTCCCTTAAGCATTTTGTAAACAAAGAGCAGTCAATACATTTTTGATATGGTCCATCACTGATTTCTTTTCATATAAGGAAAATGTACACAGATATTTTATTCTAGCTTACATATTAGGAAATAAAACGTTTTTTGGTAAATTCATGTTGTCGTTGTCCATTGCATGTTTTAGGAACATCTTCAGCTGATCCTTGAAGAAGCATTAATAGCAAAGGAACTATAATTGATACGATCCTGCATTCAAACGGAAATACCCAACAGCAACAATGCATTAAGAGGACTTTAGTAGTATGCACTGTGGGTGGTAGTAGCTAAGGAGTAAGCAGTGAACAAATGAAACCACTGAAAGGAGTCACTGGGATGGATATCTGGGAGAGAAGAGGAGGAACAACTGCTTCTTTGAAAAAGTCATTTCCCAGCCCCTGCAGAAAGACAGGAAATTAGGACCAGACAGACTGTGCTGAATCACACAACTCGTTTGGAACCACAGAAGAATACTGACAAAATTCAGAAAACCTGACTGAGTGGTCAGCAAACTACAAGTCTGCACAAAGAATAGTTTCTGGAAAATGAAGCATTTTTTTCTCTTTTTTTGTAGGTTAAATAATTTAGAAATGCATTTACAAATGTTACAGCAATCTTCATGTGGTAAAACTACTTTTATAATAGACAGAAAAGCCCAAATTTTGTTTTTACTTAGCTTATCATTTTGGGATATACCCTGCAACTTCAAAAAAGAAATAATGCACAATTAACTACTGATCTGATGATGCATTAATACAAATTATACAGCTCAATCGCCTGACTTTGCTCTATTGCACTTAAGAAAATTTCCTACTTTTGTTGCTTCTTGTAGATTTTAAAAATATGTAAACTGTTCTTCAAAAGAATATTGCTAACCACAGGATTTTAGACACAAATCTACAAAACCTCGACTATTATTAGAATTAAGATATAAACAGCAAGTTTGTAATGTAGTTCTATGACTAAAATATTGAAAATACAATACTTCAACTTTAGGAAAAGCTGACATATAAAACAGCTATTTACCTAGTAATCTTACTAGACAAAAAGGAAACGAAAGCATGTTTTGAAACATGAAAGCTGTGCAATTTTGAAACAAACCTTGTCCATTAGTTTACTTGCATGAAGACTCAGGCTATTAAAGAATATTTTCTTGCTCAACAAATGCATTTCTTCAATTGTTGTCAACAGTGTGGCTGCACTGTTTCCTACAATACCACTGAAAAAAAAATAAAATTATTTAACGAATCTAAAGGGGGGACAACATCATAGTCACATACCTAAATATAATTTTAAAAAATATTATTTTCAAAGTTTAAAATTTAGAACAAAAAATTGCAGGGAACAGTTCTCCATAATGGCTGAGAGATAAGCTGACTGTAAGAACAAGAATCATCAAGTATGTCATTAAGCAAATATTAAACACAGGCTATCAAACTTGCACTAACTTTTTTGTAGAGTATTAAAATTTACTGGATTTTTGCTTTCTTATGCAATTAATCCACTTCTGTTATCAAAAAAAATTACATAACAAAAAGGGTTAACAATATTCTATCATACTACCTGTTAGAGATAGCATTACCTCTCTCATTTCTTCACTGAAATGCTGGGCATCCCCAAAACTGTAAGAATTCATGCCTTGCTATTCTGAGTGTTAAACTATCACACAGCACAAACATCACATAACCCTTAAATGGTTCTACCAGACCATGCTCCGCTCCTTTCCCTCTGGCTATAGGAATTGCACTTTTAAGCCCCAAACTCTCAGTGAAAATTCATCGAGTCATAATAGGACTAAACCTCTATCTCGATTTTCAGATTGTAATCTTGTGTTTAATAGATCATTTCTCAAACTGCTTTTTCCTTTCATTACTAAGGTGCACCTTCCCTATGCAGAGGAAATTATTCAGCTGGTAGAAGGTATTTCAGTGGTCTTTAAAAATTGTGCTGTTAACAAGACAGAAACCAACAGATAAGACTGCCTAAGACCTTCCATTTTAACATCACATTTCAAAGCTTGCACCAAGCTTTATAACCATGGGGAAATGCTAACTTTGTAGACAGAAAAACAACACCAAAATCTTCCAACAAAATTAAGAACAGGTCTTACATGTGTTCTACAATCGACCTGCCATCACAATTGAGGAACTTAAATAAGCTGGGAGGTGCACAAGAACAACTTATCCCAGTCTGCCCCTAACATCTGAAGCATTTTCAGACAGAGAAGCTCAACTAGTAATATTAATGTTTCAAATTCTCAGCAGTTCAGTCCAGGTCTGTGGAGGAAGATTTTTTTCCTACTGCTGTTTCTAACCAACACGAACTACAGCATATGCCACAACATATATATATAAATTAGCATCTCTGGTTTTTCTTCAGTTTCTGTATTCCTGGTGGCTTCTAGAAGGTTGGAAGGTGATCAGTGCATCTTCAACAATGAGATAAGGGAGTGCACAATTAGGGGAAAAAAGTTATCAAAACACAACTATTTAAAACAAAACAATACAAAAACAACAACAACCAAACAAAAAAACCCCCCAAAAACCTGAAGAAATTCATTTAGTAACGTTTTCTCAAAGGGGACTTGACTTTGTCATATGAAATGTTGTGTAGAGTTTTTTGTATACTATTTGAATCCACACAGAACAATAAAGAAATAGTTATTGTGGCAAATTGATGCTGTATTCCAAAGCAGTTTCTTATGAACTGAGGAATGGCAATGGGTAAATGATTTCTGCTTGATATCACATACGTTTCTTCTTGATGTTATAGTGCAGAGCAACAACTAAGCAATGAAAGTACTCTTCCTAACAGATTTGTTCTTACATACACAATTAGGGAAAAAAGGCATTTTTAACATATTTTGTAATTTTGCATACCTGATTGTATGGTGGTAGAACTTGAGCAAATTAGAAATCTTGTACAGTAAAACTGCTCCTGGCTCGGCAACAATCACCTGCTCAATTCTAACCTGTAGCATGAACAAATACAAACGTCCTTCAGGCCATAAATTCTGAAAGCCAGCCTTCTATGACTTTATATGCAATATATCTCTGATTTTTGAAAAATAAATCCAAACAGAAATAAATTTTAAAAGAGAATGTCCAGTTAACTTTAATGTTTAGCTCGAACTGAAGTGTTTCTGGGCTGCCAAGGATCTGGGCAGAGAACACAAAGGTATATGCACTCTTAAAAAAAGAAAAACTACAAACCCAAAAAGTCTTCCAAAAATTCTACAGTCCCTACAGACTTCTGCTGTTATTGTAAATTTAAAAATAATGAGATCATTTGATGGATTAATACCAGTACATACTGGAGTCTTCACCAGCACTGAATAGCAAGAACAGCTGCAATGCTGCAGAATCACCAAACTATAGCAGTAGATTTCGAGCATCGTGTGGAAATTCAGAACATCAAAATATTAGATATTTTGCCTAAGAAACAAATTTCACCTGGATGAATAAATTCTTCCCTTAAAGGAGCACGTATATATCTGTACCAGTATTTAGTTAGATATATTTATAACTAATAACCAGCTATGTTGACCGTTTATCTCAACCAGGAGATACTGGCTACACAACAAAATGGTGCTGAGTGTCTTTACAGTTGGACAGCTGATGTCTCGTCTCTGTGGTACACACAGTCTCAATCCACTCATAAAAAGCTGCCCCAGGGTCAATCTTTGTGCACTTATGAAGCAGAATAGACAGTGACTTATCCCTGCACTGCTCTCCCACGTGCCTGACTGTGAAAAGGCTACACACAAATCAGCAGCCACCACCCACTCACCCAAGTTATTTACTGTTCAATGGAACATGATGTGCTGCAGTCCCTTCTTCTTAGAGCCAGCTGCAGGGAGAACCAACTAAGATTATGTTCCTTCAATCCTTTCAGTTTGCATCTAATTCACAGACCAAAACCAAATAATACTTTTTAACTCTTACTCGCAATACTTAATGCATGAAGTTTGTTTCAACACAAAGGTGAACTTTGCTCTTCAATGTGTTTGTATATACAAAGGTCTATATACAAATATATGTCTCCAGTGTTACCTAAAAGGTCCTGTGGGCATGAATACTAAGTATATTCTAGTTGGACAGCAAATGAGAATAGAACAGGCAGGGGAAAAAGAGGGAAAACAATACACTAAAAAAAAAAAGGGAATAACTGAAGGTAAATAAAATAATTAAAAACAGAACAAGACAGAACAGGAAGAAGGAGAGGAAAAAAAATTAGATTTCAGGGTCACGAGAGAAAAATAAAAATTAAAAAGACAAAGTGGGAAAAGAAGAACTACTGCTTCCCATACAGAAGTCTTCACCGCACTGGAGAACCAAAATTTGCAAGCGACACAACCTAACCGGTTTGGGAAGCTCTGGACTTAGAGCTCTTTCTATTTTTCAGTCCTGTACGTCTTGTTGTTAGCTGACCGTAAAAGACTACCTGCAGTCCACAACATAGGGCATCCAAGACACTTTGTTTTGAATTCATCCTAAATGTTATGGAAAAGACAAGGAGTTTAATTTAAATGGTTTTTTAGGATTCTCCTACCTCCATCTGAAATGAGAAGTCTGCGGTAAGATCTACCACTAGGGACTATTCAAGAGTCACTTAAGTGCCTAAAACACATACCAACTATCAGTAAGAAATGTGGGCAATTTAGACTGCATGTAAGTAAAACCCTTCTACAATGTATTGTAGAAAAGACTCCTCCAAACTGAATCTATTACTGTTGTTCCTCTGAACATGGTGGCTTGCAATTATCTAATTACCTATTCTGCATTATATCAAGGCTCTTCTGCCTGGGGGTTTCTTATGGGGGATTTTTTCTAACTTTTTTTTACTTTCCCCTGGGGAAACAGTAAGTTTCCCCAGTGAAATAAAAAAAAAAAACTTTAAAAGCTTTTTAAATAACTTTAAAAAGTTCATACTTTTTACTGGAAAGTCTAGAATGGCAGTGAATTAATGTTAAGTTGCATTCTATTAAAATACAGAATACAATGGAAAGGTCTTCAATTGGTCTTTTAAGATTTTTTTTTTTTACTAGCACAGTAACTAACTAACTAACAACAATATTTCAGGGGATTATTTGTAAAGAGACTAGCAGCACGTAAGTGTAAAGAGTTTGGCAACTGAAATTAAAGTTCCTGTGTACTTAACTATAAAAATCACAAGCACTCAGATAAAGACCAAAACTTCCTCTGACTTACACAGGAGTTTGATTTCATTCCTAATCACTTTGTTGGAATACACAGAAATACTGAACTCAAACATCAGCATTCAGTATTAACAGAACAGATTCAAGAGCACAGAAAGTTTGGACATATCTTACAAAAAAACAAAGCTGTGGTGATTGTGTCTCTATTAGGACAGGTGTCTTCCAACAGATCAAAAACTAAAAGGTTGTGAACGATGATCATAGGATGCCATCATTCTGTGGCAACAGGCACAAAACTGAAATACAAGAGATTCTGTCTGAACATCAGGGAACACTTTTTTTTTACTGTGCAGGTAGGTGGCTGAGCACTGGCATATGTTGCCCAGCGAGGCTGTGGAGCCTCCACCCTTGGAAGTACTTAAAAGTCACCTGGACACAGTCCTGGGCAACCAGCTCTAGGTGGCCCAGCCTGAGCTGGGAGTTTGGACCAAGTGACCTCCAGATGTCCTTGCTAACCTCAATTCTGTAATTCTGTGACTTTCTAAATGGCACCTTTTTGAATTTTACCCCTCTCCAGACCTTATCCTTTTCTTACCAGAAACTTATGTATAGTATCCAGAAACCAGCTGTTCACATTTGAGACTGAGTATTTGTCAACTGGATATGGTTGTTATAGCTACAGAATCCTAAGAGAAATTTATTATAATTGTATTTAGGCACACTAGATTTTGCTTTAAAATCACCTGGATTTATACACTGCAGTCAGGCAATAATTGGTATCAGCCTCATCACCTTGGTTATTTCAGTGCTTATGTGAAGCACATACAATAGACAAGTCAGTCAATCATTTGATGGATCATCATTAATGATTTCTATCACATGTGTCCCCTAAATTTACTAAGGCTGTAGTTTGAAAAAAAGACAAGTATAGAAAGATGTGACAAATACGAAAAACGGAGGTAGCATAAAGATGGTAATTAGGAAACAATTTTTTCATGGTTTCTTTAAAACACAAGAACTGGAGTTATTAAAACAAACCCAAGAAAACCAAAACACCAAAACAAAAAAAAAAACCCCACAAACCACAAAAGGGACTAGATTTTCACACAACAAGAGTTGAAATGTTCACTTCCCTCCTGAAGGATATGTTGTGAATATCAACAGTTTATATCAATTTGACATGTTCACGCAAGAAAACAAGTATTGAGATCTATTATATACAAAGAAGCTATGGCTCAGTAAGTCCCTAGTATATTCACAAACAGGCAAGGAAACTATCCTACACAAGCACGACACAACTGCACAACCTGTACACTCTTCCCTAAGCATAATGATCACTATGAAAAACAGGTTAGTAAATTACATTGATTTTTCATTTGACCCACTACAGCTATTCCCATACACTTATCACAAAGCTGTAATTTTATACATCAGCACTCCTCAATATAGGAAAAGTAAACCAAAATCAAGACTCAAATTTAGCATCCTAGTATCTCTCATTATATGACTATTATAAACCAGACATCTATGAACAAAGGAATCTTTAATTTGATAAAAAATCCTTCAGAAGTCAACAATCTAATTCTTAACCAAGGGCAATGAAAATACTCTGAAGAGATGGGAGGATGAGTTCTGAAAAAACATGACAGAACAGCTTTTGTATTTAGAGTGCTAAGGAAAACAAAATACTTCACCTTCAGAGGCCTGCAGACACCTTCTGTGATGTGCCCAACTACTTCTTGAATATTTTCTTCCACACCTATAGTTAATGCAAACACATGCTAAGATTATGCAAATGCAATTCTCTTTTCTTCAAGACTATAAAACAAATAAACAAATGTAGGAGGTACTCCTCCATAAAAAGCATTATGAACTGTGTGTTCTTTTCTCCACACAACTAGTTCACACCTCCACCGTACTTCCAATCTAACCATTAAGGAATAGCTGCATGGCAAAACAGTCCTGGAGTCGTTACCTTTCACTGTGCAATTGCTTCCTAGTGCAACACCGTGCGTGGGAATTTGAGGTAGAAACAGCAAGGGGAAGAATAAATGATTTAGCAAGAAGCTATCTCAGTAAGGCTCAATATTAGCACTTCATGAAATTAAACTAGAAAAACACCCAAAAAATAACCAGGCTGGTGAGACACTCAAGGAGCAGCAGTACACCCCATTTTGAAAGGCCTGACTGGCAAATACACGTGTCTGTCAGCGCCGGTTACTGACGAGCTCGTGGCATTGTTACCAATGAAGTGACATGTGTACCTCCACACTACTGCGTGCTGCAGCACTGGCAAATGCTTCCTCCCCAGCAGCAATTGAAACTCATCTTTCACAGAATGATGTACAAAAGCGAATATTGCCCTATCTTATCACGAAACACAAATGAATTGTTGCATGGCAACCAGTGCTGTCATAAATCAATCAAACTGAAAGCAACAGATCTTCAAGCTCTCACTTCAGTAACAACTCAGAACAGATTTATGGAGAAAGCAATACTTTAATTCTAATTTAAAACTTGTCAATAGGAGTTCATCTTCAGATGGGACCCATGCAATGAAAGTAAACAAACTGACTGTGACATGTGACAGAAATCAGGTGACCTGAAGCTATATTTTGCTTATTTCAGACTGAGACAGATTACCTCAGAGAGTAAAAATAATGAAAGATCAGAGATCTGTGCCAATGCCTCTTTACACCAAGTTACATGAAAAGCCATATAAGCAGTAACAACTAAATTCAGTGTGGCGGCTGTAAGAATTTCAACATTCTGAATTGGTAACAAAAATACCCTTATATACTGGAGTATTGATATCAAGGCAAAAAGTAAGATTACAAACCACAGCATGCATGCTCTTTTACGTAATGGCTAGCTCTCAGACAGACCTTAGCAATTTACACATTTTTTAGTAGGAACAGTCACACTTGTGCTGCTCATCAATGTAACAAGTACCTAGCACATATTTGCAATAGTGTATCTAGACCAGATTGACTAAAAAACAAGTTGTTTGGTATGAAAATTTTAGCTCAAAAAATATACAAGTTCGAATACCAAAGGACAAGGAATAAAAATTTTGAGATACCACATGCTTGTGCCTTTGCATGTATTTTCATGTCCAATTAGAATATCTGGATTCCAAATGTACTGAAATCTTCCAGCAGAATGGGTTATATAAGTGGTGCAAGTTTGACATAAAAGAATTACAGAATAAACAATTCTCAAAGGTCCAAAATAACTTTTAGAATACAGCTCATAACTGAAGATACGCTTCCAACTCCTTGCTACACCATATATAATTTTTCTCTGAGTATCCTTCTATAAAAGGAGAGATCTTTTTTGGACTTTGTTTAGCTTCTGTTCTCCATCTGGGTTCCTCTAACTCCACAAAAAATGGGTTTCTACTGCATCTCTTAAAATGCCTGCAACTCTCCATTCCTTGCAAGTAGAAGATTTCTTTATGACTGGGAGGCTCCTGCTAGCTATAGAATACCTAAACTTTGAAAACCAGATGCTTTATGCTTGTCCAGCAAAAGAGTTAAACTTTTCTGAATGTGTTTTCAGCACTTAAAATTTTAATAGCATTTTTGGTCAGATTAATCTGAAACAGTTAATTTTTGCAAGCTTAACATTTTAAAACTTTTTAAAAGCCATCCTTGCACGTTCTGCTTTATGGGCTACATAGTTTGGTCACTTTAAAGTAAAAACTGGGATGGAAACGTTTCTCAAAAAAAAGAAGTGCCACACATACAATTTTTCATCCAGTGGGACCATATCCATCAACGGGTATAAATGTGGCCTTTTTTTTGATTGTTTTTTGAGAAGGGAAATTTTTGTATAGCTGTGATTTACCACATTCTCCACAGTCCTGAAAGTACACAGATCTTATAGGAGAATTTAAACAGAAATATGAACTCAGTACAGACACACCTGAAGGAAAATAATAGAAGTGGTTCCATCTGCAAAAAACGACTCAAGCTGAAATTGAAGTGAAAACATCTGACTGACCTAACTTCAGACTGCCAGGTAGGTGTTTTATCTATGGCAGTTGCTTTGGCTCCCTCTATAGGGGAATGGAAAAAAATCCCAGTTTGTGATGAAAGTCTCCAGAAATGCTTACATTAGATCTCAAATTTTGTTAGGAAGCACTGCACTCTGAAGATGCAAATCTCTGTCCTTATCTCTCACTGCAAATAAACAAGATGTCTACTTGTTAAATGGCTACATGAAATTAACTCAGTTTTTACTCTAGCCTGCACAGCCAGACACCTAAAGACTGCACAACAGCACAGAAAAATTAGCTTGAGTTTTTCAGTACCATAGATGCTGTCCTCACTACCAACTCAGGACCTGTATTTATTAAGAATATATAATCTCTGGGTACTTTGGGGTTGCACTGTCCACAACTGTTTTTTGTTAAATCCCGTGGTATCCTATTAAGTACTGTTTTGTCTTACAGACCTTATTACATCACTATCCTTGTCATTAAAAAAATTTCCACAAAGACACAGAGGAATAATTACAGACAACACCTTCCAAGCTCCCAGTTTGTTGCTCCCAGTATGAAAGGAAGAATTCCTCTTTACATTTCTTGAAAACTGTGCAACAGTGATAGCAGACCCACTCCTGGACAGCTTAGGAAAACATTTTTTTTCTTCAGACTGAAATACTGAATCTCTTGTTTATACCAGTCTCTCCAGGAAAAGGCTTTGTCCTGGTGATTTTTTGTTGAAAATCTCTCCCCCAAATATTTATATTCTCTATATTATCAAGTATCTTGCTCTGTGGCTGAAATGCTCTAAATATATCTCATTCCATGGTCATATCATCTCAGCCCAACATCCTGTCCAAAAGCCAGAGAACTTCACAGTTAAGAAAAGCACTACACAAAGAAGTGGGAGAATTTCAGAACAAAGTGCTGCAGCATAAGTCCAGCCCACAGCAGAACCAGACACATTTACATACTCCATGTAAATGGAGCTTTTCCTGAAGGGCTCCCAAGTTACAGCAGAAGCATCAGTCAGTCATCTACAAAGAACTGCCATGTCTTTTTCTCTACCATAAAACCATCATGAGGCCTGCTTTCCTGTCTCCCTGAAATACTGTCAGCAAACAGTATTAGATTCACTTCCACAGTACACTGTAACTGTACCTAAAAAACAGCATCCCTCCAGTTTCTAAACAGCCTCCTTTTCTCACATACCACTAATTAGGAAAGGCAATTAATACTTACAGCAGTAAGGAAAATCAGAATATATATTCACTTTAAAACCCAGAGTAGGATTGAGACATAGAATCTGAAGAGCTCACCAGATACAGATTACATTTAAGTTCTTACAATGAGTTTGTTACAATTGAGTATATATGCTTAATTTATAAAAAAATATATTTCTCTGAAACTATGGTGGCAAATCATACTAAAGCTTCTACAGGATAAAAATCTTTCAAGTATAGGTTCAATGTACTAAAAATAAAGCAAAGAGGCTGAAGACTAAGCATGCGAATCTACAGTTCTGAATTGAAGGAGAGTTTTGATATTAAAAAGCTTCACCTATTTGTGAGTGGCCAACATCAACCTCCATAAACCCAGAATGATGTTAAATTACAGATGAAAATTCCATTTTCCTTGTAGAACAAAGAGACTTACAGAAAGAAGGAATTATATTTTTAAAAAATTACTAAACAAAAGAGCAAAGGCATAATGAAAATCCTCAACATAATATGTAATGTTTACAAAGAGACGTATTCATATAAATTACAAACAATTTCTGAACTCTCAACTACACTCTAAAATGTCCCTTTGTAAGTTTGATGTAAATCTATTATAAGTACAGTAAAATAAAATTAGTGCATTTTGAAATACTCTTCTTTAGTTACAGGCCTTCTTTTAGTAGAATGCAACCACTAGCTATTCTGAGACTATTTTTAGGAAAATTTAAACTCAGACTTGTAACTGAAGCCCAGCCTAAGAAATTAGTCACTTTCTTACTTATCGCAGACTTACTGTCACTTCACAATTTATGTTTTAAAACCAGTAATACCTTGAATAGTCACAAGCTTTAACATAGCTTCTAAGTGTTCTTTTTCAGAAGCTGTAGCTTGATGCAACCAGGCCAGCATGTCTCCTACATACCTACACAAAGACAGACATTTCTGTGTAAATTAGTGGTTTATGGTGTCAGGAATTCAAAATGCCAACAAAAAAAAGTTATTTCATTTACATTCTTGTTAGTACTGTACCTCAGAGGATCATGAGAGTGCATTTCAATAGGGCGGGGAGTACCTCCCAGACCTCCTCTAGTAAGAGCATCTATAAAGCCACGGACCACAGCACTCCTTCTAGCTGTCCCAAACTCATCCAATGTGTATCTGTTATTGAAACATGGAAACAGGTTAAAAAAACCCAGTCTGTCTTATCACAGTTAATTAGTTCAGTCTCACAGCTAATACAAGGAAACATTTTATAGTTCTAGAAATTTTGCATCAATGCTTCTACTATAAAGCATTCAAAACCATCTGATAATATCAGAATTTCTATCATCCTGCTCTGCCTATGGTACATCTGACAAACAGGAGAAAAGAAGACAAATTTTATGTTGTCACCTGCCTGTCTGCTCTAGAGCAAATGTGTAGGATGAGATAAGACTTCTGATATTGCTGCAATATATAGTCTTATATATACATATAGACACAAACATATACACTGTCCTTTTCTTCTTTTTTGGTTGGATAGCTCTTAGTTTCCAGGCTAAATGAATTACCTGTCAGATTATTATTTGTGGAGTTTTTCTACTGAATTTGAACAGTTTTTCTAGTCTGCCTCCTCTGCAAAATAGACTGAAAGAAATACTTGGCACTGTGTTTCCTACACGGGAGCACTGGCAGAGGCTGTAGTCTCACCAGGATCAGGTTACTATTACTGAAGAAAGAAAAGGGGTTGAGAGAAGAAAATTAAGTGACTGCTTCTGCAGTGTCCTGGGGAGCATCAGGCACAGCATCACCAGCTGGGCAAGGCAGGGGATTGTCCCGCTCTGCTCTGAGCTGGGGCAGCCTCACTTCCAAGTGCTGGGGGCAGTTTTGGGTGCCACAATGTAAACAAGACGTTTAAGTTGTTAGAGAACAACCTTAACTTGCTAGAGAACAAGAAGTCAAGTTGTTAAGAGAGTGCTCAAAGGAGGGCAACAAGGATGGTGAAGGGCCTTGAGGGGAAGCCACATGAGGAGTGGCTGAGGTCACTTGGTCTGTTCAGCCTGGAGGAGACTGAGGGGAGACCTCACTGCAGTTAGAACTTCCTCATCAGAGGAAGAGAAGAGGCAGGCACTGGTCTCTTCTCTGTGGTGACCAGCGACAGGACCCAAGGGAATGGCCTGAAGTTGTGTCAGGCGAGGTTTGGGTTGGATATTAAAAAAAAGCAAGAGCGTGGCTGGGCACTGGAAGAGATTCCCCAGCAGAAGTGATTACAGCATCGAGCCTGACAGAGTTCAGGAAGTGTTTGGACAATGCTCTCAGGCACATGGTGTCACTCTTGGGGATGGTGCTTTGCAGGGCCAGGAGCTGCATTTCATGATCCTTGTGGGTCTCTTCCAACTCAGCATACTCTGTGATTTTCTTGACTCCTCTGAACAGATACTAAAGAGAACTCTTACTTGACCCTCCTATTCCCTTACCCCCCAGAATTAAATACATGAAAACTCAGCTTTTCAATTTTTGTACACATAAGTATCTTTGACAGGTTTGGCCCTCCTGTTTGCATAAGGTCCAGCTGAATAACAGAAGCAGCAATTTATTGCACTGCAACACAAGGCTTCTTCCTTCTAGGCTACCACATGACTAGTAGGAACAGACATACTCATTTGATAGTTGTTCACTGATTTTAATCAAAGCAATCTTAGCTAGATATTTAATGGATAAACAATTACAGCCCAGAATGCATTATCTCAAATGGCTTGCTGGTGGTAGAGGAGGTGCCAAAAACTTACACATGGCTCATTTCTGGAGCGGGCTACCTTTCTGTTGGCATTGAAGCATGAAAGCAAGTGAAGGATGGGAAATGAACACTGGTAACATCCCAGTTATATGTGCAAGCCAGAGAACACTTCTATTTTTTTTAAACTAATTAAAGCATTTTGAACAACACACAAACAACAAAGGAGAGAAATAAAATACACACATGAGTTTATTTTTCCAGTGTAACTGAAAATTGTCAAAGAGTGAGCATGGTCTCACTTACCAATGACACCCAGCAGAGGAATATATATATAAAATAATATTAATAAAAATAATGTTATTCACTAACTTATTTAAGTCTGCATTTAATAAGCAATGCATTCACATTTAATAGAGGTAGAGAACAAAATTTAAAAGAAAATACATGGTTTCAAAAATGTTTGATACTAAGTTCAATTAGATTTCTACTCTGCTAACAAGTCAGAGGGAACCTTCGGTTTTGCTCTTTTTAATCCTAATTATATTAAAGAGGTGAGGAAAGAGCACACTGAAGAACCTAGAAATTTCTGTTGAAGCATTTTTCCTCGTACACTGTACTTGTTAAGTTGGAGAGCAAATATCTGCAATTGATAGAAGTCTAACAAAAAATTGTAATAAATTACTATTTACAAAAATAATGCAATTAAAAGTGGAAGAGATCTAGCATCTGACAACTGCCCACTGTCTAAAAGGAGCAGTATTGGAGTGAAAAATCTCAAGTGTCTATAGAAACCAGTTAGTTTTTTTTTTCCTCTCCAACAAACAGCTACACAATAGATCATTAAATATACAGCAGTGAAACAGATTTTGTGATAGTTATTAGTTCTGAAAACAGCATTCAATAATGATAATTTTGTTTTAAAAATTAGAAGTTACTAATTTTCCTTTTGCTCTCAGTAGAACAGGGTATAACCATTACAAAATCCTGCACCTTAAAAAATTCAGCAATAACTATTATTTACACCAGAACACAGTATTTACTACTATGTTATTACACATACTCATGTTCGGAGAAGAAAACAACATTTGGATTTTTTTCAACCCAGCTCTAATGTTTAAAATATACCGTAATGATTACTGGGGAAAGAGGAAGAAAAAAAAACTTAGTAAATCTAAATGGATGATGGAAGAGGAACACGCTTTCAGCTATGTCTCCATGCATCTTCTAGGAAACAGTTCTCAATTTTTCTGTTAGAGCCAGGAAGTGAAAACCAGTTTGAAATGTTTATTTTACATTCCCTACCGACTGCAGTTCCAAAAAGTCCACCCATGGTGCAATCCTTCTGACACTTTTAGTTAATAAGCCAATATAAGGAAACAAGAATTTGCAGATTTGTTTCTAAACTCTTGCCCTTCTCCATCTTACTCACTTTCACCAAATTGAATCACAGCGTTTATCAGATGCAAGGGCAGTGATTTGGTGGGGAAGTGTTTAATTCACACAGCAGTGCTAATACACAAAAAACCATTTAAAATTATTTTATTCTGTGACTTAACTTCTACATTATGAGCTCAGCAATTTGTTACTTAAAGGTATACAAAAATTTCTGGAAGGGAATAAACTAAATCTTGAGATTTAAAATGTAAAGCATCAGTACTGCAATTTTGATAATATGCTGTAGCAAGTAATTAAGCTTGATAATCTATGATGAAAGACACGTGTCTGCATCATCTACAATAATGGGTTTCTTTGCCCTTTTGGCAGAGGAAAGGTCTTACCTATTAAAGTCTATCTTTGTTAATACTATTACTGTTGTTCGTGACAGAAGTGTCAGAAAAAAAAATTCTTTTTTGCAGACTCATTTTAAACTGGCCAGCAGTGGATTTATACACAAGATGGGGTTTTCTTTCCTTGAACAAAGAAAGCAAAACAATGATTTTATGAAGTTTCAAAGTATCATAATTCAACAAAGTATTTATTACAGAAAATAAAACTGTATCTAAAAATAATCTTATAAAATGTTGTGAACAGCATAGTGACAGATCTTTTGCAGCTGTAAAAGAGGGTGTAGAGGAGAGAATGCAAGAAAGGACTGCAGTTCCCAGCTATGGCTTGAAGTACTGCAAACACCATCCAGCAGCTGGGGAGGTCAAGTGACACCACTTCTCCCTCACATTAACCAGCAGAGCTGACTGAGCATGTCCTGATCTGAGCTTTCTCTTACACTGACAGCACTTTTCAGGTCCACATGCCCTATATATTTTTCCTGTGAAGGGCTCCCTGGAGCTTTACAGCATCATGTACCTACACCTTTGCACTGACACTCTTAAAGACAAGGGTAGCCTTTGAAAGGCTGCCTGTTACTCTGCTGCCCTGGATACCTGTGGCTGAAAGTAACTTTCAATGGTTGCAAAATGTGATGAATGCATCAAAAAAAAGCCCAATGAAAACCAAAAGCCCAAAACCCAAAGAAGCATAAATAACCTCTTCAGGGACAGTCATCCCAATAAACAGTTCTTACAGTGCCACCTGGTGGGTCACTCTCCTAAGTACCAGTTCATTTACTTCAACAACACTTCAGCAAATTTGGAATAAGAACAGTAGTATTTTACACAGATACAGATATATAAATACCTCTACACTTTAGAGGTCTATATGTAGAATTTTTTAATAAACTACTGTATAACTCAAAATGGAAAACATTCTTTCTACCACAAGCACTTCGGTAAAAGCTAATTAGCCTTTACCAATTTTTTACTTTGGGGTCTTAAATGACACAATGACAGGATTTTTTTACTTCAGAAAAATCCTAGAATGAGAGCACAGAAATTCACAATTCATTTAAATAAAAACAGTCTGACTTTTTACTTTAATTAGAAACTTGTAAGTTAGAAAAAGTCCAATGACATTTCCTGTATCATAATTACATCAAAAAGACTTCTGAAATTTAAAGCAGTCAAAATGTGATTTTTTTATAACTTAAGTTTCTGGGCAATTTTGAATTTGGCACAGGACCAAAGTGCCACCAGCCTTGGCACTGTAATTCATGCCCATCTTTAAGTTTTATAAGCTCAAAATACTAGCTTCTGCTAGATATAATAGAAAACATTTACTTACTTGTACAGGACAGGTCTATCTTGTAAGGCTTCCATGGCTTGAGCGAGAACTGGAGAAACGTCACATGATTCTTGTGTCAATGTCCTACATTCATCTATAAAATACCAACACAAAAGCACATTCTTTACCCTGTAATACATTTTATACAAGCTGTCAAACAAGAAAATTAGTTAAAAACTCAAAGGCTTTTCATTTTGAAGAATTCAGAATATGCTACCTGGGCTAGTTAGTGTTAATACAATTAAATTCCCCTGCAAGCAGTACTGTAAAATGCATGTCCATCAAAAATTTCAACAATAAAAATGATTAAAGAAAGCTTACTATTTATTCATGCCCACATACAAATGCTGACTCATTCAACCTTCAGAGTTTTATTAGGCTCCTCTGTAACTGTCTACCACATTTCAGGTAAACTATTAAGAAATAATGGAGCAACTAGTTAAACAAGCTGTTTGTTTTGCCATTTGGTTCTGTTATTTTTTTTCTTTCACCAAAATAACTATATAATCTTGTACATTCCAAGCAAGAATGTGGAAATCGTATAAACTAAATCAAACATTGGCAGAAAAATTATGACTTTTTATAAGGGTGAAACCACAACTATTATTTGAGGTTTCAGCATCCACTGAAGAACAGCTAATGAATATAAAAATCACATTGCACCATTTTTTTCCCCCATGAATCTTACTGTAAGTGAGACAGTCTCCTGCTTTGGAGAAGAGGGAAGTAATAAAAAAAAGCAACTATACTTGACACTATCAAGGTGTGACAATGAACATGGATGGCTACATCCAGGGTACATATGAAACAAAAAAAAGTCTACTCTCATTCAAAAGAGCATCCTGACAAAAGGATTTTTCTTTTCTAAAAGTAATCCACCACCCCTCCCACTAAACTAGATCTTACTACAAAATCATTAAAACCGACAACTTCCCTCTAACTCACAAGGAAATGAAATTCAATACAATTAAAATTTTGTTTGGACTACCAAACTGTAGTAGTTCTTCTTTGTGGAAAAGCATCTACTAAAAACAAAAATAAATAATCCACTTTTATAATAATGAAATTGGCTCAAAAAATGAAAGAATTGCCAATTAACTGGTTCAAACCACATTTTTCCCTAAGAAGGAAACCAAAATATTAATATATCTTGGAAAGGGTTTGTGCTAAGTTCAATCCACATGAAGGAATTATTGGAATCATCATAATAATAATCATAAACATAAAAACATTCTTAGTCCTACTTTGAGTCCATCTGTAAAGTCGTTCATAAGATGTCTCTTGCAGTAAAGCCATCTGTTCCATAATTTCCAAGCTACAAGACAAACAAAAAGTTTATTTGCAAATACTGTATTAGGCAGTACTAGCAAAGGCATGTGCAAGTCAAATTAAACATACTATTATTAAAATTTTGAGTATTTTTAAATTTTTGGTGAAATATTCTGTATATTTCTGTATATATTCTGTCATATGAAGCAAAGACTGAGACCTTGCTTTAACTTCTGCTTTTAAATGTAAATGGTTCTCTGAAATATTCTGTATATTTCTGCATATATTCTGTCATATGAAGCAAAGACTGAGACCTTGCTTTAACTTCTGCTTTTAAATGTAAATGGTTCTCTTGCACTCATTTAAGTAGGACTCACCCTGCCCTTTGCTGATTTGTTCGGAGGAGAATCTTGACATCATCATGAATTTGTTTTACTCGTCCCAAAGCCTTGAAAAAATCCTAATAAATATAAAAACAAAATATAAGCAGTGTGTAAAAGCAGTAATTTCTATTTAAATCTCTAGCACTCCATACTCCCTCTTCCAATTCCATTCCTAAGTTTCTTGCAGGTCTGTGTTCCAACAGCTGCTTTTAAAATTCACATCCTGCCTCTGCCACTTACCTTTCATTCCATCTTAAGAGCCTTAGGATTTTTTAGTTTCCCATTGTATCACTCTTTTCATTCACAACAAAGAGGAAAAAAAAAAAAAGAAACAACCAAAAAGCACTAAAGATGTGTTTCTAACCTGTCTTGTGAAGTATGTGTGTTTCATATCCATTAGATAACTCTTGGGGAGATTTTGAGGACACTTCTATGCATTACATCACAGTCTCACATTACTGTTAGAAACTAAAGAGCAAAATGAAACATTGTAAAGTATAATGATTACAGGTTGATATTTTTTGTATTCATAAAATGGGGTGACTATTTCTTAAAAAAAAAAACAACATTTGCAATAGACTAGACTAAGGTTTTCCAGAACAACCTTTCTCTGTGGAGTAACTCAACAGCAGCAGTGGGAAAAAAAAAAACAAACCCAAAGCCTAGAAGACAAGAACATATGGCTAAAAAGGTTACTTTGTTAATTGCAGAGTGCAAATGGAAAGCCAGTAACATTTTCAAACACGCTTTCTTATGAAGACATACTTCAAATGCCTTGGAGACCAGCTATTTCAGATATAACTGCTTGTTACATCTATTGTGATTTGAACAGTTTGCTCAGGAAAGTAGTGTTTCATTCTGGCTCACATCACATAAAAATAGACATATTCTAAGTAAAAGAGGCCAGCAATTTAATCTACTGCCTTGCACCATTGTGTTAAAGACTATGTTTATAAAAACCCAAAGCACTCTTCCTTCGGGATAAAAGAAAATTTCCAAACCACAAGACTGACTAAAGGTGTTTGAAATACACTGGTTGACTCTGTCATAGGAAAAACACACACACATGACGTGACTGAAGTCTGCCAACTAAAGCAGAACAACTGTTTTATCTCAGTTACTTCTGCACATTTTTTAGATGAAGTATCAAAGATCAGCCCTCGCTGGCTGCAAACCAATCATGCAGTTACTGGCACAGGGTTGCTGTCATTGCTCCCTGCAATAGGTGCTTTCTAGAAACTTGAATGTTCTTTCATGGTGATAGTGGTACAAAAGCATACAACAATTACTCAAGTGCACAATTATTTAGCACATTCCATTTATGCTTTCATTAGCACTGTTTATGGTTATCAGTCCCATGTTTGTAATAGTGCTTTAACTGCAAACAGGATGTCTGTGAAAATGAGATAAATCTGTACTACCTGCTGATACACTATGTGAAGCTTTCCATGCAACTACAATGATAGAAAAGTCTATTCAGTATACTCAATTCTTTCATTACTCAGTTTGCTTTTACTGTAGAACAAGTATCCTTTTACTGTGTCTTATTCAAACAATATCATATTCCAAAACTTGTTCTGGAAGGTGGCTGAAGTGAATCAGCACCTAGAATCTTTAGCAACCAAGTAACATGGAGGGAAAGCCTGAGCTCACACTGTCTGAAGTCACTGAATACCTATATACATGAATATGCAAAATGTACACACACATGCACAGTGGCAGTACTAGAGAGCTGCAAGCTTCTCATTTGATTTGAGTGTCATGAAGTTTTAAAACATCTTCACTGAAAATTCAAGACTTCATAAAGGTCTTTTTGAAGTGTAGAACCATATGAGAACTACTTTGCCTCAAACTGATTACATGAGAGCTCATTTGCCTCAAACTCATTACATCATTACACAAACTAGAATTTAATGTTGGCTTTCTGTCTCTTTACTTGAATCTTTCATCACACATTTCAAACTCATCAGAAATTCACCATTCTGTTAAAAGGTACATTCCTCCATAAAAAATTAAATTGCAAACTGAAAATAGTATCTCATGCACAATTCAGTTAGGGCATTTCTACATTTTAGTTCAGGGTGAAGATTTTAATGTTCATTGAGCTACCTCAGTAATTGGCTCATCTTTTGTGCCTCGAAGCAGATTCATTTCGTCCGGTGTCAGCTGGAATTTTGCTATGAATGCATCTGCAACTTGTGCTTTCATTTCTAATCTCTGACTGTAATAAAACAAAGTGAAGAGGATATTAGCTTTTTATGCTTATCTCAAAGACTTATTTTTCATATTCATACTTTGGGAAATACAATCAGCATCAGAAATTGGTATTATTAAATTATAATAGCACATTCTTGCCATCAAACACTTGAGTTGCTTTTTCACATAAGACTCTCTATTAAGCTTAGACAGATTATTCAGTAAAGACAATATAGAGGTATTTCAACACATTTGAAAATTACTAAATTCTTTAAAATAATATTCCTTCAGCATTTGTATCATAAGTTATCTAATCCAGATACTTTGTGCTTGCACATTTGTAATGCTTGCAGTTATTACCTTTCAAATTCACTAAGGAAAGGAAAAGCCTATAGCAGCCAAAATTACAAAATTAACCTCAGATTAATCTACTTTTCTGCAGACCAGATCCATTTCTTTGTAACATCACACAGTTGGGATATCAATTTACTAATGTCACAAGCAATCAAAATGCAATGGCTAATTCTCTTGTTCCTGAAATAAACACAGCCAGGGTGCAATATGCAAACACCATCTCACGGGCAGTATTTTCCTGCACAGGTTTTGTCACACGCATTACAACCACAGAAGGGCCCAAATGGAATGGACTGGGATTCCTGTAGCAACAGAAAATTTGCTCTAACTGTGGTTTGAGCACACAGTATTCCAGGAAATAAAGACTAATTTTTCAGGACATTGAGAAGGCATTAATTAGTTATTTGCAGAAGAATAAAGCTCAATTCCTTTAAGATCATTTCATCTTTCAACGTGATATAATTACTACAAGACAAATACATAGTTATAAGAGGGTGGTAAGACAGACAAGTATACTTCTATATACTGTATAATTAAATTTCCTTGAAAGATCAAAGCTTGAAAAGTAAGCTTTCATTTAGTGTCTGAACTAATGTCTGAACTAGTGTCTGAACTTCATTCAGCTACTAATGATGGAAAACTGACTTCTCTTCTGTAGACATGGATGACTTTCCCACCCTGCAGTTCCACAAACTCTTTTAGAGATCAGATTAAATGTTTTGCAATTGTCAATGCTCTAGCACACTGAACAATGAGAGGGAAAGTAATATAAAATCCAACAGTACTTCAACAGTAAAATCTATGAAAACCAAAGGGGGAAGTAAGCTAATATTTCTAAGTTACACAGAAGACACCTAATCAAAAAGGAAAACAAAAAACTCATATGCTTTAATACCACATCTTGAATTGATAATTCAGGTTTCACTGGGGTCCTAGGCAAATATAATGATTTTATTTTTACATTGACAGTTTTGCAATGCTTAAAATCAAAGTATTTAATTTTCTCTAAGTAAACTCTACAATTCCAAATTTTGGGTCTCCATGAAGTCAAATGTTTCTCCGTGAAGTCAAATGTTTCTCAGAGAAGGGACAAGAGTGATGGAGTATGATTTTAACCACTTATACAGGCAGATGCACCCATGAAAAATCCTGGCACTTTCCAATAAGTGGAAGGGGAATGGAACAACACCATTTTGAACAAATTCAGTAAATTTTCAGCAGGAAGAGTTATGTGGTGAAACCTGAAGAAAGCAAGTCATGCTGTAAGACGCAAAAAGACAACTGGTCTACAAGACATACAAGAAACAGACAAGAAGATATTAACAAAAGAGTATTTAGAAATCAGTATTAGGCCTGTGAGAGACATTCTGAGGATAACTATGAAATTCTCACAACACAGACGAAAGATGGGGCAGGCCTGCTCTGCACTAATATACTCACAGCAATGATGTGTAAGCCATGCTATTCAGGCTGCCTCAGCCATCTCTGCTCATCCCTAACCCATACTGACCTTCCCACTGTGCCAGGACCATTGTTTACAGCATCATGTAGTGAATGAGATCAGGGAACAAATCTGGCAGGAAAAAATCCAGAAATTCTTACTTCTTGGGGGTGGAGATTACCACCAGACTGAATCCTTGGGGATTCAGTTTACCACAGCCTGTGCTAAGGGACTGGAGTGCGCCAGCACCAGGAGCTGTCACAGGCAAGAGGCATTGACTTCACTTTTGCTATGAAACTCTCACGAAAACTACACTTCGGAACTCCTCTGGGGCATAAGAAGAGCTCACTTCAATCGTCAGTTACAAGTACTACTAGTAATAATCAAAATTATTCAATCAAAAATCAATATATATTATACAAAACATATACAAAATTATGACCCAAGAAAACCCACCCTAGAGGCATCAAGATGGCTACCCAAATTGAAAATCAGCCAAGGACACTTAAAATTTAACACGATGCTGCTTTCAACAAAACATTCCTGTTTTACACTTTTTGCTGAGCAAGTCTAATGCCTCAACATCACCACCACTGTATTTGGTTTAAACAACAGAAAATGTAAACTAGTGAATTAACTTCAATAGTTGCTCCAAGTCTCTCCTCTTGGGATGGAAGTCTCAATTTAATATAAATCCACAAAGCTGAAAATAGACTGGATTACCCCTCCCTTTAGGTAAGAGAAGGAAGGTAGCAAAGAGATGAGAGAACGCAAATGCAAGGCCTTTTCTGGGTTCAACTGAAACAAATCTTCAACAAAGAGAGGAGCAGATGGGATGCTGAGAAACTCTTCTGTTCTTTAAGCCTGTGTATCTCCTGAGTGAATAAACTTTAAGGTGCTCTTATAGAAGATCTCAATTTATTATTATCTTCTGTTCTTCAGATTTTTTGAATGCATACTTCCACCAAACTAGGGGTAGGAGGAAGTCTGATTTTAAGAAGCGTAGTATACTGGGCATAGTTGTTTTCTCAGTTTTCAGGTAGAAGTAGGCTTGCAGTAGAACAAGGAACAGAGTCAGGAACTGTACAAACAGCATGCTCGTCAGTCAGTCCTGGAACTCTGTGCCCTGTTTTACTCCTCTATAAAAAGAGAACAATCTTGCTAATCAATATCTCTCCTTCTGCATGTCCTCACTCTTCACAGTCCCCCCTCCATTTTTGCTGCTATGGAGAACAAGGTTTGATCAAACACTGTGCTTTAAAGCCATTCCCATCCTTGGCTGTGTCTTGGGCTAAGGCCTGGAATAACTGCACACTGATGGACTCTGTGCACTCCCAATAATTAACTTTTATAATATAAAGTCAATATGTTAAACTCAAGCACACTGGGCAAGCTAAGCTTCACAATGTACTCAGAAAATAACAACCTTAAGGTGGCAGCAATGTTTCATTCACTTTTCTAAAGAGAGTGATTGGGAAGTGGTGACAAACATCTCTCCTAAACAAAAGCATGTGTCTGAATTTTGATAAAGCTGTTTCTGTTGGGCTCTTTACAAAGCACAACAGGATTTCAGAGCTACTCCCTTTCAGAACCCAGGTTAGCCAGTTCTGCTTGAGATGACTGGGAAAGTTACCTTCATTATCAATATGCACAAGAAAGAGACCCTATACCCTAGATGATGGATCAGGAACAAAATATGTAAACTGTACATACCTTTGATTTTTGCGTGGCAGTGTACAGTATTACTGAGACCAATACACTCAGATTTACATTCAATTTTTTTCTATATATATTTATTTATGTATTTATTTCCTCACATACAAGCTAACAGATATTTAACTAGAATTTAATCTATCTTACTAAGGCAGGGCAATGGATTAAAATGTCACTCAAGGTTGCCACAATCATTTCACTACAGTAAGTGCCTAACAAAACACAATGCAGGTAACAACAAAAGCCAGTGTAAGGCTGTCTTACATATAACCCACAGCAGTCAGTACCTGTGTGCAGATGACTGAACATTTCAAGACCCACTGGCCTTTCTGTAGATATAATAATTTTTAAATTCTAAGCACTGCAGTACAGCTCAGGAAAGGCCATACCAATTTTTTTTTTCTTTTAACACAGTTAATCCTGCATAAATGAAAGAAACTAACAGCTTATGGGAACCCTGCATTGATGCAAAAAGGGAAGTGCCAAGTGTTGGTAGAATTTAGAACTTGGGCAAAGGACAGGATTCCAACAAAGAGCAATCCCCCCAGTTTTAATCGTTACCAGGGAGACAGAATTCTTCTGCAAGAGAACTCAAGAGGCTGGGAAAACTATGCAATTCATGCACTTTTCCCTTGAACCAAATACAAATGTGCACTGTTTGTTAGGATTATCACCTAGACAGCTCAAAATGAGGTGGAGAAGAAGCAGACTTTTCCAAAGCTTAATTTTATCTTGCCACCACATACAGCATAAAAATCTGCTAGTTTCTTCTACTTAGGATGAATCAGAGCAGTCATTCTAAAATTACTTTCAATTTGTGGTACTGAGGATTCAACACATTTTTAGAGCCTCAGGACAATGGAGTATTTCTAACTCATAAGTAAATAACAATCACCTTTAACAGACTTGTATAAAGCTGCAAAATTATTTTTCTGTCATGTGAAAGGCAAATAGACAAGATTATGTAACAAAACAGTTACACACAAGCATGAGAAAACCGTTCTTAAGAGTAAGTAGAGGTGCAAAAGTGCATGTGTAAATGCTGAGAACAAATGTTCTGCTCTGCATTTTATCAATCAAATACATCTCTTATTGAAGCAGAACTGAAATACTGTGAGGAGGTATTCAGTGACTCATTCCATCATTATGAAATATTATGAAATGTTCTCCTTACTTAAAAAATAGGAAGACATAAAAAACCCAGTGAATTGTCTAATGTTTCCAGGATACAAGAAAATAGCAATAATAATAAAGAAGGCTTTAGTGAGACCTCATCTGGAAAACAGATCACAATCCTGATCATCTGTGTGCGAGAACAATGGATTCCCATTAGACCACAGCTAGCAGGATGATCATGGAAATGGAAAAACTAATTTATCACAGGAGATGAAGGCAGCTCTTAAGACAAAGGACGAGATGAAAAAAAAGTCAATTTATATCCAATAATTATGTTGGAAATGAGGGAAAGGCTTTTACTGGAAAGAATGAGCTTTTGGGGTAAGCATTCCACAAATAGCAACATACACAACATGTAAAAATAATGCACTGGTTATGTGTTGAACAGTTGATGAGTTTACCAAAGTCATCATGCAAATAACAAGTGGCAGCAGGAGAGTGGACTTGCACTTAGAATGTTTCTCCCATCTGTAACACCTAGCTGAAGACAGATAGCCTGCAATGCTGCAGCCTTGCCATCTCATACATTCTGTGATAAAAATAAATGGGAAAAAATTGAAAAGGTTAAATCTAAAGTTAAGCAATAAATCTGCACTGAAATGATTAAAATCTTACCAAACAGATTACCAAACACTAGAATAAAAAAGCTTACATGTTGTAAATAAATTCAAGAAATTCAATCATTTTCTACTTTTACACTGGTACGGCTTCCTCTAAATATGATGGGTATGCATCTATGGAATATTTTTGACAAAATTTTCATATGCAGAGCTTTGCAGAAATCATGCGATATATACAGATATAGATATGCAAACACACACGGTAAATCAGTGTTTGGCAATGGTTAAGATCCATGATCCACGGTTTCTATGTTGTGCACAGAGATTAAGTTTAAAAGGAGTGTGTTTCCAACGAACACATTCTTTTCCATCTTGTAAAGATGAGCTATTTGATATTTCCATACCAAACAGACTGGTATCTTCAGTTCATCATTTATAAAATCTGATATAAAGTCACTTGAAAGGGGCTTGCTTAGTTTAGCACCAAATTTGTCATCAAATTCAACAATGTTGCCAAAGGCATGGAAATTACACACTGTTCTCTACATCCACCTGGAATAAAATCAAAACAAATGAGCTTAAGCTGCAGCAAAAGGAGAACTAAATCAGATAGTAGGAAAACAATAAAACCAAAATCAATTTCCAGTGAAGACCGCAGGCTCTCTGCCCCTTCTATTCCTGGGCTTTTCTTCTCAGAGCAGATCAGACAAACATCAGTCAGAAATGGTACCATATAACTGATTCTGCACTTCTGGTGAATGTTTCTCAACCTGTAAAACCATGCCTCATTTCATACTGACCAAGAGTACTTCATGTCTCAACACAGCTGCCAGGAAGAAAAGCTGGCAAGCAAATAAGGCTTTGCATGTTCTCTGCTGGTCATGGCTAGAATGTGACAAGTTAGTTTTGGTTTTTTTCTTTCAGATCCATTTTAGCTGGTTTTATTCCTCTGCTACACCTTGTCACCTATGCTCTACTTTGCTACAAATCAGGATAGAAAATGAGCCTCAGAACTTCAAGTCTTCACCCTCTCCACATGGAATTATAATTCAGTTTAGACAATCACTGCTTTTTCTCATGAAGCACATTCATGGGAATAACTGTAAATACAAGTTTCAAAATGTCAACACATGAAATACATCTCATCAATGCAAACCACCAGATCACCACTTTTTTTAGCACAGGCTGATAAAAGAAAACATCTCTAACCTGCTACAAATAGTGCTGAACTTCCTGCATAATTTCCAAATTGACTATCACAAAAAGGATATTTGTTAGAAAAGGAAAAAGGCACCACCAAGAGACAAGGATGAGAGCTCAGTAGTGCAGCATACTGAAGCAGATGTTCACTTAGAAACATTTTTCCTAGGACTTCTGAGCTTGTATTGAGCACAGAGGTGACAGTCAAATAATTGACTAAATTCCAAGAATGGTGTTTGCTATTTTTTTTAATAAAGATCAACCCTGAATGTAATGTGATTCAATTAAAACAAACTGAAATACACACTTACATTCCTGTCTGGGAATCATATTTAATTTTATTTTAAAAAGTAAAACAATCCCAGGGCTATGTAAACGGCAGTTTTGGAATTGATATAACTAACTATGATTTTGACACCAAAACAAAAATTTCATTCTGTTTAAGAACACAATTAAGAGAGGGTGGCAAAATAAGATAGCTTGTAAAGGTATTCAAGTGCATAATCTCCACAAAAGTTCGGAACCAGTAGCCTGACTCAAGAAATATCTGTCTGAGCCATTTCCATTCTTTTGTAACAGTTTTCAGAGTATTGTGGTTTTTACTTTTAGAACACTAGTTCTAGCCCTCAACAACTTTTGCATTTCTGCAGACTTATTTTCAGTGAAGCCCCTGAGCATATACATACACTTACATAACTGCTCTTATCTAATTTTATAAGAATGAATATTGCAAGTATTACCTTCTAGTCTCTCTTCTCAATTGTTACATTGATGACTGTAACTTGTGGCTAACCTCAAAAACAGCACATCTTGCACAACATCTTATTATTAAGTGGCTGGTAGGATTACTGTGAAGACAGGCTTCTAGCATTCTGCATAGAGTATTTGGAACCAAGCAAGTTATTTCTCTGGTGTGGGAATTACTGGATTCTGGGATGCTTGTCCCCTATGCAAGGTGAAGTAGTTCAGTATTGCAAGTAAGTTTTTAGCCTCACATCAAAAAAAAAAAACCAAAAAACAAAAAAAAAACAAAACCCCCAAACCAAACAAAAAACCCCCAACAAAACTGGAATCAAGTATAACAAGAGAACCAGAGAACCAACAAGTCAGAGAAAGCTATTATTAAAATCTCACTTCAAGGATCAAGATCCTTTTTCTATCAGCCCACTAGCAATAGCAATTAAACAAACCCACATCTTCTAAAGCACAAAGATGATCATTGTTTGAAAACAAAGTTCCTCATTACTAAACATAAAATACCTAATGCAACCCGAAAGTAATATTAGTGCGCTCAAGTAGAAGAATACAAATTTACTGAAGATAACTGAAATAGAAGTGGATTTTTAAGAATTACCAGAAATTGTCTATATCACCTAACTCAGTTTTTCTTTATTATAGAAGTTTGTTATTAAATATATTAAAATTATCACTCTATTCAAGACTCTATGTTACTGAGAAGCAATAACTTAACCTTTTGTTATGAAGATACGGGTTGGATGTCTGGACTACTTTATTTCACACTACATGGTTCTATTAAGTTATGGTAAGTCCCAGTTTTACAGGAAAAAGGAAAAAAAAACATCCTAGTTCCTACACTAAGCAGATACAATAATTTAAATAGTATGAAGGAAAACTGTTTCTGATGTAGTTTTAACTAGACTTCGCAGAAGAAATAAATTCAGAATAAGCAACCTAACTGACCAAAGAAATGCACCAACTGACATATTCACAAATATAAAAATGCAATTGTATTAATTACTTTTAAAATTTGTTATCTAAGTAAGACCCTACATTTAGCATTTATGCAAAGCAGGTCTAAAGTTCACAAACTAAGTAACAAGAAAAAAAATGCTGCAAAGCAAAAACCCAAGAATGCATAAGTTTTAACCTAAATCTGAGACAAACATCTAATTTTCTATCCCAAATATTTACCCAGATATCTTAAATTCACACATTTCACCAATACAGGAAGTCCCAAAGCGCTCATCAGGACTACCTACAGGAAACTCCAGGTGAACAGCTCTACCTTCAAATCACAAACCTGAGAGATGAGGATAACCAACAAGAGTTCAGGTAAGAAGCTTTGAAAACTGAAAACCATCTTGAACTACAACTAATTATATAAATGATAATACAGTGACAAAACTGTTTTGTATAAAAAACCTAGTACCTACGCAGAGCCACTGAGACAGCCATTCCTTTCAAAGTACAGCAAAAAAAGGAAAATAATCTAAATCCCTAGATAACATGAAGCACATGAAATGCATCTGGAACTTTACAGTCTCCCTTCAGTTTCAGATCATTGAATAAAATCCTAACATTTTTCCAGCTACAAAAACATGGTCAGCTAAAGTAAATCACATAAATGCTAAGCCTAATAGAAGAACATAATAGAACAGGTCCAGTTTTCATCTCTGCATTTCAACCAGACAGCACTTTGGGACAACCCTCAGAGGACAGAGAAGCCACATCCTTCCAGTTTCACCACTTACTCATTTGTTGGCTAAAAAAGGTCACATTAAGTTGAAGGCATTAGCAATTTAAGACCTGTCCTTTTTCAGAGGCAAGATTTCAGGTGTAAAAGAATCCCCTAACATCTGGCAGCAGATAACTCGTCACATGCCTGACATAAACCAAAGGAATGCATCAGAGCAAACAGTCCTTTAACAAGTCAAAAGAACAAATGACTAAAATGTCCCAAATGGAACCAAGCAGTCTTCACAATTTTTCATACATTTAGGCAGGGAAAAATTCAACTTTGCTAATAAATGGTATTATGAATCTTCTATAACTATCAGACTGTAAAAGTCACAAGTACTTTCTGGCTTCTGCTCATGGGTACTTCTTGGTATACTTAAAAATAAACTTCCAAACTTTTTCCTACATGTGCATTCTGAGATCACACAGACACATAAAAGGACAGACTACTTCCTAAACATTTTTCCTCTTCACACTAGGGATGTTCTGTCTTTTAAAGGAATTATCAGAAAGTCTTCTAAGTAAACTATAGTGCAAGTAAGGACTACATTGTGGAGGTACTGATGTACAGTCTGCATAATCTCCTTTAATGGAATTTAAGGCCAATTAGACATACACTACTTGGGACTGGTCTTGGTATAGATTCTGCTTCAGAACAAGGAATCAAAGCAGCTTTCCTTGTCTTGAGACTACAAAATATACGACCACTTCTCTGTTCTACTACTTCACATATTCATACTCAAAATGATGTATTTTCTCAGACTTCTGCTCACTTACTTAAAGTGTCTTTACCAAATCCTTCACTTTATACGAAACAGTATTGCATTTTATGCAGTTATTCTACATTCAATGTTTAAAATATGTACAGATTTTCTATTGAAGCTCATATCATAAACCTACTGATTTTGAAAGCTCACCAAGAGCAATCCAAAATCATAATTTCTACTAGAAACTTACTGCTGCAAAATAATTATTTCTAACCTCCAGTGAACTGTATATAATTTTCTGAAGAAAGCTCATAAAGAAAGGGGGTTCATTCTTCTACACTGAGAAAACCTGAAGCTATAGCCATAAAAACAATAAAGACTGCTTGAATCCATCATTGGCTATTATCCCCTTCTCAGGAATAAAAATACTGAAAAACGAAAAATACAAATTTTTTTCTTCCACAGGAGGCTGTAGAACCAATGGAAAAAGTGGTCTGTGCTAGGCTCATTAAACAGCACTCCTGTATTTTACAGTCAGCTTTAAATAAGACAGAGTAGGTTAGAATCCAACTTTGCATTCCCTCATACAGCCCCTGAAAAAGAGAGATTTCCACGGGATACGAAGCATTAATAACAAGAAGCTGGTCAGACTGATGAGAAATTTAGTTGGTCCGTATCTGCTATGATACAATATAACTTACATTGTCAACAGACTTTAGGCACAGCAAATCCATATTTAGCATGTGCTACCACTGTAAATGATTGTTTTCCCTAAAAAGCCAATTTTTATTGAAACAAACACTAACACACATTCTTACCTTTTTGGATAATTTAGCAATAAGCTAAGAGTGCACCTGGGCTAAAAACACATCTAGTATTGAAAAAAAAAAAAAACCAAAGTCATAAATCAAAGTGTCAGAGTTGCATCTAAAAGAAAATTCTGTCAAATAAATAAAGTTGTATACATACTTTTCTGCCTGGAGTTTTGTGGTTTTTACAATCAAGTCCTGGGTTTGCTCCTTTGCTGCCTAGAATACAATCAGAATTGTTAAGCATGCTTAAAACACAAACATATCAACTGTATTAAATAATACTTAAAATAGATAATACTTTTGAAGCTTTCTGAGTATAAGCAATTTAAAGACTATACTCTTTGAAATAAAAGGCCTTCTTGAAACAAATATTCATTAACTCTCCCTATGTCCAGGTGGTAAAATAAATAAATTTTTATCCTTATCCATATATATTTTCATGTTTATATACACTTATATTCACACAGTTTATTTATAATTTATATTTAATAGAGAAATGCTATAAATATTGGTGAAATAGTTCTGATTATTTTGTTTGCCCATCAGCTGTAAATCGTTTGCTGTCACAAAATAAAAAAAAAATGAAACAAATACCTTTGGATGCTAGACTGCCCAATATCAGTGTCCACTCAGTCTTTTTAGAAAAGATGATGAACACAGCTCTGCTAGTCTAAGCAAGCCTAGCTCTACAGTCCAACAGCTTACAGAACTGCATGGACCAATGACAATTATTAGGAAAAATTTCTTCACTGAAAAGGTGGTCAGGCATTGGAACAGGCTGCTCAGGGAAGTGGCTGAGTCACAGAAGGTATTTAAAAGATGTGCAGGTGTAGCACTGAGGGACATGGGATAGTGGTGGACTTGGCAGTGCTGGGTTGGACTCAATGATCTCAGAAGTCTTTCCCAATCTAAATGATTCTACCATTCTAACTTAGGAAATTCAACACAGCCCTAAATATTGAGTGATGGCAGTGCCAGGGAATCCATGCAGAAACAATTCCACATCAGACAGCAACTGCATAACTAAAAGGATTGCTGCAACTGAAGCTAAAGAGTTCTGGAACTTATTGCTCTGTGAAAACCTAAAAGACAGATGGATTTTTTGGCTTCACACTGGATGCCAGGGATCTCTTATGCAGAAAAACTGAGATGATTTAAGAAAAAAAAAATCCTAAAATCAAAATGCATTCAGTATAGAATAATACTGCAAGTAAAGAGGTGGAAATGGCAATAAAGACATTCTGTGAATAATTTCAATACTGTATTACAGCCAAATTACAGCTTGCCAAATTGAAGATGCCAGTCTTGAGACCCATGAGAGGTTTAACAAAAGTATCTATACACACTGATTCATTTCAGCCTTTCTATGTGCCACTACATTAGTTACAACAGAAAAGCAGTAAAGGTACAGGAATGCTTTGAAAGGTGAAAGTAGGACTGTAACAATTCATGTCCAACTTAATTGCAAATTTCAATTAAAAAAAAAAGAGGAAATTTGCTTCCTTTCCAGTACTTTCTGGGCAGAAGTACTGATTACCATGAACAATGCTAACAGTAGGACAGCAGAAAAGAAGGAAAAGCACTTTTTCTAAATCTAGCTAAATATACCAGGAAGCCAGTTTTTACATATGTGCATTCAAATACATGCCAGATATTGTCATTATTTTATGGATGAAATATAAGAATTTACATCTAACCTAACAAGGTAACTGTCAGAAATGAGCCAGACACACTAGAAAAATCAGAAAGCTGGTACTTGATGTTTCTTGTATATCCAAAACAGAAATACTTTCCTCTTCCTTCCCACCTCAGTATAGTAGTTACCAATTTCACTATACTTTGACCCCACTGAATTCCATTTTAGCACTTGCTCCTTCTCTCCCTTTTAACCACTGTATTTATCAAGTCATTGTCCTAAAATCAGATGTGACAATATATGGTTATTTGGATCAGATGGTATTATAAACTTACAAAATAACAAAGCTAAAAAGCTTTTTGGCTTATCCCAATATACTCCCTTTTATGTCCTGCATTTGGTCTGCTTTCTTAATATACTGCTCTCTTTGCACACTTTTCTGCATTATATGCCCCAAATCCTCCTCTTTGTATCTTCTATTTGCTCTATTTAGCTCATTTTTGTCTTATTCAGATTGAGCACATGCCTGCAAGTCCTCCTGTCCTACTACAGATAAAGCACCAGACTATTTCACAACTGACAGCTAGTCCATGAGCTTATTAACTTTATTCATTCAAAGAAAATATGGATTGAATCAAGACAAGTTATGAGTTCTACAGGGCTCTAGAGGAAACCTCCTGTGGGGCACAGAACAAAACTACCTACTGACTTTAACAGTAAAAGAAATCTCTGCAGGGTGGCTCTACTCTGGGAAAAGAAAAAAAAATATCACAGACGACAGTTACACTTCATGATCTAAGGACAGAAAAGAACAAAAAAATCTGCATGGACACTTGACTCATTTCCACATCTAAGAGTTTAGTCTAACAGTTCCTGAACTGCGCTAGGGAATATATCCACATTAACAATGTTCAAAGAGATCTGAGACCTCTGAGGCACATTACCCAGTTCCTTCCAAAACTGAAAATTAAGTACTGCAGTTGGCTATGCTGTAGTCTCACATTTTTGGGTACAAGTTCATCAAGCTACAAGCATTTGTACAATGACTGTGAAACCTAAGTGGGAGAGCATCTAATACACACACACACATATGGAGAGGAAAACAACCGTTTTCACAGGATTTTTTTGGTGAAGGATTCTTATTCACATACTATAACTTATGTGCTGTATTGGGAACAGGTTTGGTTTGGCAAAATACCTACACTTCAGCATCCATAAGCCGTTCATACGCATCACTGCACTGAATTTTGAACTTGTACCCTAAAACCAAGCCAGATTTAGTAATGCACCATAAAACACAAATTACTTACACTCCCCAGCCCCACCAGGAATATTACAGATTCAGGATTAAGGTGAAATGTGAAATAGAATTGGTTTTGAGACATATCAGCATTCCGAGACAATGTTAAGAAACAAAACCAATAAACTGAAGATGCACACCAGATTTGTCTCCCTCTTTGAATTACCAGATACTTTCCTATGAATATACTTGAGGTATTTATATGGACACATAACTCAAGAGACACAGACAATACAAAAGCCATTTTAAATGGAAATACACAAATTAACCCTTAAATCTCACACACATCCAATCTAATAAAATATTTTCTCTCCACTGACATACACATGGATATCACATTGCAATTATCAAAATAAGTATATGGCTGCATTTTGAACTACATTTTGGAAGAAATTAAAATTACTTCCTTGATACATTTTCTAAACAAGTAAGAAAAAGCATATTAATATCCTAAAGTAACATAACATGCATACCATGGAAACATCTTGCTGCTGCTCTTAATCTTCAAAAATAACTCTTTGACCTTTTAAAAAAATGTAGTCACACCTCAAAAGGAAAAATATTCAAAGCACTTCCATTTATATATTACCTTCAAACGACTGGACATGTCTTCACAGCAGCTGCTCATTGCTTGCACATCTTCATTTATACTCTCAAGTTCCTAAGTAAGTTCAAATAACAGTAACTGTGTTTTTAATAAGAAATGCTGTGTCCAGGCCCAGCTTCCCACCACAATTAGATGCCCCAGTTACAAGGAACATTGCTGCCTCTTAGTCAGTGCAGAGTAATGCACCTCTAAATATCAAGATTCACTCAGGACTTGGATCTGTTTGAAACATCCAATGCAACATTTCCAACAAATGAAACAATTTTACTGTAAAAGTATATCTGTCCTGGAAAGTTAAAACCTCTTTTAATCCTTTTTTTCTTTTTTTAAACTTTAAGTCACATAGCAGTACTCTTGCAAAATAGCTAGTCATGCTGCAAAAACATTACCTCTTTAACTTGCTTGAATATGTGCACAAATTCCTCATTTATGGCCAAGCTTCGTCGTTCAATGTCTCCACGCAGGTTCCTTCGGGTGCGCAAACTGTTCTCCACAAAAAAGGTCGAGAGAGCCTTGAGTGCTTCCAGCATTTCCTAGAAAATAAAAAAGGACCTTCAGTTTGCATGCAGTTACAAAGAAGCAGGTTAAATAGTCTGTACCCACCCAAGTTCATGGTCTTATTAAAAATAAAGCAAACCTAATAAATGGTTTTAGAGGAAAAGCTACCTTAACACACTCCACACCAGTTGTCAAACAACTGAAATAATTGCTGAGCCTTTCTTCTTCTCTTATAACAGAAAACTTTGTCCACAATTTTGCAGTAGCTTTAACCAATAAGACTACTTTCTGTAAATGAATGACCTATCCACAGCAAGAAAACATTTAAATTACAAAAAGCTCGAGAAATGCCCTTCCGAGGCAAGTAATACAAACCTCCCTACGATCTGAAGGGATAAAATAGGAGCGTGGCATGTTGCTGGAGAAGCGAAAACTAATTTTTTTTGTAATTAATGCTGCAAAGGACCGCCCGCAGCTCCGCAGCGGAACTGAGGCTACGGCAGGACTCGCCTCCCCGCCGCGAAGCCTGTCGGGGCCCGCGGCCCCTGACGGCTCATCCG